>JAWNMW010000257.1:8035000-8437500 GCA_035043565.1 Drosophila robusta | reverse complement strand
AGACACAATCAATGGACGACAATCCCAGTCTGATGGAGCAGCGTGAACGCGTTGACAATGCGCTGATCAACGCCGTCGATGACTTGGACCGGGAGCATTTGCGCAAATTACAGATGACGATGCACGGATGCGCCAAACGGTGCTGCTCCAACATGGAGGACAGCGCCGATGCCGTGCAGCGTTGTGTGGATCGCTGCCAGTTGCCGTTGACGCGTGCCCGGTGCTATGTGCAACAGGAGCTCGCCGAGTTCGAGTCGCAGCTGGAGCACTGTATCCGCGACTGCCAACTGCCGGGTGACGATGACTCATGTGGCGGTCGCTACGAGCGCTGCTCGCTGGAATGTGTCGATAAGTATGTGGCGCTATTGCCGCAGCTATTAAACGCCATGCGAATGGCGCTTGAGAAGGGCCTATAACCGTTGCCACAGACAATGTATACGTATATGTTTCAGGAAATGCAAAAAGTTCATTAAAAATAATTGTTAAATAAATCAAAGCTTATCTAGCGTCTAAATGCAGCCAGACTGATTGCACTGCGGCTAAATTGTCTGCCAGCTTGGGCTATAAGTAGCGTTGGCTTTGTGCTGAGCGGATCATAGAAAAAAACCGTGAACTAGTTTTGTAGAATGCGCTGCCTTTTATTGTGGCTATTATCCTGCTGTTGCGTCCTGGTGGCCATCGCGGCTATTCAACGCGAGGGCGGGGAGGACGATCTTGAGCCCATGGATGAAATGCCTGCTGAGTCAGATATGACTGGAATGGTTGATATGTCGGATATGTCTGGAATGTCTGATATGTCGGCTGGCGGTGCCGAGACTGTACCTGCGACTGCAGGTCCCGCGCCTGAAACTGCCGCGCCTGAAAATGCCGCGCCTGAAACTGCCCCGCCTGAAGCTGCCACGGCTGACGCTGCCTCGGATGCAGATGCCGCGGCTGAAGATGCCGCGACTGGACCTCCCGAGCCTAGCAAATCTACGCCTGACCCCAAACCGTCGTCTGCCGCACCTACGCTGCAACATCCAAACGGTCCGAGCACCACCAAAAGGCCCGACAAGATGTTCGAACAGAAGGTGAGAAATGTGCTAAGGAAACTGGGGCTGCTCCGTGGGCGACTGGCCAAGACCGTGGTGGATGCGTTAGCGAGAAATAAAAATCAGCTGCGACGCTTGGATAAGCTGTTGCACGATGCGGTGCTGGATCACGAGGGTTATGATAATGCTGACCGTTGGCGTAAGCTCAAAATTGAGGCTTAATGCGTTTGTGTGTGTGTGCGTGTGTGTGTCGGTGTTTCTACAATAAATGCAATAAATGAGCTCGCCATAAACGTTATGGCAAGCCAGAAAGTAAGCAACAACAAGTAGCGGCAGTAATGTGCCAACTGTTGAGTTTCCTTCCGCTTCCGCGAGCGTAAGGCGGCTCTCTCACGCTCTCGCCCTCAAACAAAACATACGGCTGTGCCGGCATCATAGTTAGGCATCGGCATCGGCACCGACAGTGACAGCGACAGCGACAGCGACAGCGACACTGGCAGTGGCAGCGACAGAGGCAGCGGCCAATGCTGGCGAATGCCGACGACGAGTGCCGACGATGTGCTTACAGGTGTTTGTCGTGCCTTCGTGTGTGCTTGCGTTCGTTTCGGGCACATCAACAGCGTATGTTGTGTGTTCGTCTCGTTCGCTCATTCGTTCGTTGGCTCGTCGCTTGCGCTCTTTGGCTGCGTGCTGGCTATTATGGCGCTCTTGTCGTGGGCGCGTTTGTGCTTTATATTCCTGCGACTGTCGCGCTATCGCATCAGTTTCATTTGAACGCTCGTCAGAGCGAGTTGTGCAGCAGCGGAGCAGAGCCAAAGCAGAAGCAGAAGCACAGCAAGAGCCTAGCAAAGCGCCCAACATTCAAAAACTCAATCAACTCTTCAAACTTCAAAACAGATTCGCAAACGCTCATGTTGCGCACCATTATCATTCATAAAACCAACATCAACAATCAGAAACTCTCAACACTTTTTTATTGTTTGTTTGTGCTTGTGCAGTGCTGAAGATCCAAACTTCAACAATAGAAACAAAACAAAAAATCTTTCTCAAAATTGAAGAAAAAACTTACTTGAAAATTTAAAACTCAAAGTATTTAAGTATATTTGCATTTTTGGCGCTCAAATAAAAGTTCTTTGGCGTTCTTTTAAGTTTTTCCAACATTTTGTGTTCTTTATTGTTATCATTTTTTTTTTTGGTGTTAGAATTTGTTGATTGTTTTCGCACAAAATGTGCACAAAATTCTCACTGGATTCGAACGACTGAAAAGTGCGTCGTTCTCAGGACCTTTTGGAAACTGTAAGTACTACATTACAAATATTTTTGCAACCAAATAAAGTTTAAAAATATTTCTTTGATGAATGGTGAAAAATAGTTTTATAAAAAGTTGGGGTTTTTTTACTAAAAGTTTGTGATTCATTGGCGAGTGAGTGTTTGTGTACAATTCCTGAAAATATAAAATAAATGTTTTTTTTTGGGTTTAGGTTGTTGATTTCTCTATTATTGCAAAAGTTCTGCGTAAAAGTTAAAAGCATATTTGCGGCTTATTTTGATATACAAATGTTCCGTTTAATATAAAATTGTGAAAAATATTTGGAACGCAATATGAAACTTTGGCAATAACTTTAAATTCAATAAAACGTCGGAATTTTGACAGCAAGATTGTTTTGTTTTTCAATTATTTCTTTATTATTATTTATCAAACATTTGGGTGTTGTTACACATTGCAGTTGACTTCAAGAATTTTGAATATATTTGCACATCGGCATGAACAAAATATGTATCGATTTCTCAATTATGGATAAGCTAATTTCCAATTTAAGTGCCAATTTCTTCTCGGCATCTATTCCTGGAAATTTTTTAGCTATGTTATGCTGTTGTGGTGAAATTTGTAGTGCATTTTGTGGAGTCCTATCAGTTGTTTAAACGGGGCTTCGGGAAATCTTATTGAAATTCTCAGAAACAGTTATCACGTATACGCCGCATGTGTCCGTTAAATGCAATCGTACAAGCGCCGCTGCAAATTGGCAAACTGAATGAAAATTGCAAGAAAAACAAAACCAACGACAACAGTTCCAACACAGCATCACAGGAACAACATTGACAATATGATAGCATATTGCCAGTCACATCAGATTTGAGAGGGCTGTTCAAAAACTGCCTTAAAGTCACGTATTTATAATTTGTTCAAAGACGGAAAGAATAGAAAATACTTCATAGTTAAGTTAAAAGATTTATTCGGTTTTCAACTAGATTTCAATTCACCAAAATTATTCACCAAAAAAGTGAACTACCAAAAATTTCCGTTGTATGCTACGCAATATAGTTGTTCTTAACTGATTCGATTTTAAAAAGAAACATCTGTGCTAAGTTTAAAAAAGGTATTTTTTAAACTGAGAGATTGTTATGTTAAAAAGTTCCCTTCTACTTTATGGGATCTCAAAAGCTATAATATATATCTATTGTTATAGCATTCTGATAGATGCTCTACGCTGATTGACCGACTTTTTTTATAGAACATATAACAGTCACATTTTCGGAAAATTTTTGAAACGCAATATATATGTATTAAATTAGCCTTTTAATTTTAATAAACAAATTTCTACGATTTGTGGCATTAATTTCTCCACAAAGTGATCGTTTTCTGTGCAGAGCTTGATCAGTTTGAAACGAATCAGAGAAAATGCAATGTTCCCTAGTTCACAATGAAAATTGTTGTCAAAATATGCAGACTTATATATTTTATATTAGCGAAAGTTGTAGCTGGTAGCGATTCCGATTTTGATTTAGAATATTTTTGAGTAGCCCACGTAGAAATGTTTGTCGCCGGGACTTTGTCCGCTTCTCAGGTTTGCTGCTGGTTTGCCTCGTTAACCGAAGTTCGCGTGTATGCGTGCTTAGGCAGGTGTGTGTGTGTGTGTGTATTATTTGGGTGTGCGTGCATCCTGTACGTGTTCTTTTGCTAATCGCTGCGTTCAAAGTGTTGCACGGAAAAATTGCAGCGTCGCATTTGGCGCGTGACCCCCAAAACTCGCGGGAACATGGCGACAGACATTGAGCGGCAAAGGTAGAAAGGGAGGCGAGACAGCGTGAGACAGAAAAATTGCGATCTTTGATTTGACAACGAGAGGCGGAAGTATGTGGCGTATCGGGTCGCCCCTCCCACCGCCTGAACTTTGGCACCAACATTTTTTAGTTGGTTAACTTCTGCCACAAATTCGTTGCACCTTTTTACCCTTTGCTACATTCACTGCAGTTTTTGCTTGTTGCACGCTGGCGTCTGCGTGCGGTTTTTATTTCAAGTTTCTCTCTTTATGTTGTTTTTTCTTTCAATTTTTATTTTTTTGGCTCTTAACATTTGTTTGCGTGGCGCGAAAACTTGTTAAGTGCCATAATTTAACGGAGCGAATTTGCTCGTTAAATTCTCCGAGTAAGAAAATCAACAGCTGTAATTAATTACAGAGTTGAATAAAAACATAGTTTACAAGTATAATCAATTCATTTTTTTCCTGAGCTAGCTAAGCAAGTCATTAAATTAAAACATCTGTAAAGCAATTGTAACAACACCTAATATTTTGTAGTTGCTAAAATACAACTTCATTTCACAACTCCTTAATTTAAGTCATAAAGAATCGTTGTACCATTAAAACGCTTGGGAGAATTCTAGTAATGAGTATTTTCAACTTATTTCAATATAATTTTCTTATTTTTTTCTTTGTTTTTTGAACAGAGCGTTGAAAAAAAACTTAAGAGCATCGAAGAGACAACAATATACTAATATAAAATTTAAATTTATTTTTATTAAGTATGAAAATATATATTTTTTTGAATTTGTGTAGCTTTGGGAAAGTTGGTCGTTGGCATAATTTTGTTTTATTTCTTATCTAAATATAAGGAACTAAAATATGTGAACAAAAATGTTAATTAGTTATTTTGAAGCGTATATCACATCCAACAAGAATCCAACTTTTTATCACACAAATTGTTTGCTAATAAAGTTCAAAACTGTTTGCTTCCTTGTTCTGTTTAAAATAAAATATTTATATCTAAAACTTTTAGCTTTAAACTGACAACAAGTTGATTTAAGACAAATGTCTGTAACATATTTTCAACATTTTTGCTTTGACATTTTTGTTTTATTATTTTTTTAATTGAAATTCTTAAGCTTATCTCAGTGTTTAAAATATGTTTGTGGCATTTGCGTGAAGCGCAGCGGCAGCTGTCAAGACTTTATAAATGACACTGAGTTGGGCAACTGTCTAGCAAATTATCAATATTATGAACATGTGTGATTAATGGCTGTAACGTGTGGCCAAAACATAACCAAAACAAAAAAAAAAAATTTTAGCCAACAACTCAACAGCTGCTCCCAAGTTGTATACTAAACACTCCATTAAATCACATAGCTGCAATGCCATAGTTGCGTGTCTTTAACTGGTCAATAGGAGACACGATATCCAGACTATGACCCTTTGATGTGCATTTACGATATCAATGCTGTCCTTACTCGTATATCGCTATTAACGTACATTTAATCAACGTTTGACCATCTCATTGAACCCATATCGACCTATAATCGGTGCGCTTTCAACAGCTGAAGATACGGGCTTGACTTGAGTATCTGGCTGTACGATGCCTGTAGTAAAAATGGTTAAGTAGATACAGTGTGATCTACTAATGTACATAGATTCTTCTTCTAGATTCTGATTACAATTCGTGAGTTTTAAAATCTATTCTTTTAAGCGTCTACCAACATTAATGTAGTTTAGACGACTTCCCAAACTTACCCCTTTATTTTTTTCTTTCAATTTATTCTCTAGCTTAGTTCAATTCACTAGCTTAGTTGTTTCGGGATCAATCAAAAAAATGCAGCTGTATAAATTTGACTTTATACATTTAACATTAAACAGATTAAAATTTAGATTATACTTAAAACAATTTTGGGCACCACTTTAATAAGCCTAAAGTTTGCTAATAAAATAGGAAATAAATAACATACTTTCATACTTCATACTTTCATACTTTTCCAGTTATAACGTTTAGATTTTAGAAAAAATATTGCAGAGAAATTTTTAATAGAATTTAAAAAAAAATAGTTTTAATACACTTTTATTAACTTTCGATATATATTCAGAAGTAGATTGTTGCGCTAAACAAAAAAAATATATAAATATATTTTAAAGATATAAATAAAGCAACGAGAATCAAAAGTAACCAAACCACATTTAATATAAATATTTTAGTATTTTATGTTATAATTGTTAAATGATAAACATTTCAAATATTTGGAAATTTCTTTCATTTCTTTTGGTACACAAGCTATATATACCCGGTTGTTATTTTTCGAGTGTGGGTATACATAAAGCAGCTTGCAACGACTTTAACTCTTGAGTGCATTCAATGAGGATGTTTTAGCGACTCTCGTTTAACTTTACTTACCACAACACAAGCTGAAATTTGACATAGCTTATCACGTATTAAGTCAGCTTCTTTTTTGAATACCCTATATGCATTAGGAATGTGTATAAAGTTGTGCAATTTTATGTAATGGGCGGGCAGCATTTATTTATTAATGATTAGGACGCGGGCGAAATATAGTAGTCTCTTGTCTGTTTTTCGCAGCATACGTGTAATTTTCCTAAAATGTATATATAAAATATAAATTATTTTTCAGAAATTGTCTACGTTACCTAAAACCGACCTATATATCGATTTTCTGTATTGCTTTCTTAAGCACATCTTACCTAGAATTCAATCCTAAGGCACGAAGCTCTTTAAATATATCATAGATCGGTAAATGAGCAAAGAAAGAAGAAGTGTGTGCATGTCTATAAACAATATGAGTATGTATGTTTTCAAATTGCAAAGTAGGTACAGGGTATCACCTTGTTGGGTACTTGTGACTGACAAACTCTTACTTGTTTTGAGTTCTTTGCAAAAATTCACATAAAATATTCAATTACCGTTTTTTACGTTCGCTCTAAAAAACAAAAAACAAAAAACGAATCCATTAAAAATACGCGCGCGCACTCACACACTCACACACTTACACACACATACATACATAAAGAGAATATGAAAAAGAAAATGAAACAATATTCAAAACAAAACACAAAATTTCGCTTGTTGCGTCCTGCGGGCGCCCTTCCCGGGGCGCTGCCACGACCATGGTCGGTAGCGTGGTGGGGCGGAGGCGGGGGCGGGGAGGGCGTTCTAGTGGGGTAGCGGGGGCTGGGAAGTGAGCGGTATTTGGGGGTAAACGTTAAGGTGCGTGGCGAGGCGTAAAAACACATGCAGCGCATTTGATTGCAGATTGTGTTTCGTAGAATATAAAATGGTGTTATATATGTATGTATGTATATATATGTATGACACATACATACAAATTTGATATATATATGTATGTGTGTCTGTGTTGCAGAAACATGCATCGGTGCCAAAAGTTTACGTTGCAGAACATCTAAAAAATTTTCTTTTAGTGCACACAAAACAAAACCAATTAATAGAAATTGAAAAATAACCTGAAAATGCAGCACGCAATTTCTATAGATAATATTGTGGGTAGTTGTTGTTATGTTTCTTTCTATTGTTATCGTTGTAGTTTTTGTAGTTATTGTAGCTGTTGTAGTTGCTGTTAGTACTGTGGTTATTGTTAATATTGCTATTGTTGTTCCTGTTGTTTATTATTGTTGCCTGACTGCATCAATCACAATGTGAAACAAGAAAAAATGGCTTGCGGCTCTCCACGTAGATAAATATTATAAGCAATATATATTTATATACACTTATAAATATATATATATATGTATATTCAGATATGTATATAACAACGAGCGAGCACAGATCGGTCAGTCTATGGCAGTTTAAGTGGAAAACAATGTTATTTCTGATAACGCACCCTCTTGCTGTTGATTATAATATTTTTCCAGCCCGGGAAAGGGTTTACTTCACAATTTTCCTGGTTTTCATTACCGCATGTATCAATCAAAATAAGCCGAAAAGTTTTACCAACAATTGAATCTGTGCGCTAATTAGTTGTAATTAGTTTTGCGCAAATTCCAGTGAAAGTTTTTAATGTTTACTAATTAGGTTTTTTGTTACAAAATCAGTTATGTTTTTTATTATTGTTAATCAATTACTCGACTTTTTAACAGCAAATTGTAAATCAAATATTTTTTTGGGAACAATAAAAAAACTCCAACTAATTTATTTATGATGTTATAATGAAATTCAAAAATAGCAAATAGAGAGTTAATTTGGTCAAATTCAAACTGCGAACTAGTTTCAAATTGTATTTGTTTTACGCTTTGCTCGCATTACCTTGTTCATTTATTTGAAAAAGCCGAGCGAACTTGTTCCGTAACTTAAATAATGTACATGAACAAGTTCTTAAACTAAAGTAAATATCTTGCCCCATATATTACCGGCTGACCGAACTTAGTGCCAAAAACTTTTGTGCAGTCGCTACAACGGCACAAATTCAATTTGTATCAGAGTCGAAGCAAATACTATTAACCTTATCTTTACAAATATAACTCCATTTTTCAATCATTTCAATCAGTTAAGCCCCTGGTCGAGTGTTCTTCTTGTTTGTTGACTCTCGGGTTCCCCCAGCTGAAGTGTTGAACCAATATAATGGAACTTGCAGCCGAATTGCCAAGTTGCTGTTTTCTTCTTCATCTGCCGTTATTTTTTTTTCTATTTTTTTTTTCGTGTATGTTTTTGTTGTTTTTGAGTTGAGTTGGCAGGGCAAAGTTAAGTGATTGCTGTTTTGGGGGTTATTTGTTAGTTATTTGGCGCTGTTTTGCTTTCGGTATTGGCATTGGTATTGCCTTTGCCATCATTTCTGTGGGCTGTCAAGACTCTGGCAACGGCTTTGTTTATGTATTGTTTTACTCTAGTTAAATATTGTTTGTTACTTCCCCGTCCGCCTGTTCAGACCTGTCCGACATTTGCGCGACAAGCTAAAATATTTTCACCCATTTTAGCCAAGTTGCAAACTAAAAGAACCCATTCGCATGGCTATTTATGCCCATGCCGGTGCACACATGGCGTATGCTTTATATGCTCAACATTAAAGCAACAGCAAGAACATTGGCAACCCAGTTATGACTCTTTAACAGGCCATAGCAACAGCCAACCAACCAACCAAGTTGGCCCCCACGTAGCAACCGCTGCCCGTAATAACTAACGTAGTTTGCCTAAGCAATTTGGCACTTGTGCGCTTTATGCCACGGCATTGCCATCCCTCCCAGTCCCCCAGCCCGCCAGTGGGCACCCACAGCAGTGCTTAATATCCAGTGCGGGAATAGACAGTGGGCCAATCCTTTGATATGCATCGATGAAAATTTTCAAATCACAGGTATGGCAATTACCGAATGTCCTTAGGCGCTCAAACGAACAGTGGGACGATGGCTTTGAAATACTAGCGAAAAATGTTTAAGCTGTGTCCGTCGAAGTCCACGCAATATACGCAAATAAATTTGTTTTATAGCCTCAATAAGCTTTAACTTATGGTTTTATTTCAATTTACAAAACAATTACCTTAACATTTTTGAATAATTACTTAAATTACTTGAATTCCATTTGGAAATCCATAGATAGCTATCGTTCCAATTATTTCATTGTTGTCATTGTTGTAAATAAATATCTTATAATAAAAATATAAATGTGATAAAATCTGACTATATACATATACATAAATTCTGATCTAATTAACAGTTTTTATTTACCATTCTTATATATAAAAGAATTTCACATTTAATTTTTGAATTAATTAAATGAAGTAATTAATATTTGAGAAATATTTGACATTTAAATCTGAAATTACTTAAGTAATTTGTAAAATGAAATGTTTGTAAAATAACAGTGATTCGAAATAATAAAATAGATAAGGTTCTGGGCACAAAAGTAAAGTAATTAACATTATTTTATTACTCAGCCAATACACAAATTAAATAAAATGAAACAGAGAATACATTTTTCTACATTCTCCGCGGCAGTGTCACCACTGTGCGGATATCACAAGAAGCATCAGACAGCAGGATGTGCCACATGTGCCTAACTGCAGCTGTTGACATAGAGAAGGCAACACTGGGGTGATGGAGGGTTTGGGATAGTGGCCACTGAATGATTGACGTCTAGATCTATTTGCATGCGAGAGTGTTGTAACAGTTGCTGTTGCCGTGCTGCCGGCGAGTGATAAATGCAAATGGGCAGACAGCATAACTAAAATATTACGTATACGCAACGCATTACCAATTCCAAGCCAAACACAATTTTCGAGATTTGTCAGCTGTGTGGCCAAGTGTGAGTCATTGATTGACTGGCTAAACTGTCATAATCTGTTGCGAACACACCGTGGAATCGCTAATCGCTAATCGTTAATCGCTAATTGATTATCGTTAATCGAACGCCCTGTCCCCACATATATATACATATAGCGTTTGCTTTTGTCAAATACACAAAATACATTTATTTAATAAACATAAAGCAAAAGGCGATGACGAATAGGAAAATAAAAATAAAACAAATATGAGCGCTGCAGTCGGGTATAACCGACAGCAGAATACTCGTTTACCGCATAATGACAACCAAACCATGTACCCAAGTATTATGTGTAGTACACATAAATATATATATATATATATATATATATATATATATATATATATATATATATATATATATATATATATATATATATAAAACTGAGAAATTTTGCATTCGCGTGGGGAATAGACTTTAGGATTTCTCATATGACGAAATTCAACTTATTTATTATTTAGTAATAAATATTCAACAACTTAGGCTACTTAAAAATATAAAACAAATTCTTTTTGTTGCTTTTCATTTGTGGAAATATAGATTTTTGTGGGGAGCAACAGTGGGCGTGGCCAAATAATTTTTCTGTCTGTCAAAATTTGATGTATCTGGCTGTAAATCTGAGAGATCTGATCTGCCACGCCTCCAGTGGGCATCTGCAAAAAAATCTTGACAACTGCGGATAGCAAGTCGAACATTGCATAAAGCCAATATACTCTTTTCGCGTGAACGAGTATAAGAATACGATAACAAATGTTGTGCCAGCTCTTGTTGTGTGTATGAGCGTGAGGGTGTGTGTGTTTGTCTGTGTGTGGGTAATGTGTTTGGCAACAACAACAACACACGAAATAAGTCTGTGGGGATTCCGTCGCGTGGCCTTTTCATTGTTACAGCTGTGATCAACGCAAGCGAGTAACATAAATGTGTTACTATACCCTCACAAAGGGTATACTTCAAATGTGATGCAATGTGTAACGCATTACAGGAGATGTGTACAAAGTATGTCTTTGATAAGAATGCCTCTCCGTTTTAAGCAATTTGAAATACATTTTAGAGAAATAATATATAAAAGTTATATAGCATATCTAGAGCATTATCTTATTAACAATCAGCCGGAAATAAATTTGTATATATAGGTAAGTATAAAGTTGTATATATTAATATGCAAGGGTATTTTATCTTCGGCAATCCGAAGGCAACGGTTTCTATATTTTTTTGTCTATTATTATTTTGTTGACATAGTGCTGCTGTTTACCCTTCTACCCTTACGTGTGCCTGTTTGTATATTTTGTAGCCATTAATTGGGTAGAAAAGGTTCTATATAGCGGGCAACTGCGAGCGTTAAGAGCATATTTATATATATATGTATTGCTTGGCCAAATCGATTAAGCTCTTTGGTTATTTATAGGCCCATATTAATCTTAAAATCGGTTCACATGTTTTCAAGGAAACTATTTTAAAATAAATCAAGTTAAGAAAATCAATGATAGCTTGAGATTATCTAAATTTCTTTAATATAAAAAACAATTGATTTGAAAATAGTTCTAAACGCAAAATTTACATTTGGCCGAAGGATTAGTCAATCTCTTAAAGCACAGACGCTGCTTTTGTTATTTCAGTTGACGTCAAAGTCAATTAAACTTGACCTAAGACAAGCAGCCAACAATGACATCAACTTACGGCTTATCAAATTGCAATTGTCTTGAAGTAGTCGAAAAGTTTTAATTAACAAGCAGAAATTTTAATTACTAAGTAGGTGCGAAAACTTTTGCGGAGCAGATGAAAACGAACTAACATGAATATGTTGAAAGAAATATTTCAAATATATACATTATGTTTATATACATTTGTATATTTAAAAATTACAGAGCTAAACTTAAAAAAATTAGCAAAGAATAATTTTCTCTTTTTTTAATATTTTTTTTTGTAATGTTTTGCAAGTTGGCCTCCGTTAAAATTGTTATAACATAATATGACGGTTTTTTGCTTAGACGCGTTTAAATCTTTATTTAATTCAATATATTCTAATTATAATTATCCTAATTTATTCGTTAGCTGTTTTATATATATACATAATATTTAAAGCATTTTTAAGACTATTTATAGTTAACTGTACTCCTCAATGGCTCAAGTTTGTTTTCTTTAAGCTGCTGCGCCTCAGTGCTTTCAACTGGTTATTTTTAGCATTTCTTTCCCTCGGATGTTGGCGTTCTACTTTTTTGTTGACTCTTATTATGCCAATTAAGCAACTATACAGAATTTTTCTCAGAATGTTGCACTGGACATTGTTGCCAGTCAAGGTCATGTCCAACTGAATGTGAATTGTATTATAGGACAATGTATGTGCACATGTGTATATATTTGTATTTGCTACGCATATGTGCATAAGCTGATGTTCTTGTTGCTTATTTTCTTCATTCATTCTGGATTTTTTTCTTGCTTTTTTTAAGCAGTCTATATGCAAATTTGATGAACTGCCAACATTGCGATTACTTGTCTCATGTTTAAGCCAAGTTTTTACGAGTGTGGCGGACACACACACACACACACACACACACACAGAAAGAGACACAGATAGACTCAGTGGCAGAGTAGAGACTCTGGTAGCCTGAGAAGTGGCCTCGGACTTTCTGTAGGCATTACGTGCTCAACACTTTTACTTCAATTATTCATGCGACAGGGGCTGATGCTGAGGCTGGGGGTGGGGCTGGGGCTGGGGCTGGAACGGGGTAGTCGATGGCGGAGGTGAAAGGTCAAGTGTGCGTATACATATATATGTATGTATGCATGTTGTGTGAGACTATGCAATTAGGGAGCAGTGCATGACATAGACACAAAGCAGTGGACAAAAATAGCGACAGAGCGAGAGAGAGAGAGAGAGAAAGGAAACTGCGAGAAAGAGATGTGTGCATATAAATTGCTTAGATGAAGATATGCAAAAAACGACATGGACATCGTAAGTTGTTAACAGGCTGACACCAAATGTGTGCCATGATTTCGATATAAAAGCAACACACACGCAGACAAACACACAAAAACACATATATACATATATAAAAGAAAAAAAAACATATATTTCTGCCGTTCAATTGGCAAAGCAACTCGATTATTCTGCAGTCTATCACTTTTATCTATGCCAATGTATTGATATATTTGTACATATATATATGTAGTTGTTGCCACATTTCAAGTAATAGGCTTAAAATGGAACTTTTATTTTCATCCATTAGTTTATTGATAGCCAAAAGGAGACGCAAAGGGCAACGATTTCAGTGTCTGTCATCAGAAACCCAACGAACTTATAAGTGTGTCTGTGCGTGTGCGTGTGTGTAGCTGAAAATCAGCATTGAACTCTTGACCTTCTACGCAAGCATTTTTTTTTATGCCAATTGCATTTGTGATGCTAGATAAAAGCAAACTAAATAGTTCTATTTCAAATCGCATTCTATTTAAAAAGAAACTGTTTTTAGCAGTGATAAATATTTATAATGATAGGGTTCCTGACCTTTAAAAAATTCGAAAATCATTGGCAAACTATAAATGTTTTTTTTAATGATCTTTTAATTAACAAAACTCAAATACCAACAGTGTGACCGTTGCTTTTTCGAATTTACTTGTTGATTCTGACTTAATCTCATAGTCAAATCTGGTTCATGTCTAAGATTCTGTTTTTGGTATAACACATATAAATAATAAAAAATAAACAGTAAAAATTTAACCAGCAGTGTGGCCATATTTTAATTGCTTGCATAAGCGGGGGATAACGTAATTAATAAATAAAAAACTAAAAAAAATACTTAACCTCTATAATTTTCTCCTTTAAAAAGTGTGTCCATCTTTGCAAACTGGCGTTTACTTGCTGATTGCTAAACTTACAAGCAACAAATTTAAAAAAGGTAAAATCTCTTAGTACACTCAATAAAATTGTATTCAAAGTGGCATTAAATTGGCCCACTGTAGCTATTCATCTTGTTAACATTCACAAAGGCATTGAATTCGCTTTACAATATTTAGTGCCAGAGCCAAAGGAGGCACAAGCTTCATGACATATATCTTAAGACATTTTTGTGATTTTCTTGGGCGTTCGCCTAGCTGGTTGTTGGTTTTTGGCCAAAAATTGAGAACTTTGCAGCATTTCATTTTCGCACTGCATTTTTGGCCAATTGATTTTTGCTGCAGTTCGCTTAAGTGCCTGATTTAAGAAGCAAAACTCAATTTTGTCATTGCTTCTGTTGACACCCTTGTTGTTGTTGCTGTTGTTGCTCTTGTTATGGCCAACTTGAATGGACTGCTGCTACTGCTGCTGGCGTGGCCAAAAAATTGTTTAGCCAAGTGCTGCAAAGCTTTAGTGGTTGCCAACAAAATGGTTTAGCCAAGCGTAGCGCTCAAAAACTCGTGCCAATATTAAAGCACATTTTGCTGCAGCATGATTGCATTATTCGCTTTAACTGCATGGATGTTCTTTGTTAAATACATGCATTTCATGTGCTAGCAAACGTTTATAGCCAAGACAATAATTAAGTCTAGATAGTTTTACGTAGCCGTTTAGCTATCTTAAATTTTGGCTATTTCAACTTTACGATAATGTCGATGCCTCCAAAGACGCAATTTTGTGGGTGTGAGTTATAGCTTTACTAGCTTTATATCAGCCTTTTTAATGCATCCGGCAATGCAAAAGCTAGCAAAAGTCAGTTCAGAGTGCTTAAATCAGTTACAAAAATTGTCAATGTTTTTTGCTGTTGCTTATAAATTAAAAAATAATCCATAATTTTAAATTTATTGTTCAAATACTTTAAAGAGTCTAACTAGTACTGTATATTTGTTATTGGATCAGTTAACTTATTATTAGATATAGCTGCAAAAAAAATTGTGTTTGATATTTTCATTAAATTAATAAAATTATTGTTAGAAAAATGTAGCTTACCAAATTAAAATTTATATATAATAAAAAAAGAGATATAGCAAAACATAACATTTGATTACCATATATATTTTAGTTATGATCGGCGAACTATCTAATTGGCTGCAAGCGTAAATCAGCTTCGGCGAGCAGAATTTCCTGCTTTTCTGTCATGTTTATTATCACCATTCACTCTTTAAGCTATTCAGTTGTCTTGTCTATACTTCATGGCACACATCTGGATCCTAGCTGTGTGTGTTTCTATGGCTGTTGATGTATTTGTTTTCTCTGACACTATTTGATGGCTTGCCGGCATCTCATAAAATCGTAAACTCGACTAGATTTACGAGGCGTTGAACTGTGCGAGCGAGATGGCACAATGACTTAAGCATTCTGTTTTCTTTTATTTTATGCTTATTTTTTACGTTTTTTTTTTTTTTTTTGTTTTTTAGTTATTTCATGACCAAAAAATGAACTCAAATGCAATTTATCAAAGTTAGTAGAAGACGAATAAATAGAAAGCAGCTAACGAAGGAGCGAAGGGAAGCGCAAAGAGTATGTGACATTTGCCAGACTATAAGATATGTCGTACTTTTAGTGATTTTTAGGTGAATCAGTCATAAGTGTTTATAAATATTTTATTATAACTATTATCTTTCACTACCAAAGGTCACCGATTTAACAAAATTCCTTTTTTACTTTTTCGCGAAAACATTTTTCTAGAATATCTTGTTTTAACCGTGGCTTATATTTTTTTCCAAAATATTTCAATATGATTTTAGTGGTTAGCTTTGTATAAACGTAATTTATTTCATGTTTGTTCTTCTCATTTAATATTGAAAAGTTTCTTAATTTTCTGCTCTCATAAGTTCTCAATAGGTTTTCAAAATCCACGTGTACTCTACTTAAAAACGATTTTTGTTGTCTGGCTCGCATTTTTTCATTCAATGGGTTTTCAATTTTCATTTGCAAATCGCGGTTTAAGCATGTAACGTCCTCCATGGTCACTTACATTGGCGCTAACATCAGTTCTCCGGAGTCCTTTATACCCCTTAGCAAAAAGATTGTCTGACAAAGCCGACTGCGAGCCGTTTTGCCGTTGACTGTCAAGCGAAACGGGTTCAAAAAAAGAAAAGAAGAAGAAGAAAAACAAAAAAAAACCAAGAAAAGGGAAAAGAGAAAAGTGCTGCCAACTTTTGCTCTGCTGTTGCTGTTGTTTTCGTTATAGTTGGGAGCAGCGGGCGGGCAGCTTTTAGCTGGCGTCACAAATATGTCCAGGCCATTGATTGTCAATGTCAACAGCAGCAGCAACAACAACAACAACAAACAACAACAAACAACGACAACAACAACAAACAACAACCAACAGGCGACAGCAATAGCTATGCACGATGACAAATGTGTTTTTTATTTAAATGCGTGTAACATTTGGCGGCGCCATCAGCCCTATAATCATCATTATCATTAACATCATCAGCATCATCGACATCATCATTATCATCAGCGTGCATTGACCGCAGCAAAAGGTATTGCAAAAATAAAAGTTATTTTCGCCAATAAATTACGAATACGACACATGTTACAGCCAGCAAAAAAGTTATGCAAATAAATAAATATATGCTTCTATTTGTATAATAAAAGCCACACATAATTGAAATATAATAATTTGACACGAAGCCACACACAAATATTTATAAACCTGTTTACATGCAGAAAATAAATAGTCTTTGATAAGGAGTTGAATTCATGTCATTTTAATGTTCACTCTTTGGGTTTCATTTGACAATATTTAAAGCTTATTTAAATATCGATGTTCTATTGACTCTCCTGACGTTTGGTTAGTAAATAAATTATTAGCCATTGGCGTTCAAATGAGTTGGTATTTTGTCTGCTATTAAATATGTATGACAATCGCAATGATATTACTTTCAACTGTTTATACCCTCAACAATTGAATTGAAAATAGCTAAAAGGGTGTAATGGTTTTGTGCAAATGTATGTAACAGGCAGAAGGAAGCGTCTCCAACCCTATAAAGTATATCAATTCTTAATTAGCATCAATTGCCAAGTCGATCTAAGCATGTCCGTCTGTCTGGGCGTCTATCCTTCCATTTATCGTGCATATCAGAAACTATATAAGACTTCAAGTTTTTGAATATAGGCTCGTCTATGATGCGCTGATCAAGTTTATTTCAATTTCAATCAATAATGCACCCCCATTTACCTAAAAAATTTGGGATCTGAGAATTTTACATGTTAAAGTTTATATAACAGTTTTTAGGTGGCATAATATATAATAATGTTGATACCAGAAATACAAAATTTAAACATTTTCAGCTTAGATTTATTATTTTTGTAACTTTGTTTTAAATCCAAAAAAAAAAAAATCTCCACATACAATTTTTCTCCTTTTTTCATATTTTTTATTTTCTATATAAACAGAATGTCCTTCTTAAGAATATATTCTAATAAATGTAAGTGCCATATAAGGCAGTCTCCTCCTTCATCAAAAAATAGGTTTCAATGATCTTCGACTGCTTAATGGAGCTGCCCATAAAATATTTTCACGCTCTCTATTTCTCGCGTTCCCTCCCTTCCCCTCTATCTCTCACGCTGTCTGTGCTCATTGACGTTCGCAGCATGGTTCAGTGACAAACAACAATAAAAGAAAATATTGCAAAGCTAAATTCTTGCCCAATATTTCCAATATTCAATTTATATATATGCCAATTTATATACAAATATATGCATGCATGCAGGTGCTATGTGAATGGAGATATATATATATATATATACATATATTTGCTATTTGAATATTTTGGCAATATATTTGCAGCGCGTTTGTTCAAACAAAATATTTTCAATTTCATTTCACCGCACTAAAAATAACCAAAAATGCTGCTGACGACAAAATGCCAAAAAGAGGCAAAAAAATGTCTTCAAACAAGAAATTAATAAGTTCGAACAGACAGACAGGCACATGCATATATATATATACATTTTTGTTAATATTTCTTTCAATTGAACTTAACCCAGAGAGCTCTAAAAAAATTTTAGCAACGGTCACCGAAAATGCCGCCAGGTGTTTAAATCATGACGTGTTTAGATGAAGGTGGAACACACATGACGCAACAGCCGGCGGCCAATTTTCTAAACGGTAGCTAGATAAACACACCACAAATACACACACACACACACAGATTTACCCTTGCCGCGTTGCGCTTCGATTGTTTCCACAGCTCTTGAAGATCGCACGGGGCGCGCTTTATTTATAGTCAAAACAATGCAGACAGATCGCTTCAATTGCGGCTAGGATGATGGATGATGAATTGTATTGGATGCCAAAGTGTTGGATAGTGGGGGTTGGGGCCGGTCGGCAGGTGGCGCCGAGCAGCAGTTGACTGTGAGTGCAAACTGTGGCATGGACTCTGCTGAGCCTAGGCCTTGAGCAATACCAACTGATTGCTTGTGTGTGTATGTGTGTGTGTGTGTGTGTGGGGTAAGGCGGAGCTATACTATAGTCCCTACATTGATTGAAGGCGCTACAATATGTGAAACACACACGTGACGTCTTATGAGGCGGCATTAATTGCCCATTCGTGCTATAATTAAACAGCAAATTCTCATTTCCCGGTGTGGGCATATATTTTGCTTTTGGCCACACCACAAAAGAAAATAACCAAAGCGAAATTCATCCAATTTGCTGTGCCTCAACTTGTGCAATGTGATTAAATTAGGATTACATTGTAAAACCCATCACAGGCATTATTCACATCTCTCTTTTTTTTTTTTGCTTTCTGCTTTATTTAGGTTGTAGTTTAGGTAGTCTTTAAGGCTTGACTATTTTCTTATAATACTATTTTTATTACTCAGTTGTTCTATTCGTTCTCGATGCGAGCAATTCTAAATTATATTTAGAGCCTTGAAACTTGGAATTTATACTCGTGTGTATCCCCGTGAGATAAACTTTTTTAAAGCTGGATTAACCTATTTTTTCAGGCAGATTAAAATTGACAACAATTATGACATTTGAAGATCTTGGATCAATATTTTAAAAAATAATAAAATATTAAAATAAAATTTGTTTGGAATTCTTTGGTAAACAATCCGGCGTTACGCATTTCTCACACAATTCTCATAAATAGAAACTTGAAAATCCACACAAAGACCTAGAAAAATGAGACGGTTTTAATTCCAAATACAGTTGAGTTCAAGTTTCAAATGCCACGGTCATCTCTTGTGGTAACAAGTTTTGTGTTTAAATTGTTATTTGGTAACTGTATATCCTTGCGAAGGTTATTACAATCATATGCGTGTTCGACGGAACTATTCATAAAACAAAAACATTTTTGCTCTTTAAATATAAATGAAAATGTCAAACAATTAATTGGATTTAAAATCAAACGTAATATTTACGAAAATGTTTTCATTAAGTCAGGAATGTCTTGAAGCTATAATTAGGTATCAACAGAAATGCAACAACAAATCCAAATAAATTCATCAGCTTGTGCTGTAGATGCTGTCTTAAAACCTTTGGGTTTGCGGTTGGTTGACTATTCTATGGCCCAATGCCTGTCTTCGACTTGTATATAATAGTATCTTGGCTTTAGCAAATGCGCAGCAGCCGTCTTGGCAACAACACTGCACAACAAAATTGCTAGCTGATGTTGCTCTTTATTACTATTGTTGTTGTTGTTGTTGCTGCTATTGTTGGTGCTGTCTGGAGTGCCAGACGATGCCATCAAAGCCTTGAGCTTAGTGTTAATCAGCAACACCATAAGATAAACAGATCAAAATGCAATAACTAAAATACCAAAGTGCTGCAGAGAGACGTGTGAAGGACGCGGGGCGCGGTATTCGAGACAGGGGGGGGGGGGGGGGCTGTAAATTGTAAATTGTGCATTCTTATGTGCGCTTTGTTCAATTGTCTTGGCAAATGGCCACACTGTGCGGAATCCGGCGACTGTTACAAATATTTGCATCATCAGTTTTAGCCGCAGCGGCGGCAATAAACCCAACGCGCGAATGCGGCTTAAATGATAACCAGAACAATAACAAGGACAATGCTATAAATAAGAAAGTGCTGCACTTGAGCCATAAATATGACGGCCAGCACTGAGATGAACGACGGACAACGGACAATGTTAGCCATAAACGATGACAGCAAACGTTAGACCACAAAGAGTGAGAAAGAGAGAGAGATAGAGAGAGAGAGAGAGTGTGTGAGTGATGGAGAGAGACAAGTGGAGTGGGCACCGAGGACAGCGGACGTTGAACGGCAAAGGAGAACAAATGTCGCCGTTAAGTTGACGCTGACGAATGTTGAACAAGGCTGACAACTTGGAACGGCGCCGATAGAAAGCTGGTGGCAGACACTCCAATTGCCACCGCTGTTGTACGTTTACAACAATAACTTGCCACAGATCCGTCTTTTCAGTGCAGACATCGCATGACTATTTCATATGGCTTCCATAGTTACAATCGGCCGAAAATTCAATTTTTATTTCAAGAACTTTCTGAACTAATTTTGTTACACTAATCTACCCTCCATAACTGCAATATCTTGTCTTATCTATCATATAATTCACATAGGAACTAGAGGTATAAAGATATATTGACACAGTTACGTATCAAGGCCATTTGCCCGACTTGGCAGTTTATGGTTAATAGCTTAAGCCATCTCCAATTAAGAAAATTAATAATTTAAATTATTAATAATGCTGCTTGAACTTGATAGATCGCATTAGTTAGAAGTTTTGCACTTTGATAAAATCTATATATTATAGGGCAAGTATTTCCCGCTATTTCCCACCTTTTTAGAGCAAAAGTCAGCAAATTTGGCGGACTTTTTTGTTTGTTGATCTCATATAACTCGACAAATTAAAATAATGATAATTTGGACAGTTTTCGACTAACTGAAGTTGTTAATATACTGTGAAAGAGTATTGCGCAGTCAGTTACACTCGACTGCGACGTTCTTACTTGTTTTTAATTGATTATTTTCTGGCATGACGCAGTTTGTAAAAAGCACTATTTAAATGGAATTTTTAAGGCGCTTTGATATAATCGAATGCTTAAAATTAGTAAGCTGCTTAGAAAATAAACAAATATTTGGCATTAGATGTGCTCAAAAGTAATTGGAATATGCAAATGCGTCGAGCATCTCAATTTTGAGGTGATTTGAAGTAACGTTGCCCGCCCGCAACTGTTTTGATAGCCATGTTTGGTGGCTATGGTGGCTCTTAGCCATGTCTCTGGCTGTCTATCTGTCTATCTGTCTGGCTGTCAGTCTGTTTGTCGCTGGGCTGTCAGTTGCCTTATCGCATTGCTGGTGCTGCTGCTGCTGCTGCTACTGCTGCTGCTGCCGTCATTCGTTGCACGTCCTTTGCCGCTGTTAGCTTGAACGACTTATTTGCTTAAGGATGCAATTGCTGCACGGCGTCAGACTTTCTGCTCTTGGTCAGCGTTTAGCTTGGGTGGTGTTGCTGTTGGGCTGGGGTGTCAGCTTAGTTGACAATGTTGCACATCATTAAAAATTGCTGTTGGCTGACGCAGTGCGCAATGTGCCAACTAATTAAGAGACCTGCGAGTGCTAAGCAAAAACTAAAAGGGCGCAATTTATTTTGTCGCGCGTTTTTTTTTTTTTTTTTTAAACGCACACAAGTCGCAAATCTTTGCCCGGACAGCTGCTCTCTGTTGTATTTTGTTTTCATTTTATACTATATACATAAATATATCTAGTTTTTTATTGCTCGCGCGTTAATTGCATTAAAAGTATATTAAATACGACTTGTGTCGCACAAACGGCAATGGCCACGCCCACAGGACACGGCATCGCCCGCGGCGGTGAATATCAAATTAAACGAGCATTAAAAGCACCGCGCAATTCGAACGTTAATTAATATTTAATGAATATGTATCGAAAATGCATTAAAAGCTTGCGGCTGTGACTGGGAAATACTTTTGTAATGATGTTATTATGACTGCGTTTCTTTTTTTTTAATTTTTAAATGTGGACAAAAAATGTAGAGATGACAGCATTTGGCATGCACATAAGAGAGACAAATTATTTATCGTACAGGGCATTAACTAGTCGCTGCAGCTTTTTTTGCTGCCTACTTTTCAGACATGTTCAAATAGAAAGCGGAAAAGTTTAACAAAAAAAGGGAGAAAAACAAATAAGGCTCACAGCGTGTTGCACTTGAGTGGCAGTTAATGCCGTTTAGAACAAGAGCACAGACTTTGGAATTGAAAACTGAAAAAAATAATATAATTCGTAAGGCCAGAAAAGCGCCTGAATACCTGCTACAAGCCATGTCAATATTCTCAGCTGTTGAATGACAACTATGCGAATAAATTGGTTGTTAGGACAACATACACATATCAAAGTGTAGTCTAATTTATGCAAATTTGGCAAACAATTTGAAATGACAAATACAAAATGTATTGAATATGTATTCTTACATAAAATTTATCAAAAGAAATATATCTAATATAGCTGACAGCAACAATTATGTGTTATAAATTAAATTGCTTCCAAAAACTCTTCACTGGGGTTTCGTTTAAATATTTATAATAATATATTTTCTATATTGCCATTTAGCTAAACAAATTTAACGAAAGCTCCACGTAAAATTTAAACTTTAAAAACAATCAAGACATTGTAGTTTTGGCCGAACACAAATATTTGTATGCATTTTCTATTTTGTTTGCATTTTTAAAATACATAAGCGTACGTAAAATTGTGGAAAAGAGTGAATACATAGATACAAGTAAATTGTATATTTTATGTAAATAGACAGTGGAATTTTGTTAAGTTTTTATCGAGCTAAAAGAGTTTCGAATTTTTCCATAAAATACTTTTATTTGAAGGATATGCAATTAATATTTGATAGAGCAACGCATATGCGCCGTTTATTTTAAATTAAACACAATTTTATTGTTATTGCGATTTTCCTTTGTTTTTTATACCCTGGACCCATTAAAAATGGGTAAAAAGGGTATAGTGGTTTTGTGCAAATGTCTGTAACAGATGAATGTGAGCAGAAGGAGGCATTTCCGATGCCATATTCTTGATCACGATCAATAGCCGCCTGTTCTACATGATCGCGTCGATTTCGGAGACAACAAAAGCTAGAAAGCTGAACGTGGACTTTTTATGTTCGTGTATACAACACGCAGATGAAGTTTATTTCAGATCATCGATAACTCGTATCGTTTTCTTATCGGTAATTATCGGGTTTCTTACCCGGTTTTTGAGCATAGCTCAGAAACTATAAGAGCCACCAAGTTTGGTACAATTTATTCTCGTGAAGCGTACGCATAATTAATATAATAAGAATATTTCCGATTTTGGATACCCACTTCCCCCACTCGACCCATAAAAAAACACAATTCAAATACTTGAGCTTTGGTTTGTACATAATTTAAACGCTCTTATTACGTACTGAAAAATTCATTAAGATCATGCTCTTAGTTCAACAGTTCTTCACAAATTTAGTTTCCATAGTGGGGGCCAAGAAAAACGCACAGCTTGCGGCGTGATTTTGTGTGTGTGTGTGCGTGATTTTGCGTATGTGGGTTGAAATGCATGTGAAGACATGGTTCAGGGTATCCCCTAGTCGGGCGCTCCCGACTTGAGCCCCTACTTGTTTTTGTTGTATTTTGCTGTTGGCAGCGCCGCGTCGACGTTGCCGTCGTTTTGTTGCCATTTTGTTTGCCACGCTCTTGGCTTTGTTTGCTTTTGTTCTTGTAGTTGTTGTTGTTGTTGTTGTTGTGACTGTTGTTGTTTTTAGCTCTTGGCACTTGGCTACCGCTAGCTGCTGTTTGTTGTTGTAGCTGCCTCAGCTGCTAGCATCTCAGCTCAGCTCAGCTCAGCTCAACTCCGTTGAGTTCAGCTCGCGCCTCACTTTTGCCCACATTTGCAAGTCAAATGAAATTATGTTGTGTGTGCGTGTGTGTTTGTGTATGAATTGTGCAAAATATGACAAAATGTGTACAGGGCACATTATAAATAAGCAATATTCTGGCATGTACTTAGATATGCAGACAAGCGCACATGGTCACGAGGGATGGGGAGGGAAGGAAAGGGAAGGGGGACCTGCCGTCAAGACGCTGCCAAATGCAAATTTTAACTGTTCGGCTAATTAGAGTGGGCGGTGGCCACAAGTTACTCCAGCCGAATGCATTACACAGCAGCTAGCTTAGCCCGGAGGGAGGGAGAAAGGAAGCAGTAGAGTGCACACAAGAGTTGATCATAAGCACGGTGGGCACTTAAAGACAACAACAAGGACAACTTCCAAAAGCATCTAGAAAGTCAACAACAACTGAGCTTGGATTTGGGCAAAGGAGGCGGGTGAGGGGGAGGCGGCTGGCGGAGATGGAAGAGTGAGCACGTGAATGGCACCCTGGGGATTCTTAATGCATATTTGCTGCATTACATTTTATGATGGCTGTTTGGCATTTCCGTTTTAAGTTTTCCATTTCCGTTGCACAGTTGCACAACAGCAGCACCGATTTTTGCATTTAATTACTGTGTATGCACAGACACATACAAACTGTTGCTGCTGTGTGTTGACACAAAGCCTTTAATCTGGGCCCTTGGCCGCCCCAACCCCCCCACTCAATTTTGCATATGCAACAGATATAACCAAAATGCATTAACAATTAGTGGGGAGCAGAGCAAAAAGAAAATTGAAAATATCAATTTGCATGCGATTGCGATCCTTAAACAGAGCGAATGAAAGCAAATTTAATATTCCAGAAATTTAATATTAAAACAGAGTATTTTTAAATTTTTCAATACATATATATGTATGTATATATATATAAATATAATATAAATATTTCAAGGACAATTTGTGAAGGATAATGTGATTAGTGGTTTTTAATGGAAATCGCTGTTAAAAAGAGTGTCATAGAGTCAGAGAAAGACCGAAAGAGAGAGGGAGTGAGAAAGAGAGAAGGGGACATTGATTAAAGATTATTTTGTAAATGTTAATGCAGCTTTCATTTTAATGAAATTGTGAATAGTTTTTTATAAGTTTAGCACAACGTGTCGCAGTGGCCCAGACCTATTATTTTCACATCAGAAAGGTTCGCTGTTATGAGAACACACTTTGATATTAAATACACAGCAAATCCATTCTTCGCACGCAGTTCACACACAGTCACACACTTACACACACACTCACTTAGCTGCCTGCGTAGCACCTGCTTGGAGTCATTCAGCCTGCTGAAAAGCCCCAAGCGACACATGGCAAATCCTTTAAAACAGTTGCCTTTGGCAGGAGCAAATCTTTTGCTTGACATGTTGCGCATTAAAAATTTCACATGCAGCTGCGACTTTTGTCTATTGCCTGTACTCCTTTTTAAATTACCCCGTACAAATAAAATGTCTAAAAAGTCTTGGTTATACAGGTATAAAATTTGTTAAGACTAAGATGAATTTTTATTTTAAATATATCAGAATTTAAAAAGAATATATACATATATGTATAATAATATATATAAATAAATTAGTCAACAAAATAATTACAATTTTATAAAAATTAAGCCCTAATTTTTTGTATAGGTCTATTTTCTGTATATAATTTCCCTATTTTGAAAATTCTATACCAAAAAAAAACCAAAATTTTATATTCTAAATATGAGGGTATTCACACGTTTACGCTGGACTTAAGCATTGTCACTTGATGTTTTGTTTTTAGGTAATATTACCTGCTTGATTATTATGTTTAGGTGTATTACGCATACGCCGCATGTGACATTGCTGACATTGGTAGCATTATGTTGACAATGATGAGCGGCACTCAAGTCAAAATTTTGCTAATTAAGTGTTAAATCATGCCGAAAATCTGCCCATTCAGCGTTGGGCGCTCAATTTGAAAGATACACGAGCCACGCACACACACGCACTCAAACAGTATGTAAAATGCGAACGGGCTGTGCACGGGTACTCATTCATATGAAAACGAGTACTCGTATAACTGCTTGATTGCCTGACAGGCTGACTCAGAGGCAGCCTTTAAGCCACGCCCAAGTAGCACGCACTTTATGCTCAAATGAACACGCGTTCACACTCACTCGCACACACACACACACACAGTAGCAGCAGGAACTCATTTATGAATATGCTGCCTCATGTCATGTGTGCACAGTAATTTTTTTGTTTATTTCTTCTTTTTTTTTTGCTTATAGTGCATTGACAGGGCACAAAGGGTATCAGCAGTTGCTAAAAGGTTTTGTAAATGTTGCTGTTTGACTTTGCTTTTTTTGAAGAACAAGAATTTCTAAGATAATAGCAATTCGACTTTTTTTTGTATATTTCTCGAAACAACGCCACACGTGTGGATGGTACGTGAAATTTATTTAATATACAAATTTGTTGGTGAACTGGTTCAAGAGAGATTTATAATTCAGATATTTACAATTATAACAAAGTATAAATATTGCACAAACTAAAAAACGTATGAAAATACAAAACTCTCTAAATAACTTTAGACATTTTTTGTATTTATTTGCATCCAGATTGCAATCCAGGTAAAAGTTTTACAAGCCACTGAAACTTTTTAATTGATTATAGAGATTATTATTTTACCCCATAGAAAAAATGTGTTTTCATATTGCAGAAAACTTTTTATATTGTTTGTAGAATCATGTATCCTTGTGCTTATGACTATCTCGTAAACATTAAGCTATTTTCTATAAATTTTTAACACACCGCTTGATTACAGGTAGCTTAGGTTTTTTTATTTTTATTATTTTCTATGTATATATATATATATATATATATGTGTTTTAACACTCTTTTCTCTATGACTTTTCCTTGGCTTTATAGCAAGAGTATATAATTTTCGTTTTGCAGTCTTTGCTTTATGTGTCAGGTCTTTGCTTTCTATAGTAGTTGTTGCTGTGAGCCTGATGCTATCTGACTGCTTACGCTTTTATGGCCAATTTGAAACTCATTTTATTACGCGGCTTCAACAGCAGGAGCGCAAAAACAAAACAGGAAGCGAAAAACATGTTGCCTACTTTTTTGGGTAAACATTTGCCAGCGTATTTTCTTCCCTCGGTGTGTGCATGTGTGTTTATGGGTGTGTGTGTGTGTATTTAGCAGCGTATCATTAACATTTGGCCTTAGCAACATCTTTGGCGTCCTTTGTCTTCTTGTGCGCTGCTTAAGTGAAATCTTCTTAATACGTTGTTAACAACTCATATGGGGATTAGGCCCTTTAGCAATTTCTTTACGTTATTTCATCTTTGCTTTTCTTTTGTTTTTGCGCCCTGTCATGAACGAAAAACTATGGCGAAAAATTCATGTTCAATTTTTGCCCACTTTTCGCCCGTCACTTTTGGTTTACCAGCGTAAATTATTTATGGAGCATTTCTGGCAACTGCCGCCCGCCCCGCGCCCCACACAACCAAATGCCGCCTGCTGTGTGAAGTGGCAAATCTGCGTTGTAATGTGCATATATAATTTTTCATACTATGCATACACTTTTCTCTTAACTTTGCTTTTTTTTTGTTTCACGCTTGAATGAATTTTGTGTAAATATGCTTATTTGAGCGTGTGTAATTTTTTTTTGAATAAGACTATTTGAAATTTCATAGGATGGCTGAACTAAGTAGTTGAGCAATTTATTTATCGAACAAAAACTTTTAAATGTAAGCCCAAACTTGTAACGATGATGTGCGTAAGTAATATGAGAAGCCATTTTCCAAATTTCGTCACTTAAATTTCTCAACTCTTTTGAGTTTGCGATTTTTAGGCCAGTCTTTATATATAATTATGTATGTATGTATATTTGCAATCGTATATTTTAATATTCTTCATTGCCAAAGATTCTAAAGGATTGAATTCTTGTAACACATTTCATTCAACATCTGATTTTGTTGCAGTGTAAATTATCTATTGCATATACTATGTATCAATTTGCATAGCTTTCCCATCTCTAAAATTGTCGTGTATAAATATTTACGACTTTAATTTTAAAAGTTTCCGAGGGAGTTTTTAAAGTTATGCAGAATGTTATAAGCCTTATGAAAGGCCAGGGAAAGACTAGTGTCAACATTTTTAAGGATTTGGCTACGCCATTGATAAAAGTAAAATTTAATTTTATAGCTCGGTTTCAATAGCTGTAATACATATAGATCGTTAGATTGTACAATTTAATGTAGTGTTTAATCGTTTAGATGCTAAATTTCATAAGCTTACGTTATATTTGTTGTCGCTGACAAAGGGTGAGCCTCTAAATGAAAGCGTATTCAAGTTTCGTTGAGAAATTTCCATTTTTTTTGCTGGTTTATGGCTTCATCTTGTTACAAAGTTTTCATGTCTCTTATTGTGCATTTCATTTGCCGTCACACACAAGTATATTTGTTTGTAGGGCGTGAAAAGGGGGCGTTTTGCAGGCGCCTCTAACTATGCAACGGCTACAAGCGATATATAAAAAAGCGAAATGGGCGGCAGACAGCAAACAGCCAGAAGCAGCAACTTTTTTCTATATGCATAGCATTTGTATGATATGTATGTATGTAAGCACATATATATGTGTCTATATGTATATAAATTTGTGGATATAGCTTGTGATGGAGTGTTTGCCGTCAGCTGTCTGCTGTCCTTATTAAAATTATTAAAAACCCAGCCAAAAGATGCGCTGCTGCTCGACTTGCTTTTTAGTCGGCTTTGATTTGATATTAAAGCAAATACGTTGAAATTGCGTGGCTGCCAGGGGGAGGGAGGGTTGGCGGTTGGCAAGTGGAAAACTCGCCGAAATTGCGGCACTGTTGAATTTTTAATGTGGCAACCGAAATAAATTTACTGCTTACTGGCAGCAAATTCACGAAAACTCATCATCATCAGCAAAAGCCGGAGCTGGAGCTGGTTTAGGATTCGAGTTGAGCTACGGAAGCAGCGCTTAGCACAGCTGATGGCTGTTTAATCATCAATGATTGAAATGGATTTTAGCAACCGGAAATGTGGCGCACGTTTGGATTATTGCGCATACCACGCGCACACACACACGCTCAGCCCGACGGGTACGTGCCAAGTGCTGCTTGGAGCTCTACGTGTGCCACGCGTAGTAGGTCAAAAAGCGCATTCACCCGACAAAGGGCTTAAAGGCAACAGAGCAAGGCTTAAGCCGCAAACCTCCACTATGGCGAAAAATGAATAATTTTTGTACCAGTAGTAACAAAAAATAACTCAAAACGAATTTTATTGTGCCGTTTTAGTGCTCAATTTTATTTTTATTTAAATATTTTATAATATTTAAATAATTTTTAGCGTTCAGAATAAGAAAAAATGTTTGCATGACAAAGTTTTACAATCCACTGAATCTTTTTAATTGATTATCGAACGTTTTATTTTACCCATAGTTAAATATTTATTTATTTACTTATATTGTATAAAACTTTTTATCGCGTTTGTAGAATCATGCATTCTTGCGCTTCATTAGATTTTAGAAAAAATATTTATTTGTTAGAACTTTTTTACGCGGAATTTTTATTAGGTTGCTTTTTTTTAATAGAAACGTTTTCTACTTAGGATCAAAAACATATATTTGTTTGGAATATGTACATTTATTAATTATATTCCTATACATTTTTTATTTTTTAATGATAATATTACATTTGGAATTAGGGGAATATGATGAGCCTGGGCTCGAAATAAAATCTGAGGTTATGGATGTGAAAAATAAGTTTAACGAACCGAACCCAAAGCCGAGGAATTGATTCGAATTGCGAAACGAACCGCGGAAAATCTTATTTTTTTGGGAAGGATGAGGATGAGGATTGTGTTATTTTCTGCTGCAACAAAATTGTGAAAACTTGACTTGTGACTTGAAATCCTTACAATTATTTGTAAGTAAATGTAGTTTGGCTGACTGCAATTAGCAGCAAATTAAATGTCTTGTGCTCGCTGCCAATTAAGAAAAGTTTGTGTAGCCCTTTTTGTCCAGATGCAAAACGTTGTCTATTGCAATTGTAGTGCAGACTTGGCAAACCTCATAAATTGACCTAAATCTTGACAGATGAAGTGGGTTTTTAGTTTTCCATTTGGCCTGTGGCCTCACTTATTCACTAGTAACTCGACACGTGAGTCGAATTGTGACTAGCTCTCACTTTCTGCCACTCAAGCGCAAGGCCAGGTCGCTGTGCTTTATGAATGTTGTTTGCAGCGTGCAAATCGCATCATAAATCACCCAGAAATGGACGCAAAGGATGTGTGCGTGTGTGTGTGTGTGTGTGCTATGACTCACACATTGTTCTGAACCGCAGCTCAGTAAGTCACGTACTTATGCTGCACACTGCTTAGAAATTACAAGAATATATATATATATATATATGAAATGCACTTTACTTACTCTGTGGTGAAATATTTGATTTTTATCATTGTCGTTGCAATTACATACAGAAGTCGCAGCATTTTTATATCTATCATCAATTGCACTTAAATAGACCAGACATGAAAACTTTTGTGTTTTCACACGTACACACAGCAAAAAAAAGAACACCAAACAGAAAACGCTTTGATTGATCAGATTGGCGCCCAACGTGGGGCTGGCATTAAAAATTGCCGTCACGAATTGTGTAATACCTTCTAGGTGACAAATGCCGCCCTAAACAAAAAAAATGGCTTTGTCGTTACTTTATTTTTTGTTAACACGCATATTCTATATGATTGTGTGATTTTACTTTGTAGTAATTTTATTCTTCATGTATTTACATTTTCAACTAAATGTTGCATAATTAATTTTCCACGAATTAAATAACAAAACTAAAATATTAACTTTCATTTGGCGAAAAACTTTTGACGTAGAGCTTTTCCGCTACTGTTTTCAGTTTCGTTTGTTTTCCTGACTGTGCCGCACTTGTCTGTTTGCCCTTTGTTTTTTTGTATACCCTGGTCGAGGGCATAGCTATTTTGTTATACAATGTTGGAGGCAACTTTGACCCGCATTCGTGTATATTTTAGATGAAAAAATTCAATTTATAATTTTAATTGCCCTAAACTGCCCGTGGCTAGACAAATGCCAATGGTTGGGGAAAAAGTTTTTTCCTTTCCCCAACGAATTATGTTTAATTAAAGATAATAATAATTCCAGGATTTTAAGATATTTTTAAACAAATAATTTAATTTTAATAATTAGGAATAATTTGCAAAAAAAACATGATTACAGCATCTAGTTAAGCCAATCAAAAAAGAAGTAAAATTGAAAGAACATAATTTTGAAGCCGAATAGCAAAATTATTTTCCATTAACATACTTCTCAAATTTACCATCCATTGCGCGAGTAGTTGTTTTATTTTTGTAGTAAACATATGTTGCCCAAACTCACAAATTCAGTGGCAAATATATTTAGGCGAAAACCTAGAAACAACGGGCTACTATATCAAAGAGCTGTCAACAAAAAGTTGAAAAATTACGCTATGAGAGTTTATAGGGTAGTAAATCTTCGGCATGGCATATATGAGTTTTTATTCTTGTGTAGTTTTATTATGCCTTGCCCGTATTTATCGCATAGTCTACATGCACTTACATCGAAAAGCACACAGAAAAATGCGACACATTCACTGCCAAAGGGCTTACGATATTTAATGGTGGGTGCCATTTTTTTTTATTTTATTTTATTTTTTGGAAAATCTCCTTTAAAGCGCAAAACACAAAAAAAAGGAGCGCATAAATTTTGTTGCTCTTTGCAGGTGTATTGTAGCTGTATCTGTATCTATATCTGTATCTGTATCTGCATTCTCTGCTTGTTGCCATTAAATTGGGCATTTTGTTGTTTATGCTGAAAATCGTATGTGAGGGCTCTGGGGCTAAACCCTTTTGCTAATGGTATGCAGAGAACGGCAGCAGCAGCATAAACAAGCATAAACTAAACTAACACTGTCTGAGTGTGTGTGTGTGTGAGTGTGTGTGCAAGTGTGTGGCATAAAAATGCTGCCACTTTGTCTTGTTTTGCAATTTAGAAGTCATTCACTTTGGCCTCTGCGCCAAATGAGCAACGAACTCTCAACTCAACTAGACAAACAACCACAGCAACAGCAAGAGCAACAATAGCAATCAATGCCAGAACAAGGAACACACACACAGCCAACAGCTACCGCTGTGTGTGTGTGTGTGTGTGTGTGTGTGTGCACAGTTCGTTGTCTATTTTATTGTATTTTAATTTTTGTTATTTACGCCAAGCAGAGTCACTGTACTTGCCGCTCGCTATATCGCTTACCAGCTCACTTTCCCTCTCACTTTCTCACTCACACTCTCCCTCTCTCTCTCTCTCTCGCCTTCGAATTTTGCGCTGTCTGGTAGCTGGCATCGTCACAGCTGCGGTTAGTGTCACCCAAAGGGATTTGTACTTTAATTTCTTTGCTAATGCCAAAGGCCGCCCACAGCAGCCGCAGCGTCTCAACTTGAAATGGTGCCTCGAATCCACTCCTGGCTTTTGGGCCAACTGAATTGCTTTGGCTAAAGGTTCGTCTTATCCCCGCTAGTCCGCGTGTGTCAGCGCCAAGTGTTGCGCCGTAAATAAAGCTCGTTAACGGCCTGTGAATTGGGCGCTGCGGCGCATTTTAATGTAAATACTTTAAGGCCAAAAAGGTTTCGCACTTTTCATTGCCACTTTCGAAAACTTAGTTCTGTTCATCAAAGCCCGAGGTAGCTTAATAAACGCAGTCATTAAATTTTGTCTTAACCGTTCGGTATTTTGGCATAGCTTTAGCTTTCCTACAGATAGCTGTCAACAACCCAATCAAGTTGTAAATCTTTTTTGGTGGGTTTTTGATTTTTGCGAAATCCCAACATAAGACAGCTCCCTTTAAATGAGTGCAATAAATAAACAAACAAAAAATAAAAAGAAGCACTTTATTATTAATACTAACCATCAAGCGTTAATGCGTTAAAGCGTTTAATTCCAACTAAAGTTTGAGTCGTAAATGCTAATCTCAATTATGGCTTAAAGTTAATTTAGAGCGTTACCAAATCTTAAATTTTTTTAACTTGTGTCGTGAATTTTTATTTTTTTAATAATATATTTTGAAGCGTAAAGCCTCAAGATTTGTTTCATGTTCAAAGCAATTATTTGTCAATTCTCTACTTTTCTGCAAGAATAATTCATGTTATTTCACTCAACCGACAGAATTAGTGTCAACATTTGATTTTAAGACTGCTCAAATCTGTTCACAATATATTGGAAAGCCAAAGCTTAATGCATTCGCATCAATTGGTTTGTTCAATGTGATCCAAAAATAGTTGAATATCGGGGGTTTCTATTTTATTTTAAGTTTATTTTTATTTTTATTTTTGTTTTACGCTCTCCTGTTTATTTTAACTGCATTGGGGCTTAGCCAATGTATTGGTGTCCTAATCACAGACAGTGCACAGCAGCTGTGGAAGGTTGGCATCGTAAATTTTCCACATTTTCACATTTCCATTTCAAAGCGAATGCCGCCAGCAGCGCTCAGCTTTGTGCTATCAATTTAGTTTCCGCTTGAAATTTTTAAAAAAAATTAAGTTTAAACACTTGTGCATCAAAATAGACAACACAAAACAAGTCCGTCAAATACAAGGACGACATTGGCAACAATTGCCAGCGAATAGCTTCTAATATGCAATTCATCACACTGAAATTTAAAATTCTATCAATTTTGAACAGCCGCTGCCGACAAACTTTTATTTTATTTAGCATTCGGCTATGATTTAAACGATATTTCTTTCATATTGCAATTGCTGTTAAAACGAAATAAAAAGTGCCAGTTATGCCTAACAGTCATGCAAACTGTCTTATTACAATTTATATTTCTCCCTAGCTATATCACATTCTAAAAAGTTGACAGCGTCAGTTAGGAAAAAGAAAAGCTTCAATTAGACCCATTGAGAACTCTGCAACTCTTAACAACGACACTTGCCTTAATATAACAATTTCTATCAAATCGACAGCACTTCTTCTGTTTCTTTATTAATTTAAGAGACAAATAACTATTGTTTTTTTCCTTTGTATCATTTTATTTGTTTCTTCAGGCAATATATCCGCGCAGTTTGTTGTGCTTGTTGATGCAGCTGCTGTATAGAGTTATAGCTGCATTATACAAGTTTGTCAACTTTACCAATAAGTTGGCAGCGCTTTTCAAATATTTTACCTGCTGCTGATTCGCTTTCTTGCACCGGAAGTTGAATTTGAAATATAAATTTTCGCTGTAGTCAACTGTCAAAATTTCCAAGACCTCTCTGTCAGCAGAGCAGAATGACAAAATGAGAGCGAGAGCGCGAACGAGAGTGCGAGAGAGAGGGAGAGAGAGAGAGCTATCCACCGCTGTTTTTACCTCCCGTGGGTATTTCACGGGTCTGCCACGCTGCTTTTAGGTGGCCTGCTCAAATGGCATTTGTGAGCGCCTTTGGGCTTCTGTCAGACTTTTTAATAACTTTCGACTTGCATAACTCGTCGTGCTGTGCACATTTTCGGATGCTGTGTGGTGTAGCGAAGGGCGGGGGAGGGGAGGGGGGCGTGGTGACACAAAAGCTGGAATGCGGGCCTGATGTAAATTGCATTGCAAATGTGCGGCCCAACTTCAATTGTGATGACGAAAATTTGGGCAACGGAATTTGATCAACTAAATTGTACGTTTTCACTTAAAGTTCGCGCCTCCATAATGCAGGTTGGCTTTAAAGCAAACAACAAGTGGAGGCAAAAGAACAACAGCAGCAATAATAACAACAACAACAAAAACAGACAAAAGTCAACGCAACAAGCGGCAAAAAGTTTTTAAATTAGAAAAATGTTACGGCCCCCAAAAAAGAGCGACAAGGAAACAGCAAAAAATGAATGGTAAATAAAAGCGGCAAAAAGCAGGAGCCAAAATGTAAAAAAACAAAGCGCTTACATTCAGTGCATACGGAACATTTAATACCCTTCAGAAAGAGCAAAATAAATAAAGAAATACTCGTAAAGAAAAATTAAAAAACAGGACAAAAAATTTGTTTGTAGCTGTAAATTTTTGTTATTAAACAGACAAATAAAACTCAATATTAAATTACCGTAAACGTATGTATAAATGTTTTTTTATAATTTGCTAAAAATATAATAACAATAATACAAAATAATTAACAATTGCCTGAAATTGAAAAAAACCCCAAAATAACATCAAAAATAAATGGCATAAAAACGGATACTTAATATATTAAAATTAATAATAGAAAATGTTGCGAATAAGAAATTTCAAAACAAATCTTTTTTGTATGAAGCTTAGAATAAAACACAATTGATCCTTTCTAAAGGAGAACAGAATTGAAACTGTAATACAGCCGACAAATATAGAGTTTTAAGAAATAAGAGGAACTTAATTTAAGGTGTTATAAAAAACTTTAGATTGATTTCGAACTTATCTTATTTTCAGGTAAGGTCTAAAAGCAATTGGGTTAGTGTCAAATTTTAACAAGCGTTTATGGAGGCCCTGTACAAAATATACTTACAATTCCTGTACAGGTCTGTCACAAACTTTAACTAGATTCTGTTGAGTTTTTTTCTCTTTAATTAGGGTATCGGAAAGTTAACAGTTCGTGTGACTTTTGTCACACGTGCAAAAAGCCAAAAATGCCTTTGAGCAAAAAAACAACAACATCAACAAAAACAAGAAGCATAAAAGTTGGATCCAGTCAATGTTTACCGGCTGGCCTGGGTTTACCCGACTGAAGTAAGCCCGACCACGTGCAGCGCCCTCTTTTATTTAACATTCGGTTGGCATATAGTATGAAGTATATAGTATAGATACAGATGTGGGCTTTAACATTTCGCTGGGGGCCAATAAAGGCCACTAATTTGGCCATTATGGCCGTGCTTGTCGTGGCGCATTTTCATTGTTGTTGTTTGCGTTGCTGCTGTTGTGGGCGTGGTTCTCGCACCTGTTGCGGTTGGTTTAACTTTTAACTTGATTTTCCGTATACATTTTTGGTGTTGCCCTGTCGTGAAGAAATTGTCGTTTGTTATTCTAGTTGTTGATTTATTTGTACCCATTAAAAATGGTTGATAAGGGTATTATAGACCTGTGAAAATGTTATTGACAAGCCGTACAAGAAATTATGTATAGAACAATTTGTATCAAAATTATACCGATTGTTGTTCTACTTTGGTTTTATCTCTATGAGATTTTCGCAATTTTCGGTACTTCTTACATATTTATTATTTATTATTAAAATCGCTATCTATTTATACTTAATATATGCGTATATATAATAAAAAAAATTAAAAGCAATTAATGGTTTAATTAATGGTTTTTGCCAGTATGTTATGTCCAGTTTCAAACTTAAAAAATAATGACTTTCCCCTTCTTCGTTTCTCTTTTTCATATATCTCATGACATTAAAAATGTACATTTTAGGGTATAACGACTGAATGCAGGGTAACTGACAGTCGGGCAACTATGACTAGGGTTCTGATTTTATATTGTGGTGCGTTGGGTTGTCTGTGGACAGGGCTTTCGTGTTGGGCATATTAAAAGCGCATAAGCTGCAAAGTATGCTATGAAATTTTGTGCGCGTCCAGATAATTGATAAATTATGCAAAAAACTTGAGCGTTGCGAAAATATTGTACAGGTCAGCAAGAGTTGTGTGTGTGTGTGTGTGGGGGTGTGCTTGTGTGTCTCCCATACATAAATCGAAACATTTTTGATGGCACGACGAGTGCCATGAAACGGAAATCGAATTATGATTATGCCCCACTCTTCTCTAATACTCCATCTCTCGATGTATGTGACAAGAGCCGCATGTCCTCAGGGGCGTCATAAATACAGTTGATTCGATGCTTAAACACTTGCATATACATGTATGCATATATATGTATAAATATTTTTTACTGCGTATCAACGGGTTTCCAAAGCGCCCATAAAAAGTGAGATTTATAATTTATTGCTTTTGTTTTGATATCGTTTTGCAATATTTTAACGCAAACGCGATATATAACTCGTTTTGTTGTAAAATGAAGAGCAACAGAATATGGCAAATGCCTTTTTATAATTGGGTTTACTTAGTTTATAGCTATATTTGACAGTTTTCTTTGCGCTTTATTCAAATTGCGAATGAAAATGTTTATCGTAATGGTTGTATGCGTTGTTATATCTATTAAAATGTTGTCAAATTTAGAATGTGATTGATTTAAACCATTTTAGTAGCTGATTTATCGATTCAATTGATTTGTCAACACTTAATATTTACAATTATGAGCAACAATTTCAAGCTTTGTATTCATACAGACCTTTAATTAAATAAACTAAAACAAATATCTTCAATATAATAATAGAAATGCAAAAATTCAATTCGTTTTAAATTAAAGTAAATATTTGAGTAATTATACTGTTCATATTGCTCTTCAACATTTTGAATAGACTTCCAGCTGTGCAGCAGTTTTTATCACTGACTGTTGTTTTAATGATATGATTTTAATACGCGCTGAAACCACATCAACCGACAACACAAGGAGCTTCACTTTGAGCGCTTTTTAAATGAATTAAATGTTGGCATGGCAAAAAAAAAAAGAAAGAGGAAAATAAAGTAAAGAACCTCAGAAACCAAAAAAGGAAAAAAAAATGCGAGAAAGAGAGAAATAAAAATTTGAACAGCAACCAAGAGCATTTCAGTGGAGAGTGTCAAGTGCTGGGCGTGACACTCACTCGCTCTCATCATCCAAAATAAAGGATACATTCGCTTTGTAGTGGTTTCGCCCCTCATTGGCCTCACCGGCAATTTAATTTGCTGTGCAGCGCTGCTTTTTAATATGCAAAGGCAATCGCTTTATTTTAATTGCCCAGCACTTGCACTTGACATGTACAAACACACTCAGAGCGAGAGCATTTTGAGAGAAAGAGAGGGAGAGAGAGAGTCGGAAAGAGAGAGTGTGTGAAATAAATTTTTGATCGAGCTGCAGCAAGATATTCGCCAAACTGTTGCCAAAACTCTTGGTAAATCAGTGCTGTAAAGCTATTTAGAATTTTTCTTAAAACAATTATTTATTATATTAATATCTATTATATCTATTATTATATATTGCTTGTCAAATTTTAATATGTGAATTGAAATCCAAGCAATACACATATATTCATAATTTAATATAACAAATCCTTAGATTTTAGAGGAAAAACAAAAAATTAATAAATTAGCAAATGTAATTTTAGTTTTGTGACCAATGAAAATGCTGTGTTCTAAAAAGTTACAAGTAGAAGAAAAACGCAGTATTTTGAAATATTATGAGCTTTAGATTCCATACGTATACATATCTCTCTTAAAGATTTTGAAGGTTTTACAGCAAACATCTCGAAGTTTCGTGTTGTTATTCCTGCGCATAACCGCATCAAATTAAGTGTTAAATTGCATTAGCCATAATTTGCTCAATATGACTATAAATAGTCCTTCAACACACACGATGCCTGAACTGATGTAATTGAATGCGTGAGATTTGTGGTTTTTTCGATGCCAGTTGATAAGGAGTTTGCTTTCATTTACATGTATGCACAGCTCATTAGTGATTATTTGTTTGCATTTGTCGAGTTGAGTGCATCCGATTTCATTTGCCACATGCCATGAACTCACACATCCGTTGTGTGGCCAATTAATTAATCAAAATGCCATTGGACCCATTTCTGGGACTAATTGGGCTTTGAGTTTCGGTGCACTAAGCATTTAATTGGTAGCCTTGTGCTGCCCAAAAGACAACCACTAACAGCGACAATTTGCCCAACCTTGGCAATGCACCTGAATGCCAAGGCGAAGGCCAAAATCGAAATTTGATAAATATAAAGTCGTTAGCTGTACTAGCTGCAAAAATCTTTTATTTCATGATTTGCCAACTAGCTGGCAAACACTTTTTGTTTGGACTAGTAATTAAAAACTAAATATAAACGAGAGTAGTTGCAACAAACACAAGTGTTTGCCAATTAACGTCTTTGATTTGCTGCCATAAGTGTCCAGTTCCTGTTCGATTCGGTCGCTTCTATTTGCCCTCCTATTATCCCCAAATAGCTGGCGTCAGAGCTGTGTAATTAATTTCAACGCCTTGTAATAATAAATACGCTGACGTGCGCTAATAATTAATGACAACATTTTCCAGCGTTACGCATTTCCCTGAATTATATTTTCATTTTCAATTAGCTACTGTTGCTGCTGCTCCTGATACTGGGGCAGTCTGGCGTTTACGCAATAATTGGATGGATATCAAATTAGTCTAGTTCACATGAAAAAAAGTATATAAGTCGTAACTGATTTCATTGAAAATCAATTACAATTTGCGTTACGATGTGAGATTACGATCTAAGTTACATAACTGTTTTGTAAGCGTAATGAAAAATTGCAAATTCATATCATATAACATTATGATAACAACCACATGAGATTCTGTTGCTGTAATAATTTTGATTCGAATTTGATTTGGCTTTGTTCTGTATCAAGTTTCTGAGAACGTTAATTACTTCCATTTTAGAAAATATTTACCAAATTTTTGTTAATGCTAATACTAATCAAATATTGCAAATAATGTAGAATACAGACATCCTACATGAAAACAAGTTAAGCTGTTATGGTATGTGCCTACATTTAGCTATAAAATAATTTGGCTTCAAATTAAATCAATTCAACTACTTAGATAAGAGCATTTGATTGTGTTTTTTTTTTCCAAGGACATTTACCAATTTTAATATAGCTCAATTACCATTCAATCAAAATACCAATTTCGTAGATAATTGAACAATCAGCCTTAAAATGAGGACTTTTTGGCCTCGCGCGTGAACTTGAACATCTCAAGACCGCAGCTCCTTATTAAATCTACCTCCCCCCACCCCAAAAAAAAAAAGAAAAAACTCATCCCTCACACTAGAACTCACGAACAACTTTCACAATTGCTTAACTTATCAACACGAGTGTCAATGGGGCTCAAGTTATGGCCACGGGAATGAGAATCGAAATAGGGAAAGGAATAGGAGGCGCAGTCGTTGAATGGGTGTGCCGAGGGGGAACGAGGGGGCTGGGGGCTGAACTGGGCAATGGCTTCATAACTGACACGCAATCGACTAGAAAGAAATGGCCTGCAAAACCGCAGTTATGTGGCAAAAGGAAAAGGAAAGGGAAATAGTTGTTGAAAATAGGCTCGCCCCCAACCTGCTGGCCCCTCTCCTCAACACCACGGCCACCAATTCTATCCCCATTGCGTGTCAGTGAACTTTTGCCATGGCGCCAAGAACTTCCGGGTGAACAATTTAGTGGGCTGCCTCATTGGCTTTCCCCCCATCCATTCTGTTCGTGTGTGTGTGTGTCTCCATGTGTGTGTTTGTGCTTAGTCATGTTCATTGCAATTGCAATTTCAATTGTTTTGGATCAGTTTCTATATGTGTATAAACATTTATAACATATATAGCTTTTTATTTTTGTTGTTACCATTATTTGTACACTTTGGTGAAAAAATCAATTTAAATTGCAATGCGCATACATTTTATAATCAGACCAATTTCACTAATTGTCTGAGGAAGCATAAAGGTGGGGGCAGGCCGAAAAAGGTTTGAGTTTTCACAAAGCTCTCTGCGCTCCCAATTCGGTTATAGCCATGACCTTCTACAGCCGGTTAACTAGCTGCCTGCAGGGGCTTATTCTCAAATTAACTCAGCTGCTTGAAGTGAACTGGCAACAAGGCCAAGAAACATCCAACTAAACCCGCTCCTCATCCCTTCGTCGTCGTTACTCCCCCGACGCCGCACCGCCTTTTACCCTTTCGGGCTAGGCCACATTTTTGTTATTTTATAATTGTCTGTGTGTATGTGTGTGTGTGTGTGTATTTGTTGTTGTTATTGCTGTTGCCAGTGGCTGCTGCTCATTTCACTGACTGCTCTTTGTGAGTCCTTCGCCTTTTGTTTAACTAGACCAGACCACATCATACCACGCCAGAGACAACCAGACCAGACCAGGCCAGACCAGCACAGAACAGAACAGAACAGAACAGAACCAGATCCGACCCGACCCAGCCCGACCAGGCCCGACCAGACCAGACCAGACCAGACCCCATCAGACCCATCAACAATCCATCCCCATTCCTTGCGACTGCGTTGCGTCTTTTGGCCAGAGCTGAAAAGTTCACAGTCACACGGCATGTGGTGCGGTATGCGGCAGGTGGTTGCTGGGGACGGGGTTATGGTGGAATTATGCCTGAAAAGCAAAACAAAGAGCGTAAAAGAAACCAAGTAGAACTGATTTTTTGACAAAGCTAGGGCATACCCCGTGTCGAATGCACATCAAAAAAAAATACACATTGACTTTAAAGTAGAGTTAAGTTACATTTATGGTTCTAAAATAATACAAATAATAAAAGTTTCTATTTACTTTCCATAGATAAAATTATAAGAAAATTATGCACAACTTATATGCCCAATTGCCGCACTTGCAAAGGGTATAGAAGAAACTCAACTCAACTGAACTCAGAAACAAACGCATTAATATTTAATGAAATATAAATAATATATTGAAACAACTGACAGTGGGTTAAGGGAAAATAAGTTTAGCAGCGGAGGAGCTGTAGAAGTTGATTGGGGAGCTGGGGAGGGTATAAAAAAGGGACGCAGTCGGTCCTCTGACCACATTCAAAGCAGCAGCTCATCCTCAGCGATGTGGAAGCCATTGTTGTTCTTGGCCATTTGCTTTATTTTCTTTTTGAGTATACACTAAACGAAAATTAAATGAAATATAGCATCGATTTGTGCCAAATCAAACGAGTCGAATTTACGTTTATTTAAGTTCGATTAGATATATATGGAAAAAATAAATGTGAACGGATAAATGTAAAGCTAAAATAATATTCTATTATATTAAACAGTTACCATAAATCATCTTAAAGTCAGCAAAGTGTTCAACTACTCTGATAAAATTGTAGTAGACCATCAGCCCTATTTTGAAACGCCTTTAGTACGTCAGTTTCTTGCCCGAAATTCCTTGAACTGTCTTTAGAAAATGTTAAGTACTTAAAAAGCAAGCTCCAGCGCGCGGAGAAAATTTACTTCGTTTCCCACTGTGAAAGCCTTCTATGTTTATTTAGTTGGTTTTGACGGGCAGTTCAGAATTTCATTAGTTAAGTGGAACGAGCATTAGCTTAAGGTCGGGCAGAGTCATTTTGAGGATTCTTTGCATCTGTCGAGTGTTGGCTGAACGCATAAATCTGTAAAAATACCGCTTGTCACCGGGCTTAACTTCGACTTTAACCTGGCAACTGTGCTTAACCGCAATGTTTAATTTCCCATATGCAAGTTGCTTGCCAGCACTTGATTTGCAGGCGATCGATCGATTTCGATATATGCTGTTGTAGTGCATGGTCTGCAACTATGTTTAAAACTCAAATCATTCGCCTGAACTCGTAATTGATTATCCCACTTAGTTCGAAAAATCGCATAGCAAGCAAAATTTGCCAAAAATTTAGAAGCTCAAAAGATGAAGTTTCTTGATGAAAACTGTCTTTGAAAGAAGTTTAGACACACAAGGCCTAAATCACGTTCAATTTTTAAAACTAGCCGCAAATACAAATTTAAATCTACATTTTTTAATTTTTATTGTTAATTTAATCTAATAGCTATTTGGATGCTGTTCAGAATTCTGGCTAACTGGCTGGTTGATGAAATTCTGTACTTCCAAAAGTTGCTTATTTCAAGCACATTGCAAAAAAAAGAACGTGCTAAAATGCCCATAGTGCTGTGGTCAATGCTGCGGTTTGTGGTATGTGGCGTAGTCGGAATACCCCACAAAGTATGCTATAAAAATCAAATGTTTTTGCAGCACATGTGTGTGTGTGCAACGGCTTTCCATGTGCGTGTGCTTGCTTTTGGTTAACTTGTCTGCTAATGCAAATTGGTTGAATACATACCAACGCAATTTTATTTTGCACATTCGATGATTGCAATTGTAATCAATTAGTCAAAGTGCTGGGCAATGCAAAAAAGTAAAAATAACAATAATAAAAATTAAATAAAACAAGTGCAAAACTGTGCATGTCATTTGAAAATGTTGATTAAGTTGTTTGCATGACTTGCGAAAATGCCAGAAACTATTTACATTGATTTAATACCGATCAATCAATTGTTATTCGACACACACTCACACATATGCACACAAATTGCCTGCCAGGTGCAAATATTACAAAATGCTATTTGCCTTTCTATAAAAATAGTCAAAGTTAAGGCTTAAGTGATTGCTAGCATATGTCCACATATAGAAATGCAATTTTCCTTTGCCTAGGGAGCTGAGCAAAATGTTTGTTCAGCTTAATAAATATTACGAGTAGAAGCGATTTAATAGCACATTTCTTATCTTGTAACCATAATGCCATAATATGGCATAAAGAGACAGATCATAAAGTTGTGCAAATTTGTAGTCCACAAGCACCCCAAGCATAAAGCTATAAAACACACGCTGTTATTCTACTTCTTATCAGAATGTAATGGTCACCGCAGCCTTTAACATCCTCCTACGAAATACCTATGTGAAAACTCTTTAGATCATTTGGTTTATTATATATAGTTAAGTGTTATATCAAATTACGTAGAATGCACATAATAGATAGTTTGCCTATGTTGCTGCCATGGTAAACAATCAGTTTAACAGCAATCATGGTTTACCGGGAATTTTAACAATTCGTACTGTCCTGCCGGCTCTTCAATAAGATGGCACAATACTCTATTATTTCGTTGGCATAACAGTAAGTAGAACTAACTAGCACCTTGACAAACACATTAGAAACATAGAACATCCACATTTAATTTAACTTTTAGTCAAATTTAAATTTCTTTGCAACCTAAAAATAAGGAATTTTCCAACTTTAAATTTATCTAAGTCATTGAGCTGCTTTAAACCCTATAAAAACTTTTTTCAAGTGCTATCATGTCGAGTGACGTGCGATAAAAACGTTCAATACTCATAATGGCGTAATTCCTCCTATCCCCTCTCCCTGCTGTAATCAGCATTGACCAGGGGGAAAGCGCCATTAGACGAGTTTCTTATGCGCTGCGATAAGAAAGCAGTTCGAACAGTTGTCAAAACTGTTCAGTTGATGAACTGTTGAAGTTGTTTTAATAGACCCTTCTGTAGTAACCGCTCACTCTCTGTCTCTCTCTCTCTCTCTATCTTTTTTTTCACTCCTCTCTCTCTTCCGCTCTGTCTCCCTCTTTGGCAAGTAAGCAGTCGGTGAGTTGTGATGAAAGATGAAACGAGTATGGAATCGTTTGACACTCGAAATGAATTATTGAATCGCATTGACTAAATTCACAGTTTGTGATTGTGAATGCGAGATGTGAATGTGAATGATTGGCCGTCATTTGAATTGTAAAATGTGCATTCGATTCGCTGAGTCGAGCGATTGAATATTGTTATACTTATCGCTTAAGCAATGGCCACGCTCGCAGCGCCAACAAATCAACTGGGAACATTTCAGCCCTGACTAAAGGCTACCCTGTACACGGCTTTGAATTGAATTAACAATTGAAGTTACTTATGCCAAAAATCAAATATGAAATTTCTTTGCGTTTGCTATACGACAACATCATTTGAAATGGAAAGACTTCGTGTAACCTTCTGAGCCAGGATATGTATAATTGATGTGTACACATTTTTATGAATTTTTCATGTGCACAGGGTATTGAAAGACCATTGGACGCCTGTTGTTGGAATGAAGTCCATAAATATGCGACATGAGCCTGCGGCGCTGATGTTTTCTATTTGCTTTGATTTTATTTCTCTTTTTGATTTGCTTGACTTACCTTATTGGCTGCCCAAAAATACGCCAAAAACGAAATAATTTTATTTGGTATTTTGTTTGTTTGTTGTTTTTTTTTTCGTTTTGTGTTTTATTTCGTTGCTGTATTTTTGTTTGCACGTAATTGTTCCTGTTTGTGTTTTGCTCTCTGCAATGGTTCAGATGTTGATGTTGATGACAGGTCCCCGGGCATACACAGTGGTCAAAGACGACGAAAAGGCCAGAAAGAGAGAGGGAGAGAGAGGGGGGGGGGGGGTGGCCAAGGGAGTGGGCCGCAGACAGGGCACTTCAAATGCCTTTGCGCCGCTCGTGCATGATTGCCAGACGCCCAACAACTTTTGGGGACATTGCTCATACGACGCGTTGTCCTTGTTGTCCTGTGACTAAAGTCAAATAAGAAAACTAATTCTATTGCCCGGCGGCGGCGGCTGCAGGTGGCCGAAAGTCTCAATGGCTTCGCCTATTAAATAGCCCCTGTTTTTGATTTATGGCTGCCAATGAACTTGGAGACGCCCCTCCGCCGTCCCCAATCCGGCTGCTGCTGCTGCTGCTCTTTTCTTTTGTATGGTTTTTGTTTTGACATTGGCCAATTTGTAAGTTTATTTGCTTATGCGGGTGCTCGCAAATTTTGTTATGCCCTGGACATTTAACCCAGCCAAAGGAATAACAATAGCAGCAACACGAACAACAAAAACAAATAATATTCATTGAAAACTAATGATGTGGAAAATAGAAAAATTGCCTGCAGTTAGCTGCCATGCGAGAGGGCACCAGCAGCAGCAACAAGGGCAATAACGGGGAAAGAGGCGGGAGAATTGAGTTGAGATTAAGAGCGGTTAAGAAGTTTTCATTTACTTTGCTCTCAGCATGTTTTTCTTTTATTCACTGGCGTATCTCTCCCACTTTCTCCCTCTCTCTCTCATTTAACACACACACATGCACGCTCGCACACATACATATTGATGTTTTCAAAGTCAGCTACCTCATGTGTTGCCTCGTCTTGGAGTGCGGGTAAATCGAAGCTGGCAAAAGCAATTGAAGGCAATTGTTGACACGGACGAGTCGGTTTTATAGAGCCTTTATAGACTTGTTACACCATTCGAGTGAAGCCTGACTGGTTTAACAAGTACAATACACGACTGGTAGTTACCTTCAAATCTCATCTTAATAAGACATCCTTGAAAAGTGTTCCACAATATAAGTACGTTTATTTGGGTGCAGAAAAATACCACACTTTTCTTGTCTGTTTTATTTTCATCAGCTATTAAATTTTTCGCATAAATTGTTAAGTTGTTTCATTATGCCTATACAATAAATAAAGGCTATGCCTTATAGTTAAATTTAGTTTGGACATAACATGATCTAATCGGCCATTGCTGCTGATGAAGTCTATTTGTTTGTATTTATCTTTGAAACGATTTTATAGAGTATTAAGGAAAGCAAATCAATTACGAGATTTGCCAAGTTTAATTGAGCAAACATACACTTGCACAATAGCATTATACCCTTATTTTTCCCATTTTCAATGGGTTCGTGGTATAAAAAGGCGAATATTTTTTCGGACATTATTGAATATAGGTTAATGCTTTTAAAATACACGGCATTGATTACTCTCTTAGAGAAATGTGAATCCCTTTGCAGATAGCGCTTATTTAGCTCTTTACAAACGAACTACTTTCGCTTTCTTTCATTTCCTGCTTCTAAAACATAGTCATATCATGAATATAAGTTATCGCCATAATATCTTAGTCGGTATTTTATGTAAAACTCATGACATTTTCCACCGTTGAGCTGCTTAGTTTTTCAATCAGTTTAGCTGCTTATATATGCAAAACATTACGACCAAGTGGAATTCACCATTTTCAAGTGTAAGTAGTTCCATATTGTAAAACAAAAAAAAAGCAGCATTGGCAATTTGGCACTTGATGTTCCGCCCATTAGCCACAAAGTGTTTCCCTGTGCCGAAAAACAGCAACTGGAAAATGAACAAATAAACAAAACTTCAGTCAATGTGCCCCAACGATTCTGTTTTGCTGATTGATTTTCAAATGTGCGCAATCAATAAAACGAAACACAAAACGCCGACGAAAAAAAAAACATAAAAAATTGAATATAACAAAAGCTCTGAATCAGTTCCGGGGCACCAAAAACCGTATAAGGCCAATTCAAATGTGACGTCAAATGAAATGAAAATTTAAATAAAAAAAAATACACAACAAAAATAAAAAAAAATATCAAAGTCCCAACGAAATACATAAACATATGAAACCGTTAGAAATACTCGATAATGCTATCATATAAATAAATATAATCGTTTATAGCACACACACACACACACTCGCATTTATGAGCATCTTTGTCAGTGCGGTACTTTAGCTAATTTCTGTCTAGTGTGGCCTAAGTGGTTTTCCAGCTTATGGGGTTGACTGACCAATGTTTGGATCAGCAAATGCCGCGACGCTGAGTGGACAAATTCTCTCTGAGTTCATATATATATATATATACATATATATGTATGCATAGACATATACATATTTTTCTGTGTATTTTTTTTTGCTTTCGTTCACATTTATCTTGTATTAAAATCAATTTTTATTGAATTCATATTCAATTCGTTCGACTGTCAATACGCATCTAACAAAGACATTGATAAAGTCTTGCAGTACTTTTGGCTGTCAACTCCTTTGGCTTTGCTTTTATGATTTATTTAAGGAGCCGTTTGCGAATTGAATCAGTTGAGAAGGTAACTAAATGATTGGCTCCCATTTGAACATTATATTGAATTGTATGGACAGAATTTGTAAATGTTTCACATACATATATATGTAAGTTTCTATTGTTATAAGTATTTCTTTGAGCCATAATATATGTCTGTTGAGCATAATTTAGTGTAGTCCATGTTAACAGATTTATGATGAGAAAATATGTGTATATTCTTCAAGACAATTGAGCTTTTATATTTTTGGTTTTAACGAAAGATCGGGTGACTTTTTAATTGAATTCGTATTTAAGCATACGCTTTTCCTATCAGTACAGCCAATCAGCTTGTCAACATTTGGCAATTATTTAATTTAGCCACAATAAATAGTGTTTTTTTGCATTTAGCAGATTAAATCTAGCCAACATTTATCAAGCTTACTTATCTGCTAAATAATTATGTTAGTATCAGTCAAAAATATATCACTTATAGCTTATCTTATCTTCTATCATAGCTTCTATTAAAATAATATTTACTGTCGCCTTATCATCTAACAATTAAACGCGTTTTCTGGCTGCTTTTAGTTATTTAAAAATTCACTTATTGTATTGTATTTTTATTTTGGCTGCTCTGGCTCCTAACTGCATTTTACATTTTTAATGAACATTTGCGAAATCAATTTTCGTAATTAAAAGTACATTTTGCTGTCCGTAGTTACGCGAACTTAACAAGAGATGCTTTTTCTTATTTTATTTCTTTTTTTGTATTAAGTGAGCCAACTCTGGGAATTGTTATATTAAATATTAATACGAGTACAAATATTACTTAGTGGACAGGTCACTCATCCATTCAGTGAGTCACAATTAGCGGACTTGAAGCACTTTAACTTGCGGGTGTCAAAAACTTTTGCACTTTGACAATTTTATCGACAAGTCAAGCAACTCATCCTATTATTAGAAATGAAGAACTTTTTAACAAGTTCGGACAGTGCTCCAATGTCCCGTTTCCCCAGCTTCACCAGCTACCCTGGTTTCCCCAGTTCCCCTGTTGTGCTATGTAAATGATAGGCGTCAAGTTAAATAACTTTATATAATTCCTTCAAATTCTCTACGTCAACTTTTGCTTTTAATTTTTAGTTAAGAAACGGTGAACTTACGTTGTACTTAGCTGTGATAGAGTTATAAGACTTTATTTTTAAAGATTTAAGTGATCGATATAAGCTTGAATACCATACTTATATCAGGATTGATCACTGTTGTTTACGCTGCTTTCAATTATCGATAAAGTGAAAGAAAAGTGGTAAAACAATTAAATAAAGTCAATGCTTTATATTGAAAAATAAATAAAGATTTCAAATTCAAATGTATTTAAAGTACCACACAATTTCGTTGGTCAATACACAATTGTAAAACTATCGATTATATCGATTATACCGTCGAACTTTTCGCAGCTCTACCTCTGCAAGGGTATTATTGCCGTTATATCTACTTAACCCACCTGTACTACTTTCAGCATTTTCCAATCAAATTTCTTCGAATTCATTTTACAAGTTCTACATGTCACCTGTGTAATCTGAATGTTCAGATTGATGTGTTCATGATGATGTGCCAGAGTATCTAACAGGGCTTTCAAATGAACAAATCTCTTCACTTCGTCCGTTTTAAAAGCCCCCGTCAGACATGTTTAGTGATTCCTGACAATAATTTACCAATTCAAATCACAGTCTTTGAGCCATGTGACAGTATCTGCCTCGAAAGAGGCCTACTACAATAAGAGAGAGAGAGAGAGAGATTAAAACCATTTGCCAGTTGTTTTCTGTTTTCTTCTTCCCTTTTTGTGCAATAGGCTAGAAAAAACGGGGAACGGCAGAGAATCGAAAGGCGTTCTGGCAGTGGTTAAGCTTCAAAGTTGACATGTACTCGTAACTGTAGAGGCAGGCTATCAACTGCATAACTCAGACATCGGGGCGAGCCCCGCTCGGCTTACTAGCCCAATAAATTGCATAAAAAGTAGACGTGCTGCAGCTGCTGTGGGCGTTGCTGCATGGGCGTGGCATTGAGAGGCACTTGACAGAACTTGAAAGTGCGTTGCCTTGTGGCACACAGACAGTTGCCGGTGGTTGCCTCCCTCTATTTATTAATTTTTTTTTCTTATTTTTTCGCTTTGCCTATGTTTTTTCGCTTTTACTCAATTTTCTCCCTTTTTTCTTTTGGTTGTATCTTGGGCATCTGTTGCCTGCGGTTGACAGCTTCAGTGCACCTGAATAGCTTGCTTGCGTTTTTCGATTTAACGAGCTGCTTCAACATGTGAGCGAGCGGAGGAAGGGCGTATGTGTAACGTTGCCAACGCGGCGTATACGCGATTTTAATTACTGTGCGCAAAAGAAGCGAGCGCACAAATCGAATATCATATTTCTCATGCTTATGCAGTAAATTTGAATGCCAAATAATATGTATCGCACAAATTGCACTTGCGGCAACACTGCAGCATGCGGCATGCCGCATGGGGCAACAAGTCAGCCGCACACAAAAGAAAACACAAAGCATCACAACAATAGAGATGCAACACAGCATCCAGCGGCTGTGGAACAGCAACAGCAGCCAACATTTTACTAACAGTCTTGCAAATTTATTATATTTAAAAGCCATTGTCTGGCCGGCTGCAGGCGCCACACGGTTGCGGAAACGGAAGCTGAGTCGTTCAGCAACAACACCTGCTGCGTTTCTTTTGCTAAAACCATCTCACACTTCCTCCTGCAAATGTGTGTGTCTGTGTGAGTGTGTGATGCGCCCATAAGCTGCTTAGAGCAGAAAGCCCAGCGCATATGCAATTTAATCAGCATGTCTCGGCTTGAAGTGCTCTTATGTTTGCATTTACCTTCTTCTGCTTGGGATATGCATTCATATATGGCAGAGTAAATGTTGCATTAACTTTGATTTTCAACATCATTTGTTCTACGTACTATTTAATATAACATTTACATATATTTCAATTTATAAATTTGCTTTGCCTTCTCCGTTGCGACCTTTCGATTTTTCCAATGTTCACACTAAACATTTTCATTTTTTACATTTTTTATTATACATATTTTTTACATTCCTTTATTCCTGTTTCTGATTCTGTCAAATATTTTATGCCTGGTAAATATTGAGACTTTTGATAACATTAAGTTCTTGACAAATCGTAAACATATATACGTACACATACTACGACCCTTGCACATTAACAGCATCAACAAATTTAAACACAGTCTTTTACCTTTGTTGACCGCCTATTTATGAGCCGTCAGCCCCAAAAGTTATGGAGCCCTCATAAAACACGATTTAAGCCTGCTTGACGAACACCAAAGTGTGCACAGAGAAAGAGAGAGAGAGGAAAAGAGGAAAAACTTTCTCTTCTCTGGCTGAAACTTGCAAATATATGAGTGCCCACACACATAAGTACCTATTTAGCCGTGGGTGGAGAATAACTTTAATGCTGCCATTTTGCGTGAAACTGGGAGCTGGGGAGCTTAGAGCCGGTTGTCGGAGTCGGTTTGCGGCCATGCCAGCAATATGGCAGAATTGTTATTCGTAGGAAATTGAGAATTAAACAATGCACCTTCGGATGTTGCAGACGCACAGGGAATCCATAAGTGTAGCTTAGCTACCACGTTGGACTCAACAATAAATCCGATAAATAACCTAATCCAATTCCTTAGCCATAAGAGCGATAACAATCGAAATTCACTTCTAAGAATCCTCTACTTATTTGCTTGTACTAAATTTCACTAGAAATGGTTGCGTCAAAAAAATGGCCATTCTTTTACGTATGATCCATTGTTCGGTTTACCGCATACCTTGCCCAGAACTGAAAAGAATTATGTTTCAAAGTCAACAGCATTGTGCTTAAAACGTAGGTTCTTTTGTTTTGGCGAAAATTCATGAAACAATAGATACGCATTTAATAAAGCTTATTTACTGGCAAATACCATGGTGAAATACTTGACTATTTACTTGATTTGCCTTTTCAAAATATGTTCAGCTAAAGATATGCATATCTTGCATTCTTTCGTTTTCAGCAAAGGTCATATTTCTATATATGCAGCTGCACGTGTCCTAGTTTAAACTCCCTGACATTGTCGGGACTTAAATTTAATTATTTTCCATTTGTTAGCTGACAAAATGCTGACTTTGTAAACATATTTAAATTGAATTCCACGGCAAAAGTGTGGGTGTGTGTATTTGTTTTTTTATACGTTCGTTTACGAAGTGAAAAGAGTATATTGGGTTTTGCAAAGTCGGTCTTGCTGTCCGGCAATTGGAGCTAGAATCTTGAAACTGGAAATAGGTGCTCGCGTATACCCACGTCAGATAAAGTGTTAAGTTAAAGTGTTGTAGGTTCAACTGCTAGAGGCGTGGCAATTCGACTTAAAATATGTATCTTTATATTTTGTCACAATTCAATCACCAAGTTTGTCAGACAGTTTTCTGATGAAATAACCTATATAGTTAAAAAAAATTTCGGCCACCCCTTCACAAATTACAAAAATCGATATTATTCTCAAATACCAATCATAATTCACAGCGATTTTGCCTATTTCAAACTGTTATATATGTTGTAAACGAGTATTGCGCAGTCGGTCACACCCGGCCGCAGCGTTCTTACATGTTTTTTTCTGTCCAAATAACAAACTCAATTATGAAATGCCCTTAAAGCATTAAAACATTATCCATGGTTGACTAACAATCAGAACAAACAAGTCGACAGCCGCGTCGTTCAGTTAGTTAGCTTCATTATGCAAATGCAATGTTTGTTCATGAAAATTCCATATAGCTCAGCTGCCTTGTACTATATTGTGTTGTATGGAAATCGTGTGCGTTTAAGTGTTGCACTACGATTTAATACTTGGCTGTTGACAAGCAGGTTGAAACGCTGCTTTCCATCTGCTTCCTGGACTCAATGTTTGCCAGTTTTCTGCCAACTCTGCTTTTACTGGGAATAGCAGTTAATCGACCAAAATACTTTTTTTTGCCTGCAGCTAATGCAAGCAATGCAATCAAGTAACAAGGATGAAAAAAATTGTATTTTTTTGAGTAGCGAACATGAAATACACTTTCAAATATATAACTGATGAGATTGTTAACTTTGCGTTCAAATAATATTTATTGCATGCGCACGAAGGAATATTCCAGGAAAAAGTAAGAAAAATATATTCATAACGATTCATAACGAATGTATTGGTTCCAGTTGGTCTAATTGATTTCTGAAAATGTTGACGTTGTTAAATAAAGTTCCCTTTTATATAAAACCTAAAAGAATATTATTTTGTAATTTGAAATTTAACAATTAATATACTTTTAATAATTATCGTAAAAGCAATTTAATGTTAGAAAAAAATACATATATATCACCTACAAGTTCATTTATTTTTTCCTATATTATAAATATGCTCCTTACCCTTCATATATTTATAAAAATATGTTGAAGTGTGCATCAAAATGCAGTTACAGGATATCTTTCCGTCGAGCTTTCGTAATTTGTTAATTGACTCTTCCTTTTTAATTAAACCACAAAATGTGCAGTGTGCTGAATTTTTTTCAATATATTTATTCTTGGATTCAAAATTGCCTCATAAGTTTTGTGGGTAATATTTATGTAGTTGTGGTCAAAGAAATTCACGCTCAATACATATAATAACGTTATATGAGAAATTTTTGAATTGGCATCTGAACAGTTGATATGAAATTCTTGATTACCAAGAGACTTGCCAATACATATTTCTCAATCGAATGTTGTCCAATAAATTGAATATTAGTTTACATTCAATTGGGACCAAGTCAAAAACAGCGCATTCAAAAATGCCCATATCTAATCAACCAAGTGCTCGCTTCCCATCGGCCAAAAAAGCGCATTCAGCTTGTAAGCAAATTTTTTTACAGCTAAAGCAATTGCATGCTCTGCTGCTCTTGTGGGCTGATGGCCATAAGAAAAGTGCTCCAGAGGCCAGTCAAAAGTATATTGCGAAGGGCAGCTAAAATAATCACCTGTGCGCCAACTAGCAATATCCTTACTTCGATTAAGCGTAAAGGTCTCAGCCTCAGCTTTAAGGGATGTTTTGTTGCTTTGACTGAGGATTACAGCAAACTTCTTTTTTTATTACATTGTATTTGTAATACAAAAAGTAATACATTTTTTATAATTTATCTGTTCCATGCTACTCAGCGATTTATAGGGCATTTATATAGTGTGCTTGCATATACAGTCGTCGGCATAAATATTTTGACAAAGAAGTTACCATGCGTTTCGGTTAATAACTTTTTAAATGAGCACTAAAAAAATTTAAAATAAATATGGTGTAACGATGAGTTAATTTATTTTCAAAATATATAAAAAAATATTATATGAGTATATTAATAACAAAAACAAAAATAATTTTTCAGAAATGTATGGTGGCATAAGTATTTTTACATGTTGTTTAAGATTAAAAAAAATTATGAATACACATGTTTTTAGATAATTTTACTTATTATTAATAAAAAATATAACCTCCCTTAGCACTTATAACTTGTTGCAGTCTTCGGGGAACAGAATCAACCAAAGTTCGCATATAGGCCAATGAAATATCCTTCCAGAGTGTTTCTACCTCTGATATTGTTTCCTCACGCGTCCTTGATAGATTTGGACATCGTTTTTGCTTTAAATAAGCCCATATATTTTCTATAATATTTAAATCGGGGCTTTGTGGTGGCCAATCCAGCGTATTAACACCAACTTCACTTAAAAATTCGGTAATTAAATTCGCCTTGTGGCACGGCGCGTTATCCTGCAGGTATATAAAGTTTTCTCCGATCAAATTTTCCCCAGAAGGGAAAGCGTAATACTTTAAAATATGCAAATATTTATTTTTATTCAATGTTCCATCGATGGGAATAAAGTTTCCTACCCCATTATAGGCAACACGTCCCCAAAACATTACGGTTCCACCTCCATGGCTTACTCTCTCACAAACGGGGACTCTTTTTTTATGTGCTGTTCTTGGCATTCTTACGAAAACTTTTTTTAGAGCAGTGGTAATTAAAAGAACTTTCGTCAGTCGACAAAACACTATGCCAAAAGGATGGAGGCTTGCCTACATATTTTTGGGCAAATTCAAGGCGTTTGATTTTATTTCTCATGATTGTTTGAGGAATAACTCTGACTATGTACGTGCCGTAATCAGCTTCCTTTAATCGTCTGTGAATTGTCCTTTCACTTATGTTAATGTTGATGTAATTAGAAAGCCCCTTGGCAACAGTTTTAGGATTTTCTAAAGGATTATTCTTAAATTTCCTTAGAATCAAACGATCGTTCTGACCTGTTGTCTTACGCGGTCTGCCACAACGCGCCAAGTTTTGTGTGGTGTGGTTTTTTTATAGTTAATAATTTGATAATACACAGTTTGGCGAGGTAATTTGTATAATTTACTGATATTTTCTACAGAAATACCAGAGTTATACTTCGCCACCATATCATGTTTCACAAAGTCGCTTAATTCATTTGTTTTACCCATAGCTAAGCAAATCTATGAAGCAAATTTGTTCTTATCAGCACTTTGAATCAGTAGACAATATTAATAGATGCGTAGCTTAGCTTTAAGATCGATAGTAGTTTAACACCGACTGAATAGAGCAAATGTCAAAATACTTTTGTCCACCTGCTTTCAGCTTGCGAAAGATAAGAATGCGTAAAACAAGAAAACGCATAAAGGAATTAAAAAAATACTTTGCATCTTCCTTTTTGCATAAATGTACTTAACTTTTCAGTAGATAATGAAACCGTTACATTTTACAATTATTTCAAGAAAAAAGAAAAAACATAGCGCATAGTTTTGTCAAAATATTTATGCCGACGACTGTAAAGCTCTTTTCTCAGAAGCTGTCATGAAAATGCAAGAAAATTCAATTTTCCTTCATTATTTATATATTAATTTTGTTTTGTATTTTTACTTTTTTTTGGTATTGCAAGTGGCCAAGTAGCTGCCCCCTGCACTTCACCTGTTGCCTGCTGCCTGACAACATAACTTGCGGCAATTTCAAACGATAGTGGTGGTGAGGAATGTCTATGTGTGTGTGTGTTGCAATGTTCTCATACGGTACTTAGATGTCGATAACAGCATAGCAGCAGCAGCAGCATTCTGGCCAACCAACGTTACTGAAATGCTTCATTGCACTCAGCTGCGCTGACCAGCAGCTTGTCCTGCCTGCCAAATTGTTTAAAAATGCCAAAGCACACTCACCCACACAGCTCCCCACTCAGAAACACACAGGGCATGGAACAACATTCGGTATGAGATTTTGTATTTGAGCCCAGGGCCATAACCCAGCCACGTTTGACCAGATACATACGGGCCATGTGCCACACGAATTGCTTTATAGAAGGGGCACATCATGTCTAGGCACGGCCAGGCCGCACTTAATGCATGGCATTTCTATTCTCTCAAGTGGAGCCCAATGTCTTTGACAGAAAGTTTTTTGTGCTTTTAACTAGCTGTTACTGTTTTGTAAATTCATTTGAATACAATACACTCACAATTTCAAATTGCATTCTCAATTAAATTTCACAGAATTTTATTTGAAGCTCTCAAATTGAATGAAAATGTAACACAAATGACTTATTTCCTTGGAATTTGTTCTGTGTGAGAAATAAAAATGTTTGTTTATTAAGTACATTTCCAAGGAGGCAATCTTAACCGAGATACATTCCTTTGACAGCAATGTCTATCTGAAAATATAATAGAATTTTTAAATAATAATTTTTACTTTGGAATCGAGCAAACATGTTTATACATTTTTAATTGCTTTAATTTTGCATTCAATGTTATTTACAACTTTGCGAAATGACTTTTGTATAAACTCGTAAAAGTAAAATTTTGTTTCAGCTTCTTGTGCCTGACTGTTGTCAACTCTGTAATTATTATAATTTATAATAGATTTTTTTTTGCGTAAAGCTCGTGGAATTAATCTTAATTGATATTTGCCTGATAAAAAGTTTTGGCAATTCGCTTAAATTCTGAAACTTAAGTTTTCTGCTTAAGTGTTGCAAGTAAATATCAGACGAAATTTTCTTTACTGAAAATTTTACAAGTTTCGGCACAAATATGCCCAAACTTTTAATGAATAAAATTAACAATAGATTTAGCTAATAACTCTTGTAATTAATCTGAAATGAAATATACTGCGACCGATGAAAACTTTCGCTGTTGCCTTAATTTCGATTTATTGGCAATGTCGCTAAGGGTGTTTATTAGGGAGACGCAAAGTTTTGTCGTGGCACACAACTCTACATCAAGGTCTTCAATATTTAATGGTTCATTATGTTTGCGCCCGAAAGTATGCTATGCATACAAATTTCAATTATATCTGGGTTATTTATGCGCTGTTTCGGTGGGTCTTTCAAGTTGCCCGAATGTATGTATTTCTGCATTCTCCGCTAAGAGTGTTGAATGCAATTTTGGAGGGTCGGTGAGCAGGGCGAGAGGGGGTTGCGTTGTTGTTAAAAGTTTGTCCTATATGACATTTGTCATAAATTTAATTAAAACAAAATGCCGGAAATGAGTAAAGTAAGGTGAAGTGAAGTGCAGAGCTGCGGCTGACAAAACTTGTCTAACTGGGTGCCTGACAGACACATAGACAGGAGGACGACAGGAAGAGAGACAGACAGGCAGGCAGACAGACAGACAGACAGACAGGCAGACAGGCAGCTGCCTGGCATGGCCTTAAAACAACGCAGCTGCCAACTTGTAGGGAGAGTCTCCCTGCCCTGCCCTTCCATAGATCCCTTATTTTACACACACACACGAACGTTTTAAAGGGTTGCCCATGTGTGTGTGTGATATGTGTGTGTGTGTGGGTGAGAATACCAGTGCTGAAAAAGGATTGCTGTGCCATGCCATGCGCTGTCATTAAAAGGTTCGAAAAAGTTTGCGTTTTCCGCTGTTACCGAAGAATATGTATGGAAAAAAACCAACAAAAGCACACAAAATACAACAACAACAAAAGTAAATGAAAACATAGAAGAGTGTTATTGTCGAGAGGGCTGGACTCGAAGTTATCCTGTACACTGGTCTCTACCAATAAACACAAGAGCACTTCTCGCCCTGGACTTGAACTTGCCAAGCAGTAATAAAGGTATATTTCAAATTGTGGCTGTAATTTCAATTTAAAATCAATTTTGTAGATTTTGAAAGAAATTACAATTTTTGGTTTCCTTTGGCTCATGGAATATTCGAGATATGCTAAGCAAACCGCAGCTAAATGACGTTTATTATCGATGTTGGGGTAAATGGGATGAGCATCGATAATTGAATATAAACTAAACAAGAAATTTAAAACTCACAGATGCCTGCTTCCGCCTGTTAGATACGGGGTATAGAAAAAGACTACTAAAAACATAGCGAGTTTTTCTGGCTTGTCGCTGCCGGCGCCTAACACGTAAAAAATGTTGCAAGTAACTGTCTGTTTTTGTGCGTGTGTGTGTGTGTGTGTATAGGGAAAAGTGGGATTTAGAAATTAGATTTGAACTTTTTGTAGCTAATGTTACAAATTTGTTAATTAACGAGACGATGGAGCTCGTAAAGCGAGCGCCCCTACATGGTCCAAATGTGGCGTCCTGAGTGGCAAATCGTGTTGAGACCAGGCCAGGACTTGACTTCAAAAACCCCAAATGGTAAGAAGCGGAAACTAAGCGACATTTTGTTTTGTTGTTGACATACAAATAAAAAGCGGATATCATTAAAACATGTAAGTTTCTCTTTCAAAATACGTAGGCCTCAACACTCGATTCTCCTATGTTAGAGAATACCCCTAGTGCATCTGTCGATAGTAACATGAACAGTTATTCATATTAAATTAATGGTATTTAGTCACAAGCCATTAATTTCAAATAAGTTATCGACCAAGACATTACAAGGGGAGTCAAGGCCGAAACCCCTTTGCATCTGCACTTGTCTTGACGGCTTGTATTTTTCCCATGAATAATATGTTGCCGGCCAGCTAGTTTTCTTTGAGGTAAAGGATAATAATTATAATTACTTCATGAACTATTAACAAGAACTGGTTGTTATATTTTTCCAGTGCACTTGTATTTGTTCGCTGGCTCGTAGAAGCCGCGAATATATTATTGAAAAAAGAGATTAGTATGGAAATTAACATGTGTGCTTAACAAGTTAATTCTGAAGGTCTAGGTCAAGCCAGTGGAAATATCGATTGGACACGTATTGACAGAGAGCTACCCTCTGGTTGTTGACGTAAGGCAAATAACGGCTGGACCGCAGTTTAGTGGCCCAGTGGTTTCAATAACAGTTCCACAGTCAGTTATTAATTTATAAAAGTGAATTATTTATTTAGTGTTGTTGTTAAACTGTAACGGGCAATAATAACAACAACAATAATCATAACAATTACAATAAAAATGAAATGAGGCCCGCCCCTAAGAATAAAGACCAAATGCCCACAAACAAACAAGCTGTGCATGTGTGTGTGTATATGAAATTGGGCCTGTATGTGTGTGCGTGTGTGTGTTTGTGTTTGTGCTGGTTGCGTTCATTTGATTGTTATTAGGTGTTGATTACATCGCCTCAACAACAATAACAAGAAGAACAACTAGAAACACGTGCGTACTTCACAGCGCTTATCAAAACCATTCCCCGACCGCACGCAGCGTTATCTCCTCAACCTGGGCGTGCGGAGGCGTCGATAGAGCATAGATCACCGCTTGGGCCACATCGTCCGCCTGCAAGATCACATCGCCCAGCTGCGCTTTGGTCTCATCGGGCACTATCTCGGTGGATACCCAGCCGGGATTGATGCTCTGCAAGATCAAATATATGTAAATAAATATGTGTATTTAATTTGGAAGATAATTGATTTATAACCTAATCAGTTTTTTATTATATACTAGGCATTGTTTGTCGTTAATCAGCTCTCTTTTACAATGTTATTCATATATGGTTAATTCTCTTATCGTTTTTAGTGTTTGTCAATAAACTTGGCATACATTTAAATTTTTCTCTTATATTTAATTTGTTATCAATTGTATTTTTTTATATTATAACTGATTATCTTTATACCATTTCTGATTATCCTGTTTGCAAAATCTATACTAAATATTTGATAATGAAGAATGCCGAACAGTTCAGTTTAGAATATACTTAGGTTTTTGAAGTGATAATATTTGAAATACTAACTATCTATATACCTAAAAATACTTAACAATTTTTCTTTTCTTTTTCTAAACATTAAATCTTTGAAGTGTTCTTGAAGTTTTTTCAGTTTCTATTTGAAGAATGAAGTTTTTCTTTAGAATGGGATACTAGTTGCTACTACGATTATATCCACTGCTGAGCCTTAAATTCCCCAGTAAGCCCATACTTCAATATTCTGCTCGATTATGAGCTTCTGCTAGATTATGATCACAATTTCTGGCCCCATCTTCAACTCACCGTCGTCTTGATCTTTGATTTCTGTGTGATCAGCTCCTGTCGGCAAATCTCGTGCACTGCGGTCAGCGCAAACTTGCTGGGCGTGTAGATATTCAGGCTGGGATCCTCCCGCCCGGGATTGTAGCCGGCTAGGCCAGCGGTGCTGTTGATAAAGAACAAATGGCCGGCCATTTGGCGGCGGCGCATGCTGTTGGCCGCCAGTTTGGTGCAGTAGATGCTGCCCATCAGGTTGGTCTGGAGCACATCGCTGATGTCCTTGACGGGCATGTCGAGCAGTTGGCCGTCGCGCAGGATGCCCGCATTGTTGATCAGCACATCGATGCCGCCCAGCTGCTGTTCGATCCACTCGAAGGCGCTGTTCACCTGCCCCTCGGCGGAGACGTCGCAGGTGCGCTGATGGAAGCGCTGCTGCTGATCCGGCGGCAGCGATTGACGCAGCTGCTCGAGTCGCTCGGTGCGTCGGGCGAGGCCAACGACCTGAAAGCCGGCGGCCACCAGCAGCTTGGCGCAAGCGGCGCCAATTCCCGAACTGGCGCCCGTCACGACCGCAACACGATTCTGCCAGCGCTCCATGTTAGACAACTGAATGAGCCGATGCCGGCTGAGCGGGCTATTTATATAGACGCTGCTTATCAGTCGCGCTCTCTCTCTCGCATTTTCGCTCGCTCTCTCACTGTAGTTCATTATGCTCAGACTTTCTCTCTCTCTCTCTCTCTCGCCGTGGCATGACGTGTCGCTCGCTCTGTGGAACAGGCCACCCCATGTTTGGGCTAACTGTGCCGATCCGGTTCAAAAGTTTGTTTGTTAGCTCTTTGCTCTTATCAGCTCGCTCCGTCCGGCTAGTGATAAGCCATTGGGCTAAGGGCCTTATAAATCATCAGTGTTTTTATTCATTCTGTTTTGCAACATGCTGCAACTAAATATATATATCCATATATAAGATCTGCTTGGGGAAGTAATAGATTCGATTTATAGTCAATCTATAAACAAATATAAATTAAATAAAAAGTCTTTACACGAAGAACATTCTAGTGACGAAATCATATTCAAGACCCCAAAATTTCTGATTTCAAATTTGCTGACAAAGCCTATTCAATTTAATAGTAATAATTCAATTTAATAATTTAGAAAAATAATTGGGCATTCCGCACTTTACCCAAAAAAAACTAAATTTTTCGCTTATTGGTATTTGAAAATAATTTAGTTTTTGATTTTTTTTTTACCCAAAAATTCCATTTTTTCTTTATCATTATTTTGGAATATTTTTTTAAAGATTTGAAATCGTAATATTTTATTTTTAATCGATTGCGGGTGTCAAAACTAGTATAAAACACGAATTTAAAAGTCATTCTGAGTGGGTCGATTTCTGTCATAAATCATGCCAAAATTGACAATAATATTAAATTTAATTTTGTCAAAACTGAATCGATTTTCAAGATGTTCACCATTTTGATCATGGTTTAATTTTGTATTTAAATTGAATTCGTATTTCAAAATTCATTTTTTGTTGTTTTTTTTCCAAAATAATCTTCTGTGATGTAGAAAAATAAAACTACATTGTGCAATATGCATTTATCAAATGATTGTAAATAAAATGAAATTAATTACAACTGCTCATAATTTGTATTATACTAGAATATAGTTGTATATAATCTGTTTATACACATATGTTTGCACTGCTTTAAAAAGAAGTTGTTGGCCAAAGTTTGAGTGTGGCTTAGGGTTGACTTTTAAATTAGCTGCTTGGCAAATGGGTTAATAAGGTTGTCGGCGATATAAGCGACCATTACACACACACACACACACAGTCAACTGGGCACGAGTTTTGTGAGCCAACATATTTGCACATATAGAAATACACGTACATATGCTTTATATATGAATATATGTATATGGGCTATTAAAAAAGCCAACATGCAGTGCAGTTAAACGACGCCTCAAGTTATGCCCAGCCCAAATGCGAGAGACACACGCGCACACAAACACACAGATACACCTAAGCACACCTACAACTACACCTACGCCCATACCCACGGACACATTCAAGCCCACACCCGGACCCATACTTCACACTGGTATATGTCAGCCATATGTTGTGGAAGGATCTGCTGGGGTCTTTCTGCTTTATCACCGTTTTTGCTTTTTTATGGAGCGCTCGTAACATTCAAGAGATGCTTAAATGGGAAACAATAAAAGCTCGATGAGTGGAGAAGTATGTTTGGGGGTATGGGCCACAGTACCGGTGGGGGGTAGGGGCCACGGCAAGCACTTGGGTTGCCTTGAGGCCAAATGGGTGCAGCTTCACACAAGCTTTTAACGAGCAAGCCTTTTTTTATACTCCTCTCTCTCTCTCTCCCTCGTCGCTCCCTCTCTGTCGCTCGCTATCTGTCTCCGTCTGTTTTGTGTGTTGCAAGTGTTGCAACATGTTGCAAGTGTGTGGCCGTATTCATCAAATCACGTCCGTCACTTTGCAGCACTTTATCATGCAATTACAAGCGCAAACCGTTCGCAGGCGCCACTTAAAAAATTCTTATTACACACACACACACACACACACAGCAAAAATGACAACAACAGAAGCAGCAACAACAACAATAGATTTCCATGTATATCGATAAGCAAATTGCGACGCATTCTATCAATCATGTTGGTCGATCTGATTAACGCTTGGCATTACCAAGTATTCCCCTGTTCTTTCTGCCATCGCTGGCTACAGGAGCCCAGCACCTGGCGCAGGGATAAAACACAAAGTAAGATAATATATAGAAAAATAGACATTCGGCCGACCGAAGATTAAATACCCTTGCAGTTGTATAGCAAATGTAAAATATATTTCTAAACTTAGCCACACAATGCGGTTTTCAAGGGTTACTTGCACTTTCAGCCCATAAATGATTATCCGATTAAATATTCTGATGTCCTCATTATTTCCAGACACAAAGAACAAAATTTTCATGAGAACACATTCAGGAAAAATGGTTGCGTATAATTCAAATGAAATTCATATCCTTCGTATTCTCAAATACAGTTTGTTATTGAATATTCCAAAATTAAATATGAATTATCCACAAACTCAAAATTGTCCAAAATCAAGAAAAGACTGCATGCTTCTGCTTTCCCGATAAAAGTACAAAAGTACCCATGATTGAGTACTATATGTTTATCAGTCTTCAATTTGGTGATTTCGGGATTAAAAGAGTATATTTCTTAAAACAAAAACTACATTTCCGGCTAAGAAATATTGACCCAAGCTGGATTTTGATTAACTTTGATTTGATTTCAATATCCGTGGTTTTTACTTTAAATGTAATAATAAATTGACGCTAGCAGGATATAGAATTTGATGGCACATGGACAGACGGACAGTCGGACGGACAACAAGACAGATATTGCACAAAACTTTAAGGTCAAGTGTGAAAAACACACAAAACTGCAAAGACTTACTTGCAAAATCTTAAAATATGATTTGCTCTCAATGCGTTACACATTAAGTAAGAAAATGTTGGTACCCTCCTGTGTATATAAGAATGAGTCCTGCTAAGCTGCGCCCATCAATAATTTGATGGCAATTTTTCGCCACGCATATTGATGCATAGCAATTTGTATGGATTTTCGAGGTGTTCAACCTGACGACAAACGCATCAGAGACAAACTATGCCTTGGCCACCACCTCACTCTATTTTACTCGCCAAGCAACCTCTTGCACATCTCTTATATAGCGGCTTTATACCTGCCCTGCCTTGGGCGGCTGTTGTTTTTGTTTTGTCTTCTTCTTTTGTCTTAACGGCTTCTCGTTTGCGCTGCTAAACGTGTCAATAGAGCTGTGCTTAAGTATTGCCACTGCCCCGCTCATACCCCTCATCATCTATTATTTTTTGCAAAAATTTGACTAAAACAATAACGAAAAATCTGAAGCCTCAGGCTGTCATTCTCGGAAAAAATAACGTGAGCAGTTTGGAGGGCTGTGGGGCCTGCTGTTCGGGGTTGTATTATTTTCTTTTTGCTAAGCTCAACCTATATTATTTTATTTTATATTATTTGGTTTTCATTTATTTCCGTGCCATATACACGTTCACACACACACACAGAAAACAACAAAAACTTACACCTAGAAATACATAGAACGTAAACATTTTGACAGCGCATCGCAATAAATGAGAGGCAGAGCGAGAGAGACAGAGATAGAGACTGCAACACAGAATTAGAAACACAATATACAAAAACGTGCGAAATATAGTGCAAAATACTAAGCAGCGAACTTGGTATACTCTTAAAAGAGAAATTTCTTTAGGGCATAAATGTAAAAAAATCGTATTTTATGAAAAAAATCTTGACTCAGTTATATATTTTCATATGATTATATAATAATCATAAGGAAACAAAGAAAAATTTCTTACATAAGTTTAGCAGAAACCTGAACGTCTTTCTCTTAATGGGTAATTTGAGCAGACACAACAAAATGGCTACGACAAGCTATTTTAAAAATAATAAAATAAATCCAAATGAATAAAAATTCTTGGAAATAATAATTTATATTAATGGTGTCAAATACATGGAAAATGTCCTTTCTATTTCCGAGAAATTCAATTTCGCAGAGGTGACCAATTTACGCTTAATAAGAAAAGGAAAATTGATAGCCACTGAAGCAGCAGAAATCTATCGATATAAAAATACAAAAATAACTAAGGTAGGGAGATACATATGTGTTGCGTAAATATGTAGGCGGTAAGTATGCGAGCAACTCAGATAGCAACAAACCCACGCTTAGGAAAAAAATGTAATGCGTAGTTTGCAGGCTTATTAAAACATAATTGGAATTTTAAATTCGATCTGCAAGCTGCAAGTTGTGTGGTCAACCTAATATTTCATTGGGGTTAAAAGCATTTAAGTGCATCTAATGTGCGTGTTTTGGTGTGTGTTGCAGCTAAACTCTGCATAAATTAGTTGGGGGTCAGGTGCCAGGCGGAATTTTATGTAAATTTAATTAAAAAACTGTTTTACAAATGCAAAACAATCAGCAACAACAACAATAGCAAGAACGTGCGGAACATGGGGCATGTGGCATGTGGCACGAGGCAGCATGTGAGACCCGCATAAATACAAACAAGCAAGCTGGGCCTGTGCATCACTGTGTGTGTGCGTGTGTGCGTGTGCTAATGTGTTGGTTATTATGTGTGTGTGAATGCGTGTAATTGCCGGCTTACAGCTGTTTATCAACAGGAAAAGCAAAGCACAATTAAAATCACTTGTCTGCCTGCTGTGCCACGCTCTCTCTCTCTCTCTCTCTCTTTCGCACTGTCTTTTTCTGCCTCGCTATTTCGCTTGAATATAAAATATTTTCGCAATATTTAGCCCTTATTTTTCAATAAATGCCAATAGAATCCCAGCAGATCCTCCAGCTGTTGCACTCCATTCCACTCCTGCCAGCTGTTCAACATTGTCGCCTTATTCGACTGCTCAAATTGTCATTAACAACAATTTCTTGTTCGCCCATTGGCTGCCATCATCAAAGTCTTTGGCGTTCGGTATTCGCATTAATTTAACTTGGCCCCAACGCTTATCCAAAGAGGATCCAGAGGCTGCCATGCTGGGGTTTGGTTTGGTTCTCTGCCTGACTGGCTGTCAAGGCAAGACACACAAGCTGTATGATAGCGAAATGTTTGGAATACTTGATAAAAAATGTAGTTAAATGTCACTTATCTTAAAGAAAGCAAATGTGTACTAGATTTTCGTTCTTGCAACTACGTATGTTGTCATTGCTAACTTTTCTCGTAGCATTTTATTAAAACTTCAATGAAACTGAGACAAGTATGAAATGTGGTTAATACAACTTGTATTAATTTATAGACAATGTTGTTCAAGTAAAGGCAAGTTGTGATAAAGTCTTGAGTAAATTTTTCGTCCGTTTTCAATATTTCCCAAGCAGAATACCTTGTATTGCATTAATCAAAATTAATTTCAGCTAATTAGAAATTCTGAAATATTTAAGAAAATATTAAGGTAATATACCTGAAGCACATCTTATTTAAAAACGACCTTTAGGTGTAAGTTTTTGCTGCTATTGTATTATAAGAAAGAAGATGGATCTAATTCAATTATTTTTTTTAATTCTCATCATTTAAATGCAAATATACTTATAAAGAGAGAATGATATAGGCAATACTTTAAGTGTCCTGCATTCTTCGCACCCCTATATACTTGCCATAAGAAAGATACCCTTCAAGATTCAGCCATTCGCAATATCCAATTTACAGTTAAAAAAATTTGCACTTGCAGTTCTTAAACGCACAATGTCGAAAGTTAGCAAAGAAAAAGAAACCAGTAAAAAGTAAGTAAAATAGTAGCAACAACAACAACAGTCAAGCGCAGAGAAGCAGCAGGAGGTGCACATAAAAGTTGCAACAAATTTTTTTTAAAGCCGCGAAGTAATTTTTTTTTTTCTGCTGACAATACAATGTGGCAGCCGGAGAAATTGATGGGCGAACTGTCTAAGGGTAGCCTGAGGAGTAGATAAAGCTTGTGTGTGTGTGTGCGTGTGTGAGGGGGTGTGCATGGTGTGTGCACTTTTCGAATTGTTCAACTTGGCTGTTTGCCATTTGTTACGCATACAAAACGGCCATCATTTGGTGCTTTAGTTTACAGGATCTATAAAATTATCACAAATGAGGCAAGCGGCGGCAACAATGTAAACGGTTGTTACCACACCCCTCCGCTCCACACGGCCCCACTCCGTCCGCTGACCGTGCTGTAATGAAGTAAAATGAAGCCAACAATAACAGGGAAATCGCTTTCACCGGATGAGACCATAAAAATGAATTTTCCACACTGATATTGTCGTTGTTGTTGTTCCTTTTGTTGCGTGTTGTCATTTAAGAGGGTGCATTACATAAAAAAAGAAAAACAAAAAAAACACACACATCTCATTTAAGGTCAGCAACACAATTATAATAATAAAAGGGCAACAAATGTTCTGGTTTCAGGTTTTATATGCTTTTTGAAAAAATACGTGAAGACTGTAATTATCTGGATTCGGTTGGCGACTGACGAATTGATTTTTAATCAGAAATATTTTCAACATAAACTGCTTATGCTTATGCCAGATATCAAATAATGAATAATATGCAAATAGCATTAAATAAAATGTGCCACGATTCCATTATGGCTAAAATCAGATTCTGGTAGGGCAAAAAGTTTCATGATTGCGGCTTACGAGCATAACACTCTAAAGTATGACATCAAATAACGTTGTTAAGTAAAAACTGAAAATTATTTGTTAAGAATAAATTGTTTCTAAAATAAAAGTAACTAAAAATAACTTAATAAAAGTACTTGTAGCAAATTCTCACGAGTTTGAGTAATTAATTAATTAAAAGTTACCAATAGTGAAAAAATAAATACTACTACTAAATAAATACGCAAAGTTTAATCTTGTGAGTTAAAGTTATTTAAGTGCATATAATTATTCCACAAAAATATGCATAAGATCTATAAATCGACCAAGCATAGCGAATTGTCCTTGAAATATGCTGCTTCTGAATTCGTAATAAAAGTACTCAAAAAGTACTCAAATCTCAGCCATTTCTGAATAGTGTCTTGATTATACACATTTGGCAATTAGCGTGCTATCAGCAAGAGGAATGTTCCCTTCGATATTCAGCTGCTCGTTAATATCAGCTGGCAGTTCCATTAACTGCCTCAAATTTATGCGCAATTGAATGTGGCTCGAAGTGAAACAATGTTGGCCCGCTTAATGAATTTGTGGCCAGAACATGGCAGCTCAACTAACTGGCTGGCAATCAGTGTGCGCAGAGCGGAGCGCTAAAGCGTATATCACTGCCAGCTAAAAAGCTAATCAGCTATTAGTGCGCCCTACAAAATATTACACATACGCCCCCAAGGCGCCCTGGCAATAGCAAGTAAAGCTGCCCCCAGCTCTGGGGTTGGCACTTTTTACACTTAACTCAATTTGCTGTGCCGCATAAAATACTCGAAGCCCGTGTGGCCAGTGGCCAGTGGCCAGTGGCTAGATCTGGCGCTGGCAGCTTGGCTTGGCCAGTTTACACCTTGATAGGGGGCAAAAATGCCAAGGGACCTGCTACCGGACTTCTAAAGGTATAGAAAATTATTGCTCAACGGAAAACAATTATTTCGTGCCGGTTTCTGGCATACCATTAAGCTGAGAACACCCCGAGGGCCCGTAGGGGGTTGGGGCCACATGCAATGGGGCTCACAGGAGCCGAGTCAGCGTATGTGTGTGTGTGTGTGTGTGTTTGGATATGCTAAGCCCCGTGTCGTGTAATCTGAATATTGCCGTGACTCGTTGCACTGCTCGCTGCTTGCTATTAAATTGCACTTGCCCGGGGCAGCTATTTGGGTTATCGGCACGACTCGCCGAATCAGCTCGAACGCTAATACCAATGGGATAAATAACTATATATATATGTAGATGTGCATCAGCCACATCAATATTCAATTTGTTCTTAATATGCTGTACTTGTCTCTGTGCTTGTGTGTGTATGTGCAGGTATTCCACAAACCGCATGTCACTGATCCCAAGCCATAAAGTCAAGAACCAGTTGAGCTAAGTGTGAAGGAATCAATTTCGTTGATAGCCCACAAATTGAGATGGACTTGAAGTGAAGAGAAGTTAAGAACACTTGCTTTTAAGTAGATAAGCTAATAACGATAGAGGGGCACTCACTCAGGCATCTAATAATGTTTTAATGAAAATACATTTCTGTATTTAATTGCCAAAAATTTGCAATTTGGCAAATTTATGGAACACTCTTGTAAACTTCTGAAAATGTTGCCAAACAAACATAATAAATAAATGGTCAAAAGTTTGAGACCCGCAACCACAAATCATGTTTGCACTTTTAGGTAAACTGTAAATTCGAGTACTACTTACTGCTGCGAATGTCTGGACATATTCATTATCGTTTTTGTTTCCATAAATAATTTTAATTTATTTTTATTGAGACTAAATTATTAGCTTCAGCTAAAAGAAAAGCACGTGAAATAAGAAAATTCATATGTTGTCTACATTATAATATATGAAAAGTGGGCATATTATCATTATCGGTAATACATAAGTCATATAGAAATTATATCTATAAATTTCATAAATATATAAATATGAATATTAAGGTAAAAACGAACACGTAGATATAGAAGGTTATAAGAGATTCATAATTAAAACCATCTGAAATATATATATCATATTTATTGCGTATTTAGGGTATTCCATCTTCTACACACGAATTGTTGTTCTGCTTATATTTATATTTTTTGTAGTGATTTAGCTTAGCAGGGATTTTTTGTTGCTGAGAAACCGGTGGCCACATGGCGTATGTGTGATATTTGGTAATGGCCTGTAATTAAGATTCACGTTTCTCTTGCTGCTACATGTTGTGTTTTTTTTTTGTGTGTGTATATGTGTGCATTCTGTTGTTGTTTTTGTTGTTGCTAACGCCTGCGAGCGACTTCCGTTTGTTGTTTGGCTGCGAAACATGAAACTCTAATTACCAGGAAAAGAGGCTACCGAAAAAGAAACACAGAACAAAAAAAATGAAATAAATAAAAAAATGTATATTTATGCATATGTGTATGAATGTGTGTGCAATACACACACCTGGCCAACATTTCAGAAGGCAAAACACGTGGTTCGTCGTTATGCAAACGGAACTGCGCAGGGTGCGAAGAGGAGTCGGAGAAGTAGTAGCAGAAGGAATAGCAAGGATAGCAGTTGAAGCTACTGGATAGCAGTTAAGTAGCAGAATTAGGTGAGTGGGAGGAGAGCAGACAATGGGCCGTAGCACGTTCAATTATATGACCACATTGGTTTGTCATGATAATTTGCCTAATGTTCGGTCTACAAAAGTCTTCGGGGAATTGGGTAAAAACCATAGAGCCTTCGCATTGGCCAGATCATTAAGGCAGGATATTATTTTGACATAAACAGACAGCATCGAGCTTAAATGTATGCATAATAATGCTCGTTATTGTTTAATGTGCAGTTAGTTTGCCACACTGCTGCCTAATGACGTCCAAATGCTTTATGCGTGTGTGTGGGTGTCTGTGTGTATGCGTGTGTCTGCTGTGGACAGCGGCAAAAGGGCCAAAGGGTTAAGACGCAGCTGCCTGGCATAAAATATGCCACTGGGAAATTAAATGTAATGGTTGCCTTTTGGGCGTATATTTTTTTCGTGGGCGTGGCAATGCTTCGCTCACGGTTATTTGTGCCATTTGTTACCTTTTTAATGAAGGTTGTTGCACATTATTCATATGCCAGTTGGTCGAGCTGACTTGTGCCCACAATAAAATTGGCTAAAATTGAAAAAATCTCAAAGTTTTTGTTTCTTAGACCTTGCATTTAATTTCACAATTAAACAAATTATATGTATAGATATATATATATATATATATATGTTTAAATGCCAGGAAGGCTTACTAGCTTTTTAAATACCAGATATAGAGCCATACAAATTTCATATTTATGTGTCAAGCTAAGCTTATTGTTAACAGCGCTGTTTACCACGTAAAAATCGAATTATAAATTTTTGTAATATAATTTGTTTTTTGTGTTATTGGTAAGTTTACGACGAAATTTATTTATTTCAACTGACAGGCATTTTCAAAGAAAGAAACCCAGCTTAACGTATTCCATATGTAATTAACTATTTTTGACAGTTGTGCACTTGAATGGGCTTGAATAGGCTCGTTATTCAGCGAAAAACTTGCGGAGATATTCTCGTGTACGATTTGTAATTTGTTTTTAATAAGTTCTGTGTAAATGTATTAAAATGACAGCACATGCAAAAATGAACTGAAAGCTGTTAATTTGCTCCGCTCTCGTTGTTTTTGTGGGTTCCTTTGAATTGCGATATTTCACTGGAATAGGGGGTCATAAATGCGGCTCTCTGGCGCTCTTTACCCCTTTTAAGCCATCTATACAGCGTGCGTATTTGTGTGTGTCTGTGAGTGTGTGGGCGTTCTTGCGACTCAAATTGTCCTGATTTATGTGTTCATTTTGCAGCTTAACCTTGTTTGTATTTTTCGCCAGAACCGCCACCCCGCTTTCTGCGTATAAACCCACGTCGCTTTTTTTTCTTTTAGAATGCATTCCATTTGTGTTGTGGTTGTGATTATGAAGTTCATTTTGCTCTGTACTCTGTACTTACTACAAATAGGTAAAATGGGCCATATAAAGCTGTGCAAAGTTGCTACAGGCAGAAGTAGTTTGGAGATCCCAGCTCAGAACTTTAGTTGGAAAATATATTAATTCTCCCACTTATATATTACATATATTTTCCGATTACTTAACGACTTTGCCAAAGAAGATAAATAAGTGATCTTTCACTTATAATCTGGGCACAGGGTAACTACTAGTCGAACAAACTCGGCTCGGGTACTCGTCCCTTTTTTTCTGTGTGGTTGCGCTGGGACTCCTGTTCATGGCATGCGCAGGATAATTAAAAATAAGCTCATAGGAGTGTAAAAAATATGGAGAACGCTTTTAGGCGGAGGCGTATGCTAAATAGTTGTTTGGTTGTTGGCTGTAGTTGTTGCTGTTGTCTGTCAGCTAGATGCTGTGCAAGTGCACGAGTCAGCGCCTGGCCAGCCAATTTGAGGAGCTCAAGAGGATTTGTGCAGTGCCAGTGCTCAGCAAAAAAAATATCTACAAAGTTGTATATGCAATATATATAAAATAAAAAAACCTGTGCATGAGGTAACAATCTAGTGACGAAAGCATAACATTGCTCATATCAAATTTATTCAATTTAATTATAAAATTATAAAAATAGTTGACCAAAATAATAACTTCTTGCCCTGTGCTAAATGTCCAACTATTTTCATAATTTCGAATAGTAGCTGTCTTTCAATTCTTCCTCTTAATATTGCTAGTCGCCTTTGGCACTCGCTTCGCGATGCTTTGTCACTAGCGCGGGCAGCTGGCCGCAGTGATGTGTGCAACATGATATTTGCGTGTGGCAAGTACGATTGCAAAAGGGGCAGTATATGAATGAAGTTGTGTGGGCGAACGCTGATGTATTCATGATGGACGCGGACATACTGCACATTTCAAATTAGTTGGAAAATTCTTGGCGATTTTCAAGCAAAAGTCCCACATGAAAGTCCAACAATGCGTTCAGCGCTTTTGAAAAGTCATTTAATCCGGACTAAAGACAAAAAAAGGAAAAATGCGCTGCATTTCAGAGAATTGCAATTAAGCTTCAGTTACACAGAAATTTCGAGTTGTATCGCTACGAAACGCATATACTTGGAAAATCTTTTGAAGTGTACGCAAAATCCCTTTATATGGAAAACCTTTCTAAATGTTAACGTAATGTGAAGTCCGTTCTGTATTATTTTTTCAGTATAGAAATGCATTGAGTGGGGTTGAAAAGTGCTACTGTGCACATTCAAATGAAATCTCAGCTTTTAACGCTAATTGAGATTGCATTTTATTTTTATTTCTTTTTTTTTTTTCTTATGAAAATACTCTTTGAGCAGGGGCGCCTGATAATTTGCTGCTGTTATTTTAATTGAAAGACAGCAAATACTACTTAAAGCACCTGAGTACATTAAGCTAATAAATGCTTTTCTGAAGAAATCCTTAATTGCATTTTAATTGACTGCTAATTATCGATATTCATTATTGTTTTTGAATTGTTTAGAACGTAATTGGCCTGATTTTCATTGAAATTTCGATTTGAGGGACCAACGGTATTTTTTGCATTCAAAGCCGAATGTATTTGCAATCTCAATATATACAATTTAAGCGGAATATCCATTGTAAATCGTGTTTTAGACATGGACACCAAATTACGTGCACCTTTTGTAGCTGCTCTTATTCCAATATCCGGCTGACCTGCTGTTTGTGCAATGTCCTGTATCCTGTGATTCCTTTCAGCTGCTGCATTACTACTTACTGTACTTACTGCCGGTTGCTGTGGTTGCTGCCCGAACGGCAACTACCGGCTGCGAGGCTCAACCACTCGCCATGGCATCCTCATTGTAAAATGTCGACCAGCAGGATGAGAATTGGCATTAGCTGTAACTGAGTGTTCGTGACATCTCTCCGAGCCTTTGAGTGTGTATCTCACCGGTTCGCAACTTGTGTACACTGCTCAGCACGTGTATTCGTTTTATGCATTTGCTCCTCTTGCTGCACATAGGAACGCTAATTGCAACAATTATAATTTGCTAAAAATAAGAGTTTGCAACATTCTTATCCATTTTGCAACTGGCATGAGTGAAATTTTAGGTAACTTTATTATGCAAATTTGTTGGTCGCTTAACCAACACTGGCTAACCTACACAGAAGTATTGTGTACAGCTTAACACTCGTTTACAATAATTTCCACAAGTTGTGGCATACAAAATATCCTTAGGCTGCTGGGCGTAGGCGCAGCTCAAAATTTAACTGCCGCCCGTAAATAACCGACAAAAATGTAAGTTAATGCCCTTTAAATACCCTTGCAGTGAGCATTATCAAACATGCACATCGGACAGAGACATATAACCATTTTGTGATACAAGGAAAGGTAAAACAAAAAATTAAATCGTGCTTTTAATAATTGTTGTACAACATAAAACTTAAATATTATTTCGTTTATTGTGATTATCTGTCTGTAAGGGTGTTTAAGGTTCGGCAACCCAAAAAAAAACCTTTCCTGTTGTTGATTTTCTGCCATTTTTCTTTGTGCATTATTCAGCAGCCGAAATTGTTGTTGCCACATAAAGTCAGGTAACATATACGTACATTGATACGGCCGACTACAGATATTTGTGTGTGTATGGGTATATAAATGTATATACTGGCACGTATTTATATCTTGGCGTGGCCCAAAGGGGCGTGGCTCCGGCGTCTGCTTGAGTCGCTTAGCTTTGCGGCTTGCATGCAAATTTTATGTTTTAATAACAAGTCTCTAGCATGCAAGCGGCGCATATTTTATGCCAATTGCCGTGCCATGCTACAGGCAAACGAAGAAAGAAAAGACCCCCCGAAAGTTATGCTACGGGAATCCCACCTCAAACGCTCACTTCCATCTACCATTTCGGCCTTAGGGACTTCGCTTTGTCTTTGCTTTAGCTTTCACCTTTGTGTACGTGTGTACGTGCAACTTGCCCCCAAAGCTACTTATTTTTAACCCAATTGTTCTTCGAGCTCTTTGCCAGTTCCCCTTAAATCAGCCGCGCCCACATTCGCTTGATCCACGCCCACTTACACGCTGCTAAAAAATATTTCCCTTAGATTTTTGCTAATTGAGTTTCATTGCCTCGCATTGTTTGAAGTTTTATTTAATAATGGCACCCCAGCGAACAGCATATTTCTAAGTTATATTTTTTTAATTATATATGCACTATGTATAAAAATATATATATATGCATATCAAAAAAGTATATATATATGAGTTACAGATCACGCAAATCGGGCGGTGCATGTCTCATGCGAGGGAAATGCAAATGCGAATGCAAATGCAAATGCTGCATAAAATATGATTGCGGCAATTATTTGTGTCCAGCTGGTGGCACTGTTGCAAGCGCCACAGTTGTCGTGCAGCCATTGTGATTGTGCCACAATGGACTGTGGCAACTGTTAAGCTACTCACGATTATAATATCAACAATTAACTCGTTTTTCTTTTTTATTGCATACACTCATATATTCATTGCCAGCCTCTTGAACATGTGCAGCAAGAGCACAAACCGGGTTTTAAGAGAACTGTGTGCAATGCAATTTTGGGTCTCTTTTAGTTTTATTAAATTATTTTTTCTATAAGTTAAAATTGCAGTATGCTATTGTAAATAAATAAATTCAATTAAATTCAATTCAATAAGTTGTTAAATTGAGCAAATTTTATTGAGATATTAAGATAACAAAATGAAAAGCAACATTTTTTAATTTTGATTCTTCTCTGCCACAATTTCAAACTCAATTTTAATTTCCAATTAGCCCACAAGAATATATTCCTAGTGAAAAAGGACTAAAAAGGCTAAAATATTATAGTTGCCAAATTTATAAATAAATATTTTGCGCGTAAGTGCCTGAGTGTGTGCTCAACAAAAATATATTTTGAAATCCTAGAAATACCTCTGCCCCAAGTTGGGTTTTTTATGTTTGCACATTTTGTGTTGATATATTTTTAATTTCTGTCCACTGTGCGTTGCTTTCTGGAATAAAAATTGTGGCCCATTGCGGCTCATTTAAGATTTCTATATTCATTTACGTTCTTTCTTTAGTGCTCAGTTCTTTTTTATGTACTTCGTAGTTTTCCGTTTTATTTCGCACTTAATTAAAAATCTTTTGCTGACGTGTGGCACGCACATGGATGGGTGTGGTCGCACCTGCTGCAATTATATATATGTCTATGTATATATATTAGTTTATATATATGCACTTCAAGCTCTAAGCCCCGCCTTTTGTCTGCTTCGCCAACCGCACTGACAACTAGACATTTTATTTACTTTGTTTTTAGCTTTTTTAATTACCGCTTTCAAAACTATATATAAGAGAGAAAAAAAATGTAAAAAAAACAGTATAAAAGGGTAGCGATATACGTTGAATATTTGCTGCAGCATGTGGTACGGTCAACAGTTCTTGAAAATGGTGGCATTCACCTCGTAGTAGCAAATGGCCTTTTTGACGCCATCCTTGGGATTGAGCGCGTAGACAGTTCCGTGCATCGTGTAAACGGTGTTCGCCTGATACATGAACTTCAGTATGGCCGTATCGGGCGGCACCTGAATGATGTTCATCACGTAAATGCCCCGTTTGAGGGGGCAGGCGAGGCTCATGTTGCTGCCGCCGCCAGAGAGTATCAATTTCGCTGCATTATTCCAGGCGGTCACGCGTCGCATATATTTCCAAAAATCGCATGTCTTGACGGTCGAATTGTAGAGCGTACGGGGCGGATCCATACGCAGGCCCCCTCGCCGCTTGCTCGGATGCTGCACGAGCACCAAGTGCCACAGGGGCATGGCCACATCCTGGTGCACATATGTGATTGATGATAACGAATTGTTTTTCGCATGCATTTTCATTACCAGCCCATAATTGGGCGTGTCCCAAGTGGAAAAGTTCAGCGGCTTCATTAAATAGCAGTGCTGCAAAAGATATAAATCAAAATGAAAAATCTCAAAACATGTAATTTTATTTAAGCTCCCAGAAAATCCAATTTGAAGTGTTTCACTTTCTTTTTAATATTTGGCCAGGTCGTAAATTAGGTTGTCTGAAAAGACATGTTAAGTATCTCGCTCTATACAACTTTGACATATGTGGCTTAAGGTCAGGTTTTGATATCCCTTATATTTGAAAGATTTCTGTACTCCGAAGACAACCGTTGCACTCACCTGCTTGGCCAGCTGTAGAATTGCCAGCAGCAGCATAGCTTGCAGTACACGTCTATTATGGCTCATAATGTGAAACAAAGTGTCAAAATTGTTAGCCAAAAATTCAATTGTAACCAGTATATTTGAGGTCTAATGATTATATAAGTGATTTTTAATATCGTTAAATTTTTCCGTATAATTTCTATATTTTTTAACATCATATATTGTTTTAATGTCTCGCTTATGGGTTTGCTGTAGTCATCGTGATCGTGATAAAAATAAAATAATATAAATAAATAAGTGTGAGGGAAAGAAAAATATTGTTTGAGCCAAAACACCTTTGCCAAATGTAATTATGATATTTGAACTCTCACACAAAGCCCTAAAAACATAACTGCAGATTTTTGGTCAGATTGTTAGCCGGGCTTATTTACTTGGGCCTTCAGTCAACAACAATAAAAAACACAACAACAACGGCCAACAAGCTGTAACAGTACAGTAACTTAGACAGCTCAGTGTTAACAACAGTTTGGATGGGCATAATGGGCAGAGGGTGCGGGCTTGTTTGCTTATCATCATCATCATCATCATTATCATTATCATCGGGGAGGCGCGGCATCACAGTTTGTAACAGTAATTGTTAAACTTTTATTGTTGATTTAGCTAATTAGAATTTGCTTACGGTTTGGCTTACAGTTTTGATGGCACATCCAAAGGCGATTTCCGTCACAGCTACTGTTAGCTCACATACATATCCGTTATGCCTTATCCGGTTTCCGGTTCAGTTTGCGTTTGCCAGCATCCTTTGGTCGCATTGAACATGCAAAGTGTCGGCTGCTGTGACACCGCAACAAACGCAACAACAACATTCCCAACAGCCATAACAACAATGACCGCTGCCAGCTATGCAGTGTCCTTTGTTGACACACACACAAACACACGCACACGCACACACACACAGACACACACACACACACACACACAAAAACACGCACAGCCTTGAAGCTGGTGCCCCGCCTCGCGTCAACTTTCCTATTTACTTACGAGTTATTTCCCAGCAAATATTTGCATTTGCTCACCAGCAGCGTCTGTGGCATTGGCTTTTCACATTTTACATTCGCCCATTTCCCCCATTTTCCCTAGCCTACTTTGCGGCTGCTGTTTGGCTTTGTTGTCGCTTTCGCGTTTATCAGATGCACAACAAAAATTACGCGTGTCTTTTTTTTTGCTCTCTGTTGATTTATAGTACAAAGGAACATCATAAAACTGCTTCACTCAATTTTCAATTTTCATACACACGCGCGCATTGAGTGTTTGTAAAAGAGGGAGGGAGAGGCAGCGAGGGGCGTGGGGGGGGAGAGCGGGAGATGAAACACAATTTTCGTTAACCCCTCCCAACAATAGGAGCCAATGCAAATGGCCGGCGTGTCCTTTGTCTGTTGGTTGTCTGGTTGTCAGTTTCTCTGGTTGTCTGGTTTGTTAGCCTAGATGATTGGCCGTTGTTGTTGTTGTTGTTATTGCTGTGGATTTTGGTTTATGGCTTTTGTTGCTTTTGCCATTTATTTTGTTGCCCTGACTACAATTGTGTTAAAAGAGTTGAGGCGACTTGCGTGGTTTCAGTTGCAAATTGCAAATATCAAAAAGACAAATTGAATCAAATTAATTTTACAACTCCTTACGCTCCTTAATAGGTAGCTATTATATTTATATTTTTCAGACTTTTACTGAACCACTACCATAACTATCTAACGTAACAAAAAGAGCGATATAAGGGAAGTGAGGTATATCTGATCTTATTTTGATCAAGTCGAGCCGCAACTTTGTAACAGATAATAGTTAACAGATGCTTTAAAATGTTGAAATCTTCTTTATTGCTGAATATTCGCAATTAATGCGCTTCTTCTTTTTTCATGTGATTTAAAAGCTCATTTGTTGAACATAAATTCCGATAAGGCAATTTTAATTTACTCCCAAGCAAGCATAACAATTAATCTACCTTAACTTAAATAAAAATCTGGCATAAAGTTATTTATTATGAATTTTACTAAATGTATATTATATAGTTTCATAAGTATTTTTCAAGGGCATTTCCAGTGTGACCTTCGCTCCGCGAACGTCTACCATCTGTTTTCAGTTGCTTTTTGTCAAGCTCATGTTTTTCGCTTGCTTTCTATCTCACTCTCTCTCTCTCTCGCTGTCTTCCTCTCATGCTCCCTCTAGCGCTCTTGGCGTAATTTTGTTATTGTCTATTACTTGAATTTGATAGTCTACAGCTTTATTAGAGCTGCCACCCCGAGCGCCATTTATTTTCAAGTGTAAAAATTATCTATGTGGTTTGTTTTTATTTATCAATTTGAGTGCTTGATGTTCTTCGTGCTGCTTTTGTTGCCGTTGTTGCTGTTGCTTTTGATTTGTTTCAATAAGCTTTTATGGCGCAAATTGCTGTTATGTGTTTATTCTGTTGATTCGCGTTTGCTTTGGCTAGCGAAATGTCGCAAAAAGAAAAGAGAAACATCAACTTCGAATGATTTCCATACATTCAGTATTCCATTTGAGTGTCGCGCGGGGGCCAATACCCCCAAAAGTATGCCACATAAGTGCCAACTTTAATGCACAGCCCCTTCGCTTGAGAGTTGCGGATCGACAGGCGAAAGGGACTGTCGGTATTTGCTGGGTCGCTTCTCGCTCCTCGCTTCTCGCTTCACGCTACTCGTCGCACGTTGCGCGCTTCGTGCTTATCGCTGCACTGCACGGGGGCCTTGAACGTTTTATGATTGCACTTTTCAGCAATAAAATAAAGCATACACTTGCACAAACTCACTCACACTGCACACACACACACACACACACACACACGCACACACAGGCAGGAGACGTTGCTTGCGTCGTCGCCATCATCAACAGCAGCCGCAGGCAATGAGACTTGACACCAATGCTGAAACTTTAATAACCTCAGACAGTGCGCTGCCCAGCACATGCAATAAAATGTCTGCTGGCTCATAAAAACGAACCTACAAATACTCATGCCTCATACATATATGATACAACCGAGCCACTATTCCCCAGCCCCGTATACTACAAAAATGGAAGCTGCATGTTCATGGTTACATATAAAAAAAAATAAATAAAAAAAATAGAATACACAACTAAGCCAGCAAAACAAAAAACAACAAACTATTGAGTATCGACGGTTGAATACACTTTTAGCTTAAATAAACATATATATATATATATATATATATATATATATATATATATATATATATATATATATATAAATTAGATATATTTGAAAACTGCTTTTTAAAAAAATTAACCTTTTTCTACAGCAACAATAACAGATCGTATCTACTTAATGTTGTCGTCTGTCCGATGTGTAAATTTTGAAAATATTTGCCGATTTAATATTCATAAAACATTTTATGGACTGTTAAACTTAATAAGAAAATAGTGAAATTGTTTAGCAATTAGTCTAGCTGCAATTAGTCTAGCTATATGGTCGTTATATTTAAAAAAAAATCTTGAGCTATTTCAATAAATCGTTCACATTGAACAAACCAATCGAAACTTTTTTAATATAGCTGAAATAGAATAGTCTTTTCAGCACGTTTTAAATTCTTAAGACTATAATCAGCTTACCTGGATCACTTGACCGCGCAAATGCCTTTCGTTAGCTTGCAAACGAAATGATGTAACCCTTGCGTAAGGGTATTCAAAGCCAGCGGCAGGTCGAGCCTCGGGGTCAGTGGAGCGGCTGTCGCTGTCAGCTGTCAGTGCGTCGCCATTGCATCTCATTAACATGAGGGTCGTCTATATGGCATCCTCGCCGCTCGCCAGTTCGCCTAGCTCTCCCAGGGAACCATTCAGCTTGTCAACGCTGCCCGCTGGGCAGGTTGTCACTTGTTGTTTGGACCATCGCGTCACATATGTTTCCATTCGTACGAATGCTTTGACATTGCCTGCATAATTGTTCCAGCTTATCGGGCCTGTTCTCTGATATAAAATACGCATTTTATTTTATATGATTTTCAGTAGAAAATGCATTACCAAAAAAAAAAGGTTTTTAATAGCCATTCAATTCCGCGAATTTGGGAAATAACTTATATAGAGAAAGCTGATTTTGAGCTTTCCTCTTTTATATTTAAAGTAAAAAAAAGAAATATATAAATAAACCTTACATTATTGCATTTTAAAATTTTTTATTTATATGCCTTTTCCTTGTAAATCCAGTGCCAAATATTATCTGCACACTTTTCCGGGAAAACATTGATTGAAATTTCATTTTGGAAACACTTTCTTTACTCTTATACGTTTATTACATTTTAAAGCATTTATTGCTCTTGGGAACTGGATAATTACAAGCTTAAAATTGGCCTGAATTCTGTTGCAGGTTTCAGTCAACATTTGTCCATTCCGGCCGTTTAATTGCATATATGCAGCGCCAATGATTGCTCATGTTCCCATCAGGAATGGCCTGGTCTAGCTTTTCCGGCAGTGCCAGCCATTATCCCATCATTGGTCTGGCCACTGTGTGTATGTATGTGTGTGTGTGTGTGTGTGGGCATGTATATGAATATTATGCATTCGCCACGTACGCCACTTCATTACATCAGCTTGTTATTGTTATGGCTGGCGATGTTGCTTCTGTTTTTCCTGCTACTGTTGTCGTTGTTGTTGCTGCCGTTGGTAAATTCCCGCGTTGCTGTCAAGACAAAACATGGGCCATCAATCTCTGACAGCGCCTATGCAAAACTCGAAGTGTATGTGCGTGTGTGTGTGTGTGTGTATGTTTCTGTGCCTGTGTCTGGCGGTACCGCCTTCAGGTTCCCCAAGGGGCAGCGAATAGGGCACTCGTAAATTTCATTTAATCACTCGAACCTTCGACTTTGATGTAGTACGTAAAAATATTAAAGTCCAAACTGTCGGACATGGCCATTAAATGGCCTGGCCCTTCGCCATGGCGCACAATTTATTGGCACTGCTCATGAGCCAGGTGAAAAATTGGGTCAGCATCAGTGGCAACATTGCTAAAGTCGAGCCGGGCCACTCAACAGCGCTGACACCCAAGGTCAATCCGGCTGGCAGCCCCGGTGGCCTGTTGCTGCGAGTGCAAATTTATGTTGAGATTAATTATAACAGGCAGTGCAAAATGTGGCAGCAGCCAGCAACTTTAATTGGCAACAAACGTCAACAGCTCCGCCTGCAGCCTGCATCCATCCCCCTGCCCCTCTGTCCCCTGCCACCCTGTCACTCTGCCACTCTGCCCATTGCCCAGCACTTTCGCAACGCTCCGTGAACCCATTCAGAAAGCAATCGGCTAACGGTTGTCGAACGAAGCGTATTCTTTGCCTTTAGCAGCGTAAAGCGTTCGCAATTGCCTTTCATAAATTTCCCAGTGAAAGGAAAATCATTGCACTTGCAGTGATCAATGTAATGTGAATGCGTGCGCCATGCAAGTGGATTCATTTCGCATGGATTACAAACATCAAATGCAAAAAGTTTCAAAGCCAACTCACATAATTTACTCTTATCAAGTGGTGTCGATTTCTTGTTAAAGTCTCATTAAATCGAACTCAGCCTAGAATTACAAAGCTCATCAAATAAAGCCTAAAAATCTCGCTACCTAAACCAGTTGAATGCAACTAAACCAAAGCGAACCAGATCAAACAAACCTTAATTTATTTCAAAGTTGTTTTCTATTTTATGGCAAACAAATTTGAATCGCTTCTCGCCGAATTTAGCTTAAAACCAAGCGCAATTCAAATATCTCAAATATCTCACGCTATGTGTGCGTATTGAAAACGCCCATTAAAATTAACTATTGTAATTAATATTGGTATTTGCAAACAATAAAAATTAAATGGCAAATGATTGGTCAATGGTTTCTGGCAAATGCGTCATCAGCGAGTGCAACATTATTGGGACTATAATTTAAATTTAAATAACGATAATTCTGTTTCATTATCTATCGAATTTGTTACATTTGAATGAATTACTGAAATGCACATGTGACAATAAAAGCTCAACTGTCACAGATATGGCAGAAAAACGGTCATTTTACTATGCCTGCCGTGTGTTTTTATTTATTCATTATAATTACACACACTGCCAAGCCTCGACCGCTCACAAATCGCTTGACATGAAACATTCTCTTACTGTGAAATATTATAATTGTATACTGTTCTGCATTGCACTTAAACAGCAGTGTGTGTGTCTGTCAATGAAATGATATTATCATACTATGTGTTAAAAAGTGTCACAAATATGAAATTGCAATTCACTTTTAGACAGTTTTCGACGAATCAGCTAATAAGAAATTTTAATGTATGCATATGAGTTTTTTATGGATAACATTGATAAGCTCTTAATACACTCTGACAGTTGAGTATGCATTCGATTTTATTTTTATACCACGATAACTTAAATTATTCAGATTGGTTTACACTTCTTCCGTTTTATTCTGCTTGTGTTCTTCTCTGTGCCTATCCACTCTTGTGTTTATTACCCGATTGCTCTGAAATTTCCCGTTTGGATAGATAACATGCGAATGCGTGCAATGAATATCAAGTATGTAGCTTTAATTGTGATTGTTATGGTCCATATCGATTTGCAGTTGCGACGAAAAACATTTCTAAATTCGGTCTTGTTTACGCCTGTCACTTGAATACAACGCAACGTTTTTATATATTTTCAATGGGTTTCAGGTTAGCGCGCAAAATAAATTAATATTGAGCTACAAATAGGAATATATTCTTAACACTGGTAAAAATTATACTTTTGCGATAGCATTATCGAACACCATTTATTGTATTTTGTATTCAAGTACAATTAATTGTCAAAATGTTTCTATGATCAATTGAAAAATATATAAAATAAAAACAACTAACAATCGATAAAAATTGACTTGTAAAAATGCAAAGATCCTATGATTAAAGCCCTATTTTTTGCAGCCAAAGTTGTAGTAGTCGCAAACTTTTAGCAATTACTGTGAACTGCTGCCCACTTTAGGACAACGCCTGTAAATCGGAGATGAAACAGATGTAATAACGGGATCCGGAGAAAACAGAACTGAAGCCACAAAAAATTGCAATTACTACAAATAGCAAACAAATTGTATTTGAATTGAAAGTTTTGCCGCCTTTTTGTGGCAATTTATTGCAGTGTTTTGTTGCAGCTGCAGTCTTTTTGCTCTTTCTTCCCCATGGCAAACGAAAAAAAAACTAAAACAAAAATACAAAGAAAAATCTGCTAGCATAAATCCATTTAAAATGTGCATAAATCTCAAGAAACTTTATTGCATCGCAAACAAAATACAGAGCAAAAAAAAATAGAGGTAAAAAAATATTTATATAGATATATACAAGGCAAAGAAAATAAAAAGTAAAGCGAAAACTTTTAATACGCTGCCAAAATAGTTTGGACCAGTGTTGGCAAGTGCGCTCGAATGCTAAATGCTGTGGTTGCCAACACTGTGCCGCATAATTTGCAATTAGATTGTGGCCACGGCCACATTGTGCCACAGCACATGCCACCCACCACTTGATTATGCGCTCAAACTGTTGTTTATGTGTATGGAAATTATTTTTCAACCCAGTCCTGCACTCGTCACTCCGTTCCACAGTTCGTGCCTTCTGCTTGCTTTATACCACACTATCGTGCCCCTTCTCTCGGATTATCCTCATTTTATGCACTTAATTGTTGGCTTTGACTTTGTTGGCTTCAACCGCCTACTTTAGTTGTTGTTGTTTATTTTACTTTTCGGTTTTCTCCCTTGTTTTTTTATTCTCCACATTGTTGAGCATAAGAGCACAATAACCAAAAGTATATTGCCTAGTCGAAGTTGAGATACTCTTCCATAAGTTATTTGACTACTACAAAAATCGAAAAATCAAGAAATTTACTATAATATTATATATGCTCAAATCGAGTTTCAATTTATATTTTCTTTTATTTTGACTGTTAATGGAATGCTATAAATTTGCCCAAAAAGATTGCCATAGGTTGAATATGAGTTCAGTTGCGAATCAAATGATTCCTTTCCATTATGTTTAGTCGATATTTGAAAATAGTGACTATTACATGAGTGTCTCGAGTGCTGCCTTTTCTGGCATTTATTAAAATACTCTGAAGGTACTCAACGTTTTCCATTAGCTAAAAACCAGTAATCAAAAGAAAAATCCTGGCAAATTCCGTATGCAATTATTTGAGTTGACTTTCCATAGATCGCTAAGTGTTTGCACTTGGCCAAGTGAAGTGCTTTTTAATTGCGCAATATCTCTTTGAGTAGAAATAATCTCCTGTGTGTGTATTTTATGCTGAGTGTTGCACTATGCAATATGCAATTACATGCTAGTTCACAATGATCTATTCATAGTCAAGAAATTCCGGCTACTTTGAACTGTGTGCAGCTAAACTCAAACATGAAGCTATAAAGTGCTGCTATAAAGTTTTTGAAATAAGCACACAAATGTGGCTAAATCTGCCCGTATGTGTGTGGGTGTGTGTCAGTGTATATATGTTTGTTCATTACGAAACAAAACTCAGTGCAACTGAAGTTTTAGTTGAGAGCTCATTATTACGCTATATATAAGCTTGTATCCGCATATAAATATACATCTATATGAATGTATATGTGTGTTACTTCGTGTGTGTGTGTGTGTGTTAATGGAAAAAGTTGCCAGCCTCCTTTCGCCTGGGAGCTTTGCAGCCTTTCACTGCCTGTTGCTGATTCCATTGCAATTTTGGTTCTTCCAATAGATATTACATTAAACTATAGCTCGTTGCTGCTTTACCCAGATTAGGAGCACACAACTGCTGCACACCACTTTTCCAACACAAAAGATTTTAATACGTTTTCTGTTTGGCAACTGAAACAGGGCACAAAGTGATTTGCATGTAATTAAATTGGCCGCATGAAGACTGGCCGTAAGGTTGTAAAGCTTCAAAGCCGAAAATCTGAAAAGCCGTTAATTGTTAGCCATTCCCTTTGAATTTGAATTACATATTGATTTTGTAGCATGGCAACTATATACGACCGCACTAACGAGTATCTCTAATTAGGACCATCTCTGAGCCAATTAAAGTCAAAACCTGTTGACACATAGCCCAGCTCGACATTAGCACGGGCTTGTTAACCATTTGAATGTAATTCCAAGAAGTTTAGACTTCCACTAAGGCGATCAAACGAACCTCATGTGCAAATAAGGGTTACACTCGTGTCCACAGCTTGAAAATGCTGCGATTTTCTCTTATGTAAAATGATTCTGTTTTAGAGATTTTAAGTAATGATTTCCGAGAACACTTTTATGGGATTAGCTTACCAAACAGCTTATACTCGAAACTGATGGCATAAGCTGTGCTACGTGCTATTAATTAGGAATACTATTTTGGACAACGAAAAGATTTAATTAGAGATTAGGTAAATTAGGGATTACATAGACAAATCGAAGTCAAATTGATGAGTTAACGAAAATAAACTAAAGTAAAGAGTCTGACACAAATTGTCACTTACGCACGCTTAAATCAGATGGGTTTAAGTTAACCTAAATTAAGGGTCCATTGAGGGAAACAAGGCATGAAGAGAGCTTAGATATAAAAACCATCATATTAAATTCTGGCTACACTTTTCTAACTTCACTTTGTTCCGAAAGCCAATTGGCATTATCGTCGTTCTTTCTTTTTAAGCCATTTTTATTTATTCACTTCTTGCATTTTGTATCATTTACCAAAGATAACCATTTGCCAACACTTTTAAGGACTCGCTGATGTTTTCAAATGAATGCAATTGACTAGATGAGGCATAGCCGCTGTACTCAATAAAAATACACAAAATAAAAACATTCTGGATTTATGATTTTGTGCTCTCAGCTATTCCGACATCTTGCCAAATTCATTATTTGTTTACGCAGCAAATGGCGCTCACAGGACTTTTAACTCAGCACTAGCAAGCACTAAAAACACTAAAAAAATAAATAAATATATATATATACACTATATATATATATGGTGTGTGTGTTTGATGGGTTGTTGGCTCGAACCGCTCAAGTTGAAAATTGCCGCACAACTGAACCGATTTGCAGCCAAGTCAATGGAAATTCGTTTCTACTGTTCGTTTATTTTTTTTTGTAGTGTTTTTTCTAATCTTTTTTCTATTTATTTTTTTTCATTGCTCGTTGCGTGAATTGGTTGCTTTCTTAGACGCTTGTTGTTGTTCCTGTTGGTTTTTATATTTTACATAAGCACAGCTCCGCTTGCTATTGTTGTTGCTGCTGGTAAAGATTCATTAACGCTTTGCTTATAACAAGTTTCGAATTACCAAAAGGCGTCTAACTGACGTTGAGCTGCGATTTCCAAGTTGCCAAGTTCCAGTTAAACTTGCCTTCCCCTTGTTGTTATGTGCACAACTACTTATCACCTGTGCCACCTTTTTGTATGTGTGTGTGTGTGCGTAGGATAGAGTGAGAGCGATAGTCAGCTTTATCTCTAATTCTTGGCTCGTTAAAGAAATTCTACTGATGCTTGCTGGTTTTCTGGCCACTCGATTTGATGGCTTGTCATTTGCCACTTGGCAGCGTTTATTGGCGCAACTATTTAACACATTTAAGATACATTTTTAAGCACTCTTGCCAAATCGGAAAGAGGGTATATCTGTTGCCTTTCCGCCTGTACGTTCAACTGGTAGCTAACTTCAAATTCATGTTTAAATATATTACCTTCAACTATAAAAATGCAAGCTGGTTATACAGAATTCTATATTAGAAATAATGTTCTTCTTGGCAGCTACACTCATGAAATTAAGTTTTAGGACTACTAATTAGACACGCCCATAATATTTTGAATTTGCACAGCACCTCGCACAGTGTATCTAACAGTCGTTAACGCCAACAGCTCGACTTGTCTTTGCCAGCGTTTTCTGTTTGCTTTTTGCAAGTATAATATTATATATTTTTTTTAACAACCGCATGTTAAATGCCCTAATTTCTAGCCCGACCTCGCGTCAGCAGCAGCTCCTTTAGCACCTCGGTGTGAACTGCCAACTTGTTTATGCTACACTCCAGTGCCATCTGATGGGATGTAATGTGATGCGATGCGATGCGATGTCTTGTGTTTAGTCCTGTCACGCCCACGCGCCCAAAATTCGATGGCCTCTTGCTCTGTCAACAGACGGCGCATTCATAATTGCAAGTGGCATTCATATAGCTCCGTTGAACATCAGCCGAAGCTCGAGCTGAAGCTGATGCAGAAGTGGCAGCAGAAGCTGAAGCTACTGCCTAATGCGCTGGCACTTGAGAGGATGCCACGCGCAGAATATTGTTGGGGCCCTCGGTGGAGTGGGCGTTGGATGTGCCTAATGCGCGCAAGTCAACAAGGATGTTAAGCACAATCATACACACACCCGCAGCCACACACACACGCGCACACACACACACACACACACGCACGCACACCCGCATCAATTTAAGCAGATACACACGCTACGACATGCATGCGTATATTTAGAAATGAGTACATATGAGTGCCGTTTCGTATGCTCGGGTACTCATATAACAACTCATCCGCTTATAAGCTCCGGCAACGCACATGTCCCGTTAGACCCTTTAAGTGCCATTGCAAAATACAAATCGAACCGCCCGAAAACTGAGAACAAAGCAAAGCCGCCACTTGAAACAGGTTCAAAATGCGTAGCCACCACTTTTCATTGCGTAATTTCTGGTCCATAGATTGTTTTCATACCCTGTTGGAAGTGGCCCTAAAAACATTTATATTCCTGATAGAGCAAAAAATGTAATGCGAAGATTCGAGTAAATTCTTTTACACCCGACGCAAATCCAGTTTGTTTGCAAAAACATTATATCTACATCTATTTTGAGTCGAGCTCGGATCAAAACTTAACTTGATTGAGTTTTTGCATAGCTGCTTAAAAGTCTAAGTCAAAGAAATTCAGTACCAAATACGAGGTATATGTTAGTCCAACACTCTGGAATACTCTTACCCTCGTTTTTCAGTTTGCAGTGAAAAATAAAACAACTTTTTGCCCAAATAATAATAATAAGTCTGACGTATTATGCAAAGTCCCAAAGAGTCGAGAAAAGAAAGGGTGAAAAAAGGTTTCAATAAAATGCTGTTTAATATTTAAAAGCAACATTGTGACCGCTGCTGCGACCCCTCCCAACCATTACCCCGGCCCATGGGCTGGTGCGTGTTTGTCGATGCTTAGGAAATAGCAAACACGGCATTCATAAGGCAAACAAAATGAAATGTCGGTCAGCAGCTGCTCAGGATGTGAACTCGGGGAACAGCCAGCCGTGTGTTCAATTCTGGGGCACTGCCAACACGACAATGCCACATAGCATACTTTCAGGCTGACAGCTGTACAGCCGTTAAAACGAGATGGAAAGCCGAAACAAATGAAAAACTGCACAAAATGGAGCAAACATTAAAGAGACAAAAAGTGCAAACGAATTGCGCCCATGCAAAAACATCTGTCAATTCGATGCTCAACAGGGCTCAGAGGCAAAAAAAATAAAATGAACTTAATCATAAACATTAAAATAAAATTCAGACGAAAATAGTTATTAATAAAATGGCAACTGTCAGATGGCATTCGGATGCACAGCGAATACATCTGCTGGGACATCTACACCTGCGGCAGCAGATGCATAAAAACATGAATGACACATGCAACGCCCATGCAACATTATGCACTTGAACACTTTTAGATACCCTGCAAACAATAGATAGCTATTAACGGCATTCTTGTATGCTACAGGCAAATGACGAAGTGATAGAAATATTTTATTCTCACTTGATATATTTAATATCCCTACCCTTTTCATTATTACACCAGTACCGTAATAACATACACCTAAAATGGACCTGTAAGTGGCACGGTCGGTTACACCCGACTGCAACGCTCTGACTTGTTTATGCATAGTTTGGCTTCTACAATTTTGCATTTAAATTAAGAAACTAGATTTGAAAACCAACATATATCAACTTTTTTAAAAGCCAACAGATTATCACAGATGTTGGCCATGATTTGGCATCAAGATTAATTCAGAAATTCCTTTTTTTTTAATTATATATCTAGCATTTCTTATAATACCAAATAAGTCAAAATTGCCCATATCCATAAAAGTACTTTACACTTACTAACAAGGTATTTGCCAGTCGAATCTTCAAGCTTCTTGAACTTTGTGCTTGGAGGCAGCTCAAATAATTGTAAAACGCAAATGAAAGGCAACGTTTCGCTTGGCTGCCCTTTTGTGGAATGAACAAATCGATGGCGACACAAAAATTTCACACTTAACCTGCTCCACTAGCGAACAACAACGAACAACAAAAATAAGAACAATAACAACAACAAGCTGGCATCGGTTCACTCGATTGAAGCCTTTGGCCAGTCTTCGAGTGTGTGGATACCACTGCGGCATGTGGCAGCCCTGCGGCTGTTTGCTTTCGCTTTTGTTTGAGCCTGCAACCTCCTCGATCTCTTCAACACTGGCAAGCCTTTCATACGTTTCTAGTGTTGCACACGGACAAACTTTCACAGCCCAATTGTGCCGAAACAAGCCAGAAGGCCAAACTGTTATCAGTGCTTCAACTGCGGCAAACTAACTGAAACGCGGTCAAGAACGAGCGTGCCCAAATGGGAGAGACTGCCTTTGATGGCGAAAGATGAATAGAGTTGCATTGCAAATATGCCACGGTGTAATTGGATCATCGGCATTAAATTTAACTTTAAGTTTACAACTTTCTTGTTTATCATTCAATTAAATTGTTGTTTGTTTGGAAACTGTTTGTTGCCAACCTTCCTCTAGTGCGCAGTTAACTTGACCGCGTCCCAAGTTGAGGTCCGTTCTGTCGACTTTAAGCGCTTTCGTCTTTAAATGAGCTCGGAACATGCCTCATGTCAGACTCGCTTGAGTACAACAGGTTGATTTTGTTATCAACAATTTGCTTGCGGGGTTACGCTCTCAAGGAGCTTTATTGAGAATATCGACTACTTTAGCCCACTTCTGGGCATCAACATCAGTTGTAAAAACATTTGACTAGCTGGAGCTGTTGAATGCAGCAACTACTTAAATATATGTATGCAATCAATTTGCCATCGTGCCTCAGAAAAGCGCACAATAAACATTTTTCTTTTAGAGCTAATTTTTCGTGTTTTTTCTTGTTGTTGTTGACATTTCTCGAGAGTTGTCACCCACTCAGCCCGTCTCTCTCTCTCTCTCGCTCGCTCCCATGGGGCTTTATGGCGTTGCGTTCATTGATAAAAAATTGTTGCTGCTGCTGCTGGTGTTGTTGCTTTTGTTATTTTACTGTTGTCTTTTGCACGTCCGACCTCTCGACACGTGTCCACGTGGCCCGCGTCCGTATCAAAAAGGCAAAAGGAAAACTTTTCCCATTCGCTTTTGGGCCTTTCTACGAATTATTTGATTCCCAAGTTTATTTTGAAGTCTTGCCTGCCTTGCCTTTTACTGACTTTACTCACAACAGACAGACCATTTTCCCATTCCCCATGCCATTCACTTTCCACTAACGGCTCCCCTCTACCCCCTTCTCTTTGACAGCATCATCAGCTTTGGCCAAAATATCTGGCGCAATGTTTTGCATTCAAATGTTTTTGCCAATTTCAATAGCATTAGCACTCAGTTAACCTCACCCGCTGCTAACTTTCTTTGTCTTTGACCTCCCTCCCCGCTCGTGCCTGCTTTTCTCGCTTTTCCCTGATCATTTTCTTCTGTGCTCTCAAAACGTTTCGTGTTAAATAATTTCCCCAACAGCTATTAACTGCAACAAACCATTTTTGGCAGCGACAAATGGCAGCAAATTATGAAGTTTCGGTTCCACACCGGCCAACAGCCGACTCCCCGCTTCCACTCTCCCCTCCACCCTCCTGCCGGAAATGACCCAGCGCCAAAACAACTCACAAAGTTGCCCCCACCCCACGAAAAAACAACTTTTGGGGCAATTTCTTTTTTAGCTACGCGCCAACAATTAATTGAAATTAACATATTTTTCTTTTATTTAAGGCAAGTTATCAGGCGAACGCCCAGCCGTTCACCCATTTCAAGCCAACCTTTTTTCAAGCTCCCCTGCCAGCACGCCCCATACATATTTCAGCTGCCAAGCTGCTTTCCATGCCCAAATTTCTCTGCAGCGCAAAGTTTTCATTTTTTTTGGCCAAGTTCTGGGCATACTTTTCACACAGGCGTCAACTTTGCAGCTAGAAAACCAGCACGCCCCCGCCGCCACACGCAGCCCCCAACCCTTGGGGTTGGGGCTGGTGTTTAGGCTGAGGGCGTGGCCACGGTTCCGTTTATCAGTCTGGCATAAGCTACTTCAATCAGTCGCCCTTGGGAATTAACTTTAAACGGAACCAGTTCAAAACGCATGGCGTTAGAAAAATCAAAACCATAAATACGCATTTTTCGATTTATGATCAAATATCATATTATATATATGTTGATATATGATATGCTGTGATGAATTAATTCTGATATTATATATTATATATATATTCAACTTTTAAGTTCAAATTTATATAAAGAAAACATTTCAATCAATTACAATATGTATATAAAATAATTATTCGTTCAAATATTAAGGACACTATGTCCAGATCTCGCATAAGGTTCAGATATGCCTCGGAAGCACTTTGTCTTAAGTTGGGTTTCCAGCTAAAAACATTATAAACAAATTCAATAAATACACTTTTGGCTTTTAAGAAAGCTTTCATGTGCTTTTAAAGTTGTTTGTTTTCAAAGTTCAGTAACTAATATCTTAATTGAGTGCTGCTAGCTAAATGTACCTAAATCAAAATGAACTCAATATAATGAGCTCTTTTTACTTGCAGCCATTGCAAACCTATTTTTAATTTGATGTATCTAAAATTAGTATTTTATGGTGACTGCTCTTAGCCAAGGGCTAAATGTCTAGTTTGAGAATACATCAATACATCAAGCGTTGACTTGATTTTGCCATTGCAAAAGGTGCGTCTTTGTCGCGGCCAACGCCAGATGCCGTTCTTTGTAATCGCTTCACGCTTCAGGTGGGACTGAGATTCGACCCGCTTTATTCACAATTCCCCAACCCAACCAGAGGGCAGAGCGAGGGAGAGCGAGAGGGGCCAAGCGGGCGCCCGTTTACCGTGCGCTTGGTGCCTCGGTGCGTTCAATTCTCGGGTCTCAGGTCTCAGGGCCCGAGTCTCGGGTGCATAATGTGGACATTGCTCATACGCCAGCGGTTCCCCCGTTGCCTTATTTGTTGTGCTCTGAGCTCTGCTGCCTTTGTAGTTGTTATTTAGTTTGTGTTATTGTTTGCCTCGTTGTTGCTGCCTGCCCTTTATGAAAAATTATACAAAACTTTTTACTTAGTCCGCGCGGCGCTCAACAATTACGAGGCCACTGCGACTGGTGGGGGCCGAGATGAGCCCTAGGGTGGGAGGGGGCGCGGGGCGGGCGCGTGGAGGGGGGCAGTTGTGCGGGTACAGCAAAACGTTTTGCATGGCTGCCCAATGCCCAATGAGGCTGCTGCCAGGGCGTGGTAACTGCAAATAAATTATGTGTTTGTAATAGGTGCGCGTTCTGCACGCCAAGTGTTTGATTTGCCTTTTAAACGATGCTGCGCCAAGGCCAAGGAACGCTCTGGGGGTTGTGGGGCCGTGCAGCGAAAGTGGCAGAGTTGCAACAACAGTGAATCAGGTCAAGGAGCAAAGGCCACATACAGCTGCCAATGATTCAATTAGTGAAAAAATCATTTAAAGACACAACTTGTTGAGAATGCAATTATGGAAAGAAAGCATTTGCATAATTATAAAGCCGCATCGATCGGAGGCTGTTAGCTCTGAACACGTAATTGAGTTCCTGCTAACTGCATATGTGTATAGTTTTTGTATGTGTATGAAAATTTGCACACTGTGGATGAGTTTAATGTGGATGTGGCCATAAAAAATTAATGATATTATGTATTTAATGGGTTTCGCGGCTGACGTGCTACGTAACAATGAGAACTTAACAAGGACACCAGGTTAAAGTCCACATAAAGCTATGCATATTTTAATATCTTTGCTGAGAGTCATAAGTAGTTCGAAAAAAATTAATAAGCTGTAATAATGAGAATACAAAAAATATGCAATAAAAGTGCATTCATTTAAATACTTAGGTAATTTAAATTTAAATTGACGGAGCAATAAAGAATGTATTTAGTGTTATCTTAACCGAAGGCCAGAGCTTAGTCTTAAACAAGTTTCTAAGCTATAAAATCATAACATGTTTTTAATTGATCAATTAATAAGATTTGATTCGATATCTAATCGATGAAAATTATGCACGGAAATTAGCAGAGACAAGAAGTGGATTTTATATTAAATTTCTGTTCCCGGTATATCAAAGCTGACTATATCCGGTATACATAAATTATTGTTACTTGAGTCTGTATATTAAAAGTGAATATATCGGATATACTTTTATTTAAATACACACACATATTTATTTTAGTAGCAGTGTTTACCTTAGCTGAAATAGCTTTTAGCTTCTGCTTTTAGACACAACCAGTACATTTTCAAGTCCTATATGTCCATGGGGCATATTTAAATTGAGTTTTATTAAACGAGAGCCATTCGTGGGCCCAAAGACGAACAAATCACTTTCCGTCACCAGACACCTGAACTGATTGCCGCCTAAAAGTAGGCAATGATTTTTTATTTAATAGTCATGTTTTAAGAACTGAAACTAATCTCTGCTCGCGGTGTCTCACCAAGCAGTTGAGCGCGATAATTAAGCAATACTCAAGTTCTGACCCGCTCCCCCCCCCCCCCCCCTCGTCCACAGGCATTGGCAACGGGGTGTGGGTGGGCAGCGAGTACAAATTTCAGCTTCTGCGCGTTGGTTGAACTTTCGGCATTTCTGTGGAATTCAATTTCAAAGCTATATCATTTTCATTTAATTTCACGCTTTCAATTTGCCAACCGAGCGACGACAACACAAAAGCACACACACACATGCACACACACCCACACACACACACACACTAACTACAACTACCGCCATGACGGAGGTTCGTGCGGATTGTCCCTTTTGACTTGCTCGACCCGTTCTCCACTTTTGCTACCCTTTGCCTAAAATCCTTTCACTGCTGTATGCGTATAAATCCATGTGTGTGTGTGTGTGGGTGTGTGCGTGTGTGCGTATCTAGTTGACCTCGTCAGTGCCTCGCGGACATGCCAAAGGTATGCCATAAAAGGTTTTTGCACCTATTGTGAAATGTTTGTAAAATGAAACCGAGACGGGTCCTGCATTGCCCTAGCTCTATTTTTATTCTGCTTTTCGCTAATACAAAATCAAAAGCTCTCGCAGCTCAGTTAGTTTTTAATCAAGCTACTTAAATTGCAGATACCCTGCTATCGGCTGATAGCCAAGCACTTGGAGCGCTAGCTCATCAACAATTTACTCTCTATTTGCATTGCGTGCACCAATATGCCCTGTTGCAACTCTCGCACAGGGCATGGCAAACACAATGCAAACTGCGCATAGCATGATTGGATGCTCTTTTCAATAGATTTCTGTATGTGTCGCTAGTAAATAGATCCAATTAGTGAACTCAGTTCAAAAATTTGTGAAATTGGCAAATCTCTATTGAAATGTGACGCTCATATTTTTTTTATTTTTTTCACTTTAATTTTTTATTCAATATTTATCCAACAAAAGTTGAACTTAAAGTTTAGCTGAACTCTTCTCATATTCATGATTTGGTTCATAAGTATTGCAAAAAGTGATTTTAAAACAATGAAAAGTTTGTGTGAATTCATTTTAGAGGCTTCCATTTTATCAGCCTGTGGTTGTGTGCGTGTGATTGTCCGTGTCTATGCTACCAAAATGTTGGTGGGTTGTAAATTGAGAGGCTTTTATGTTTTTGCTGGGTTGTTAAGGGACTGTGAGGGTGTGGGTGATTGGGTAAATGATGGAAACGTAAATGCTTTATATTGTGAAAAACTAACGTAATCAATTCTTGCTTTCTCTCTCTCCCTCTCTCCGTTTCTCACTCTCACTTTTTTTACCCGCACTTTGGTTAATTACAATGTACAGCAAAAACTTTGATTAATTAAAAGTAAAGGCAGAAACAATAAGAACAACAATAACAACGACTCGTGCCACGAAACCAACTGGATGTCGAGTGCTGGCATCGCACGGCCATCGTGCTGAGCCACAACACCAGCAACAGCACAGCTGCAACAACAACAGCAACAACAGCAGCAACAGCAACAACGACAGTGAAAACTTTGTGGACTTTTTGTGCGTATGCTTTGTGTGGCCATAGCGCTGAGAAACAACTCAAACAACTCAAGAAACAACAACAAGCAACATAAACAAATTTCCAGCAAATCATCGAAATGGAATTGAGCATCGGAATCGCCAAGCATTTAGCCAGCTTAAGCAACAACAGCAGCAACAGCAACAACAACAAGGCAGCAGCAGCACAAGCAGCAGCAGCAGCATTAGCGACATCAACAGCTACAAAAAGTCAACAACAAATTGTCATAAAACTGTTTTAATTGGCAGCTGCAACAAAAACAACGACAAACAACAACAGACACTCAAAAGTGACAGCAAAAAAAACAAGAAGAACAACAACCATAGCACAACGATAGCAAAAGCAGTAACAACTGCAACATTAACTATAACAACATCAATAATTAACCAGCTGGGCAAGCCAATAGCAACAAAAACAACAGCATCAGCAACTGCAACATCAGCAGCACCACCAACAACATCAAAAGGAGGAAACGCAACAACAACTCGCAACGCTGAAGCAACCGTCCAAAAAGCAGCTGCCAGCCCATTCAACAGCAGCGCCAACAACAACAGCAACAACTACAACTAAGCCGGCCGAAGTACCAACAGCCAAATCAACCAACAACCAACAATAGTGACAACTGGCAGCAAGCTACAAGCAACAATCCACAAACAAGACAAGTGACTACAAAACAACTAATAACAACCAACAACCAAGAAACAAAAGTGACAACCTACCAACTAGCAACAACAACAACTAACAACCAACAACCAAGAAAAGTGACAACCTACCAACCAGCTACGACAACAACCAACTATCGGTAACCAAGAAAGTGACAACCCAACAACAACCAACTATCGACAACCAGTAAAAGTGATAACCCAACAAGTAGTAATCAAACAGCCGTCAAAAGTGACAGCCTAACAATAACCAACTAACGACAACCCACAAAAGTGACAGCCCAACAACTAGCAACAATCCACAAACAACAGTCGCCAACCCACAGAAGTGACAACCTAACAACAACGACAACAAACTAACGACAAACAACTAACAACAACCAACTGTCGACAACCAACTATCGACATTCAACTTTCGACAACCGATTATCGACAACCAATTATCGACAAATAACTAACAAAAACATACTATCGATAACCAACTATCGACAAACCTACTATCGACAAACCTACTATCGACAACCAACTAACGACAAACAACTATCAACAACCAACTAACGACAACCATCTAACGACAACCAATTATCGACAACCAACTATAGACAACCAACTATCGTCAATCCACAAGCAACAACAATGCAGCGTCTACGTACAACTTTCACGCGCTCGCGCACGCCAACAGGTGCCGAAATGAAAATGCAGAATAGCCTCGAGGTTCCCAAGCAGGTACAATGAGCAAAAGCTTTAACAATTTATCGACATGTTGACAATAATATAAATTTGATTTATATTAAATAAAAACTGATAATTTTTATCGATAAGCGTCCAATATGCTATCGATAAAATCTTGTCGCTTTATTGACTTTATTGTGCATGTTCCAGTTGAAAGTGTTTTGATTTGTTTTATGTTGTTGTTTTAATTGTTTTACGGAGCGCGCTTTGGAAATGATCGACATTTAAAACGATTAACGTTTGTTGTTGCCGCAAATTGATCGATAGCGACGATAACTTATTGTTTCTTGCCGGATGCTTTATTTCTTGTGCCACGCTTTTGCTTTTGTTTGTCCTCGTTTCTTGTGTTTGTGACCCGGCTTTTATGTTGTGCCCGCATGAAATCCCTCCTTGTTCTTGTTGTTGGAGATCTGAGTGACCAGCTACGCTCTCTCTCTCCCTCTCTTTCTCTCTCTCTTCGTTCGCTCTATCCGTTCGCAGGTGCGGTCCGCCTCGTTCGATGAAATGCAGCTGGAGGCGCAGCGGTCGTCGACGCACCTGCTCAAGCAGCAGTCGTCCTCGTCGGCGGACGAGAGATCCTCGGAGGGCGGCTATTTGCAGGTGCCGCAGGCGGCGCACGCCCAGCGCTCGCACAGCTTCGACTCGGCGGCCGCCTCGGTGGGCAGCGACGATTCGGGCGCCTTTCTGGAGGTGCCGCGCCGCCTGAAGGCGCGCCGCAGCTCGTCGACCAAGACGCCGCCGCCGTGCATCCATTGCTACTATCTGGAGCAGTACGAGAAACAGATGACCGCCGATCAGCGCTACTTCATCGATCATCGCGAGCTGACCACGCTCAGCTACAGCAACACCAGCTCCGAGGGCAGCGACGATGAGGATATTGCCTCGGCGCTGGACGATGATGACGAGGAGGAGGAGACGGATGTGCGAACGGATGCTGATGCGGATGCGGAACCCGATGCAGATGCGGATGCCGATGGCGACGGCGATACTTGTGCCGATGGCGATGCCGATGCCGATGGCGATGCCAGCGGTGGCACCGAGCTGGACGACGACGCCGCCGTCGAGATGGACATACGCATGTCCAATCTGAGCATGGGCATCAGCATGGGCAGCAGCATTGAGGAGTCGCGGGCGCGCCTGCCGCGCCAGATGCGCCGCCACACCATCGGCAGCTCGGTGACCACCTCCGAGGACGAGGGCCTGGAGAGCTCCGATCACGGCTCGCCGCATTTTGGCAACACGCTGCTGCCGCCGCAGCCGACGACGCCGTGCGGCATCACGTTCACGCTGTCGCCGACCAACGGCGACTATCCGCCGCTGCCCAGCTACGCGTTTCCCATCGATCCCACCTCGCCGCCGCCGGTCGCCGTTGTGCGCTCCAGCCCGCTGCTGGAGCTGCCGCCATCGGCGACGGGCCATCAGCTGCTGAGCGCAACGGCCGCTGCCGCCGCCGCGGCACTGACGCTGCCGGCCATTGCATCCGGTGGCGGCGCCACCATCAATGCCGCCACCTGCGCCAGCGCCGATGCCGACGACGCCGGCGCCGCCATGGGCGTGCCGATGGGCCGTGCCCGGCGTCGGTCCATATCGCGCCAGGAGGCGATCTTTGTGGAGCCCACGGGCAACTCGCTGGAGAATGTGTCGCACGAGGAGGTGGACACCACCAAGTCATCGGTGGACACGGCCGATTCGGTGGACGAGGCATCCACGATGGCCACCTGCGGCTCCCCGACGGCAGCCAACGCCGCCGCCGCTGCCAACGCGGCGGCCGCCGCCCATCATGCCGGCTTTGTGGTGCGCGACATTTATCTGACCGTTCCGGATCTGAAGCGGGATCGCGCCGCCTCGGTGGACTCGTGCTTCACGAAGCTCTCGTCGGGCGGCAAGACCGAGGAGCTGCAGCCCTCCGACGACGGCTGCTTCCTCACCGTGCCCAACGTCAACGCCACACGCTCCCGATCCGTGGACATCGTCCTGCCCACCGACGAGCAGGCGCGCTACAAGGCCCTCGCCATGACCGGAGGCAGCGGCTCTGGAGCAGCCGCCGGTCTCTACGTGGATGGGTATGTTCAGTCTTAAGTCTTCAATCTCTCTCTTAACCTTTACTCAGTTTTCGTTTGGTTTTCGTGTCGTCTTGTGTTCTTTATGTGCTGGCCTCGTTTGCGCGACGGTTGCCACACGCATCAATCCGCATCAGCATCAGCGACTGTGGTCGTTAATTGCATTATTTATTGTTCACGTATTTTTTAAATACTGTTATTATTATTATTTTAACTAACTCTCGAAACTACACAAATTATTTCAAATGTGAATTGGTTTGATAACTTTTACTTAAAACTGCTTTTGTGGCAATAACCAATAGATAGTTTGCAAAATCGATAACCAGTAGCTTGTTAAGATATGAATAACAAATTAAATAATTAATGCATGTGGGATGTTTACGAGCTGAAAAATTATCGATAATTATCGATATTCCATATAGCATCCTACCATGTTATCCCTGAATACATACTTGCTAGATTTCAAAGTCCCATAACTTTGCCAAAACTGAACCGATTTTTATGATGTTTACCATTTTCATCATGGTTTGGCCTCTAGATTGATTCTGCATTTCAGTTAAATTCGTATTTGAAAATAAATTTTTTTGGATTTTTTTCCGACAAAAATACTTTACTCCCCCTTACCTATTTTGAAAAAACATTTTTTTTTTGAAATTCAGAATCGCGAACTTGTATTTTTAATCGATTGCAGGTACGTAAATTAGTATAAAACGCAACTTTAAAAGTGATTCTGAGGGGGTCGTTTTTTCTGTCAAAAATCATGTCAAAATTTACAAAAATTTAGACAAGTAAAGTTCCCAAATCCATACTTGCGAGATTTCAAAGTCGTATAACTTTGTCAAAACTGAACCGATTTTCATGATGTTTACCATTTTCATCATGGTTTGGCCTCTAGATTGATTCTGCATTTAAGTTTAATTAGTTTTTCAAAATAAATTTTGTTTGACAAATTTTCCTAAAAAATCTTTTACTCTCCTTACTTATTAAAAAAAATTTTTTTTTAACTTGGTTTTGCTTTATTTTTTTTTTAATCGAATGCGGTTATCAAAATGGGTGTGTCTCTGAGTGGGTCCATTTTTCTGTCCCTGCCACGAGAGTTTCATGAGACTGCTGTCCAGTTACAACTGGCCTTGACACGTGCTGGCCAAGTGGAGCGACATGTGAGGCCGCTGATAAGGAGAAGATGGCTCGCGGCTTAAGCCTAATTAGGAAAGAAGTCAGAATAACTGAAAGCACAAAGTTTGAGGAGCATTTAATAATTCGCACGCAGTGCACGGTCATTGACTGGGCCAAAACGGAATCCAGTCGGAAAGAAGTGGACGGATTCAAACCATCCACAGGGTGATTCGGCTGGCGCATGCATAAATTATGGTGGCTGTTGTTGAAAAAGCGGCTCAGCCATGCGATTTCCTTGAATTACAACAAAAGTAGCTCATAAATAACATTCAAACAAAGTGTCCTGTTGCCCAAAATGACAGCTAAACGAACGGGCGGACCGAACGGACAGCCGGACGGACGGACGGATTGAAGGACAGTCGGACAGCCGGATAGCCGGACGGCACCCGCTTCACTCAGAGTGTCGCCTGAGTGCGGCCTATTGTGGGCAATTTGTAAGCGGCCAATGCGGAGTTTGGGCCGCCGTTGCCAAATATGGTTAAGCCGTTGTACAAACTTGCTTAGATAGATTGATGATTATGAGTTTTGTGACAGGCATGCAAGTTAATCAGCCCGAAAAAGACGCAACTTTCCTGATGGATAGCCAAGTTAAGCGGGTAGTTTCACTTCTTCTCTTGCCGTCTTTCTTTGTCTGTTACGTTTTGGGTATCCGCCGCTGTCTCCTAGATCCAATAGTTCTGGGCTTAACCTACAGATTGCTTTTCACTGAATTTTAGTTCTTCAATATTTTAGGCTGCTTATCATATGAAATCACAAAAGCACTGAGCCTTAAAAAGAAATGACAGCCCGTTTGAGATATTTATCCTGCCTTAAACTTAAAACAGATTGAGAAATCGAGACAGACTTTCGTGCAGGCGAATAAATGATAGATATATATATATGTATACGTTATATTAAAGTTAAGGTATATATATTCCACAAAAGCTCAATGAAAGTTTTAGAGATTTTTTAAACCAAAAATCTTTAAAGTTTTGAGAGCAATGCTTAATTAAAAGGAAATCCCACTTAAAGCTCTATTGACGCTTTAAGCTATACAAAAAACACTTTAATTATAACCATATTTTGTTTAATTTCGTTACATGTTCTGTCAAGTTCCTTTTTATCAAATACCCAACACATATTCAGTTTTACCTTAAATCTATTTACAAAACTCACCGAAATCATAAGTATATCTAAGAACAAATCTGTTAACTCACTGGTTGCCAAATTTACTTAGTTTATTTTTGTATCTTTATTACAGGTATGTACAAACTGGTTCACCAAATTCTTACTGCCTAAGACCGACCCCCCCACAGTCAATTTGCACAGATAAGTACCGAACTGTTAGCCTTAAGCCGGGGTCAGATAAAAAAGAAAACGTATACCACTCGGTATTGTATTTACACACGAGAGATTTCCTTTTTAATTTCCGATTCATGTGGTCGCATGGCTTGTGGGTATATATGGGGAGGATGTTCATTTATGAGCGGATTTCTATATACATATTTTTTATTCTTCCTCTTTTTATTATTATTTTGTGTATTTTTTTTTTTTGAATCTCGATTTCTTTTGTTGGGTCTATTAGCAACTGGCTCGGCATTTGGATTGCGCCCTGAAGCGGATGCCAATGGCCATCATAAAGTTGATTTTTGATTTACGATGCCCAAGCGTGACATGTTATTGTCTATCTACCAAACGCCACCGGCCCGCGCCGCGCAGCTGTTATCGGCGCTCGTATCGGTCTGCGGGGGAGAAGACCCTGTTCCATTAACTGGCCAATGATATGTTTAATTTTTTGACCTTTTGCTCAATAAAATGGAAAATATTATAAAATCATTCAATCATGCGGCGCATGTCGGTATTCCAGCCATCCAGCCAGGCAACCAACCAGCTAACCAGTCGAGCAGCCATTCAGTTTTTTGCCCAGCTTCCTTTTTTGGGTTATATGCGGCTCATTCATGCGATTTCGACGGCCATTATTGTGGTTTTTTTTGTTTGTTTGTGCTTGACTCCCTTGGGCTGTAGCAATAACAACAACAACAACAACTACAGCAACAACAATGATAATAATAATAATAATAACAACAACAGTTGCAAACACAAACACAAAGTTAACTTCACTTTTATGACAATGGCGAAAATAATTTTATGAAAACTCTCCCCAGAGGCGCAAAGAATTGCACGCATCTAAATTACCATAAATGCCAGGGGCGTTGTGGGAGCGTTTTGATGTGGGGGGGCCAGCCGCAACTGATTGTAACTGCCGACCCGCCCGATAACGGGGGCCACACAATTTAGAGCTTTGGGCTTGCCGCAGCCCACAATAAGGCCAAGAGCACATTAATCATACGCCACGTGACACTAAAACTTCAATAAGTATCTGCCATATCGTCAACAACAATAACAAAAAAAAAAACACAATGCAACAGCTGAAACTAGAGAGAAGCAAAATATGAGAGAAACAGGAAAACACAATTATTTTCGGGCTGCGGACAATCAAATACCCTAGCAGACATCTAGCATATAGCGCGATTTGTTTGTTTTCGAAGCTTAACTAGCGCCTGTTTAATTGATCAACAGGCTTTTAAGACAGCCATATTATTTAGTGTTTGTCAACAAAATTACTGATTTACTCCAAGATCTATCAGATGATAAATACGGAGATGTTTCCTTTTTCTGACAAAATCTTAATACCCTCTCTAACTAGATGTGTTTCCAACAACAAATTGTAAGCCAACAAATCACAATCACTTGAATCATTATCTGTGCAGTTATAGATATTTATAATTATATAAAAAAATAGCAAAAGCTCAGCCACACAATATTGATTTATATATGTATATACATTTCTCTATTCACATATTTGTTTCAGTTGAACGATTTCAAAAAATGTTTGCGAATCAATGATTTATTCGCTTGAGCTGTGCGGGATCATGTGGTCCCACATGAATTATTTTTTAATAACGCTCGCATTAAAATCAAATTTAGAAATATTACGCTTCAGCTACTAACGATCTATATGTTTGAATAAATTGCTTCAATATGTTTGATCCGTTATGAATCTTTCTAATTATTGGCATGAGTTATAAAAATGTATGTACGAATTTAATTAGAAATTCTTGGGCAATTTCTATTAAAATGTTCAGTAAATTTCAAATTTATATCTCAATATTTTATACAGATTTATATTCAGGAATACATTTGCCTACATTAGTCGAGGTTGACATGTTACAAATTTTTAAAATATAGCTGCCAAGATGAAAAATATCTCTAAATCAATGTGTTAAATTTAGTTAGATTTTAACTTTATATATTTTCTATAACAATTTCAATCCCCCTTTCACTTTCATAAATTGCACTGCAAGTAAAAAATGATGAGTCAAGTGTTGATCCAGAATGCGAACTTGTGCTATAGCTGCACTCTGATTGACTTCTGACGGCCAATTCATTTTCGGCTAGATCATAAAAATGTCTATCGCAATGCTGTCGATGTTGTCATTATTCTCCAGGGCAGCTGCTGGAGGAGTTCCAGTTCCGGATTGCTGACGCACACCGCAACCAAGTAGCGTAATAAGCGGCGGCTAAAACAACAAGCTGATTTCAGTTGTTTGCCTTCTGATACCCTGTTCGCATTAAAATGGTCGAGCGGGCGTATCGCTGCTATAAATGTGATCAACTAATATAAATAGATATGTTTCAAATAAAAATAGATATGTGTAGCTGGCGTAATATTTGCAACAGAAAATCTATATAAGATAGTGCTAGAATGATTTTTATATTCCGGATGCGATTTATTTTATAACATACTCCAAATAATATGGAATACAGTAGAGCTTGCTGCGGGTATCTCTAAGTCGCGCACTACCACCTTCCGGCGCTTGGCTACTTGTCTGGCAACTACGTCATCAACAATCGTCAATCGTCAATCCGTCAGTCGTGTGTGTACGCTCAGGTTCTGCAGTCGATATGCGGCGCGGCGGGGGTGGGCTGGGTGCTCGCAAGACAACGCCAACAACAAAGGCAACAATTGAAATGCAAATTGAAGGCACAAAGCAAAAATTGCCAGCGCACAATCGAAGCGAGACAAAAGCAGCGCCGCAAAATCCGGGCAGAGCTAAAAATGTCACCATGGAAATATGAAAGTAGCAGGCGCAAGAGATCTCTGCGTCCCACCAAATTAATATCCCCCACACTCGCACAGAACCACCACCACCAGCAACAGCAGCAACAGCAACAACAACAACAAAAGAGAACGTCACACAAAACTCACCACAAAGCAGAGGTGACAAAGCGCACAACTTGGCGATCTGCCGGCGCGTCGCGACGCCGACGTCGTTGGCTGCTGCTTGGCGGCTGTTTGGCGGCTGCTGCGACTGCTGCTGCCGCTGCTCGGCAGCTGATCGCCGTCTCAGTTGCCGTGTGTGGTTGGACGCCGCCAGCCAGCCAAAAAGAACGTGAACGTGAACCGTAAAGAGTCGCACCAAAAGCAAACGAAACGCGATTATCCGCAACCGTTCAGTGGCCGGAAAAGAAGGCATGCGACAGAAAATATTCTATTGAAAAAACTATGGAAAATCCATAGCGGAAAATGTGCAAAGTGTGTGCATTAGATGGAAAAATCATTCAAGTTTTTCGCTTTTTTTTATGTGCTGTGACTGCGGTCGTGCAGAGAGCGAGATAGAGAGAGAGAGAGAGAAGGAGAAAGATAGAGAGGGAGCACATTAGTGCGCCAAAGAGCAAAACAGATAAAACAGCAACAATACAAATTGCTTGCAATTTATGGCGTTTGTTATTGTTGTTGTCAGAGACCAATGTGCAAAATGTCAAATCAAAACAACGAATTCCAAATGTCCAAAGATGCCGCCCCACGTTACAACGACGCGCCTATGGGTGGGTTGGGGCACGGGGTAAGCGGTGGGCTGTGGGTTAATTGACATTTTAAACATTTGATACTCCACGTTCGGTCATTCGACGCTTGGGCGGGATTGTTTAATTGAATTGATCGTTGAACTTGAAAACAAAAACATAAGGTGAAATAAGAGGCACACACTCACACCGACACAAAAACCCACACTAAAAATAAAATATGTAAACAAAACGATGCAGTGTTGAAAAATGTCATTGGCGGCATTGCACGTCATTTGGAATCAAATTAGGATTGGAGAAATGTGGGAGCACCCTGTGATAGTTATAATTTCGTTGACTAATATTGCCCAGATTAAACTCCATATATGATCGGAAATAAAGATCCTACAAGACAACAATTCAGATTTAGATTACACCCTTCTATATCTATTCACAAATGGAAGCCGGCTGTATTCGTTCCCAACCTAAAAGATTCCTTCTAACTCTTCATATCTTCACTCAAACCAAAAACGTTACAAAAGGTCTAAACGCACAATTTTCATCTACTCATTTATGCTAACTTTAATTGTTTTTTATACTCGACATGTTTTTGGATAGTTAGTTCAAGAGTTCAAAAAATGAATGAAAAAAAATTAATAAACAAAAGGCCAAAGCAAAGTAAATTTGTACATTAAGCTTACAATTCGTAAGCAGCGGCTTGGTGCAAAGGCCTAAAGGGAAGAGGTTGCCAAAGGTCGCTTACCGGGTGGACTTTGATTGGCGACGCCTTGGCAAACTATATTAAATGTTGGTTTTCTTAAATAAAGAGCTGAAACCAATTGCAACTGTGCAACAAGCGCGTCTCTTGCATTTTGCCAACCGTTTAGTTCCGTTTAGCTGAGTGCCGTTTAGTTGGGGTCAGGTGTGCCACTAGAATGTTGCCGCTTTTGTGGCTGAGTGTGCAACACCATGTTGCATGTGCCGCAAAATTGCCAGCGTCGCAATAGTTTTCGGGCTTTGGGCGTTGGGCGTGGCATGTGAACCCAAAGGCTAACTGCCAGCCATGACATTTCAAGAATTTCGCACTCATTTAAACGAGCGCAGTAGCAACTACAACAACTACAACAACAGCAATAACTTTTACGTCGCGTTTCGTCTATTTTGTTTGATTTATTGTAAATTTTATTTTTGTATGTGTGTGTGTGTTTTTGGCGCTGCTTGTTGCCAGCGTCGACGTTGTTGTTTTTGTTTGATGGCAGCTGCGCCAAGAGAAAATCACAGGGCAGCCAGCCAAGTCGAACACGCCCCCCGTATTTTGTGTGCGGGGCGTTGTAGAGGGTGTGCAGCCAACCGGCATATTGCGCATACGTCCAGTGAGCCAAAAATTATAAATGTGCAATTTATGGCCAACTAATATCCAGTGGCAATTTATGACTGCATAAAATTGTTCATTTTAATCAAAAGAAAGCTCGATTCAGCCCGAGGCACGCTCCCACCTGCCAGCAACAAGAAGCACAAAACTACCAGAAACAATTGGAAAATAAAGAAAATTACACGTTTTGTACGGCTTGCCGAAGATTGAATACTCTTACAGTTATGTTACAAATTATTGAAACATATATTTACGCACAATGAACCCATGCATTCATATTTTGCATTCTGTACATAAATATAAATATATGCTTAGCGCAGTCTCCTTGTTGCACTACAAGATTAGTGACATATTTGTAATACCCTTTGCAAGAATATAAGAACAGAACAAAATAATCACATTATAGGAAAATGAGTGAAAATACAAAAATACTGAAAATTATGTTAAAAATAAATATCAAGTCACACACATGTTTTAGATTTTGACTTGTTGTTGTTGTTGCTGTTGATGTTGCTGGTGTTTCTTATAATTAACTTAAGTATTTTTAGCAAAAGAAATTAACAACAACAGCGGCGGCAGCAGCGTCAACGACAACGTAGACGGCGGCACAGAATACAGAATACACAACAACAACAATAACAGCAACAACGACAACAACAGCAAAAACAACCCGCAAAAAGGCAAATAAAGTATTTCAATTAAAATACGAAAAACGTAAATTAAAACACAGCAAAGCAACCCAAAAAAAAAAAGAAATATATAAAGCTTTTTTCGACGTCGCCAACAAATTTGCAAAACGCGCCAAAAAAATAAATAAATACACACACACACAAACACACACACATAGCTTCGTGAGTTTATTTCTCTGTGGCAAACAATTTGCTTAGTTTTTGTTTCCTTTGCTGCTGCTACCATAGAAAATTGGAAAAGTCCTGCTCCCTCTTAATCCTTGTGCTCTCTGCCGTTTTGCGCGTTGTCAGTGTATCTATTTGCCCGGCCACCCCCTTCGCACCTTCAGCTGTTTTTAGATCAGCTTGTTCTCGTTGCTCTTTGATTTGTTTGTTCGCCGCTTAAAATTCATTCATAAATTTTCCAGTCTGTGATAAAAAACTCATTGTGCAATAGATTAGAAAACTGTTTCCATGTTGACTACACAGTCTGCACACACACACACACACACACACACACCCGCACAGACATACAGTTTAAACAAATTTGAAGCAACAACAATAGCCAGATTAGATTTGTGGTGTTCATTAGTTGGTTTGTTCCAGCAACAGGTCGCTCCGGGCTGATAACCAAGCTCTTACTATTATTTTTAGCCACAAAAAACACGCAGATTGCTATTTGTTGAGTTATTTAACCTGTTTTTCTTTTCTTTTCCCTAAAGCTTTGCATAAAGCTAGGTAAACTGAATAAAATACCTCCCTATTTAGACCGTGGATTGTTTATTTTATTAAAATGTTTACAATTAAATGCCGAGGATCTGGGTTCAAATGCTATTTAAAAATATTTGATAGATAATAATAACTTAAACTGAAGTGTTTTATATTTCCAAGCGACTACTGTAAATATAATACATATCAGTGGTAAGCAAGAGGGGTGTGGCGTTTCAGGGCTTAAGCTCCCATCTAAATACATATTTGCGGAGGTTTGTAAAAACAAAGCGGCAATCTTTCAAATACTCTTGTCATACTAGTCATATTAACGATCGAAGTGGCTTTACAGTAGTTTATGTTTTTTATATTGTATTATTGTTTGAAATTATTATCTTCTTTTTCTTTCAAAAAAAAAAATTTATTTTGCAATTCTCCCTCAACAAATATTCTGGCTAAAATACTCGTTTTTGCACTTGGATTTTTGTGTATATATCGGAGTTAATGGTAACTAAAGCCACTCAATTTATTATATGGTTACTCGTGTAGTCTATACAGATAAAATATATCTGTGATAGCTCTGCCCAATCCAGCCACATTAAAAAAAAAGTTTGAGGTACATTCTCGATTGTTGGTATATGGAAATATTTGTCTACCCGTTTGAACGAAACCACAAAAGCTATAAACGAATGCAAAGGATGAAAAGAACAAGCACAGTTGGGTAAAGCTGGCTTTTCACTTGTCGATTTCACACTTCAGTTTGGGCTTTGCGGACTGGCCGTTTTCAAATTGTTCCTCGAGTTTTGCTAATTATTGTTTAACAAAAATGGGAAGAAGCACAACAACAAGCAAGAAACAAAATTTGAACGCAAAATCAAAAAGCCGCCTGTGTAGTGCTTTCAGCTAGCTCTTGAGTCGGACCCGTTCCGTGCGCCCACTCCACGGTCTCCACTCCGCAGTCGGCATCGACAGCTGTTCCTCATCGGCGGCGCTGCTTCCTCTTCTTCAGGTTGTCTGCAAACTTTTGCTAAAATCTGCGCAATCGCTCGTTGTCCTGTTCCCTAATCCCTCCACGGCCACACGCTTACGCTCTTATGCAGCAGCCCCTCCCCGATCCCGTCCGTATTTCCGTATTTTCTTGCTGAAATGCCATCGTTTTGCGTGCGCTGCTCGTCCTTGGGCTGTGTCCTGTGTGCGTCCTGCTGCTCGTTACGCTTTCAAATGCTTTGGCAGCCAAAACGCTTAATGCCAATTAGGAATATTAATGTCATTGGCAGCGACGCTCGTTTATTGTTGAATACCCTAAACTCTGCCGCTGCCAACTGCAGACGTCGTCCTCGTCTGTTCGTCGTATTCTTTTCTGGCTCATTTCGCTGTCCCCGGCAGGTGCATTGTTTGCATCGCACCAAAACGCCCCCGGCTCCAGCTGCAGCTCTAGTTGCCACTCGAAGCCCACCTGCAGCTTAAGCTCCAGCAGCTGGGTTGCCAAGTTGTCCTGTTTCCCAGTCGCTCGTCAGCATTGTTAATATTCATTAGCTTCAAATCCTTTCTCGAGTTGTTGCCATTTGCTGAAAAGCTTAGAGCTCAAGTTGCCAGTTGCCAGTTGCCATCCCGATGCTGCCCCTCCCCTCCCCCACTTCCACGCAGCAGCCACCAATTGAATACCCGGGCACCATTAATCGCAATCACAAACGAGGCGACGTGCAGATAATTTTTCATTTTGCTCGAACGGATTTTTCATTGGCTAAAGAGCACAAAACGAATAAATGATATGCAAAAACATAAGTACATACATAAAGCTATATACTTTATAGTTGTGGCCAGTTATATATAGCAGTCACTGTTATAATTTTATTATGCCAAAGCGAGCCCAGCCAAACTTACCGCACATTTCCAAAATAGATTCCAAGCTGTTGCCTGGCCAACGTTGCGTATAAGTTACATTAATAATTGGAAGCCGTGCAACGAACGCGTGGGAGGAAACCAACGAAAAAGGGGGAGAGAGACGGATTTAAGAAACTAGCTTCAGCTGAGTTCGAATTGCAAAATAACACTTCAAAGCTTTAAGTAAATTCATATTTGGCAGTGCCAAGGGCAAAAGTTGCTGAAATGTTACAAATTTTTATTGTCGGTATTAATTTTCCCCAATTGGCTTGAACAAATTTATTTCAATTATTTTATATAGACATAGATACATGTCTTCACAATTCTATTAACTCTCTTATATAATATATGTACTGTATTCATGTGTGTATATAGAAATGAGGTATCAAATCGTGTATACCCAATGCCGCATTGTAAATAGTGTATAAAAATAATGTATTAACAACAACAAAGTCGCCATATTGGCAAAACGTCAAGATATACCCGTACAATATTATTTTCTTGGTTATTTTTGATTCGGACAGGGGTGCAAAGCGATAATAACAATATTTTTATTTGTCGCAAAAGTTGTGCGGCGAACAAAACTTAGAGCCAGCGCAGCATCGAGTCAATTTCTAGTCCGAGTGAAACGTAAATGCAAATTTGTAAATTGCAAAGTGCCATTATTAAAAAGTATACACAAATATTTTCAAGGTTTTTATCGATTTTGCCAGAGTGGGGCCATTGGGGCTGAGCGCCCCAGATGACAGCGCGGCGACATTGAAAGCGGAACGCCGACAGCCGGCCATTAGGCGGCTCATCACTGCCAAGCCCCACACGACCCCACCGCCGCCCGGCCAACATACCGTCGCTTTCTTTGCCACCTAATCACCTGGCCCCAGCACCATGGCCAGCTCCATTGGCCATTCGCATAGCCGCTTCCCTTTCAGATTTAGATACTTATTCCCCATTTGCATTTGGCTCTGTCCGTTCTGCCAGCTTCAAAGGCGGACATCAAAATTAATCGCATTTGAATTGAAATTGCGTTTCAAGTTTTGCGACCGGGCCATGTTTGGCTCAATGGCTAATGATTGCGGCCAAAATTCTCAGTTAGCTGATTGTTATTTGTAAATGGTTTGTTTGCATACAATTTCAACTTGAAAAAGTTGTATAAATAAAGGGTAGTCTAGTACTGCAAATGTCTCTAGCCATAATAATTGATAAATGCTGTTTGCCAGTGCCTCTGGCTACCCTCTTCAAATTAATGGAGGGTATTCGTACTCGCATATTGAAAGCCACTTGTTCTTGTACACAATTCAATCTAGGAAAACGCTTTTTAATGTTACTTCTATGCATTTAATTACATCATTTTACGTAGGATATAACCCAGTCAGGTAGCTTCAAGTCGAATTAGCAATGGAAACAAAGTATCTTCAAAAGGCAAACTTTACCTTATAGAGAACACTTCTACTTTTTTGTGCCCAATGCTTGAACGGCTTGCGAATTACAAATCAAATTGTTTTTTACTTTGTGCTGTGCAATTTATTTCGTAATATCTAAAGGTCTTCAATCTTCAATTTATAAGCATTGTGTTTAAATTGTTTTGGCCCCTTTTCTACCCACTTTATTTCGGGTTGGAAAATATAATCAGGTTTTTGGCCCCATTTATTATTGATAGCCGGTACAGTCTGTCCCGTGCATAACTGTGCCCCACCTTTGTGTGTGTGTGTGCGTGTTAGCTTTTGACATAATTACACAAGTGCTAAAAATATCTACTCGACACAACAATTGCATCAAAAACTATGAAATTCCAAACAAAATGCGATAGCCAATCTAAAGTTAGGCTGCTTCATTGTTGTCACGCAGGGCGGGGGGGAGGGGGGGAGAGCAGTGGGGCAGGTCATGGGCATAGCCAACGTCAACTGCAGAGCCACTCGCACACACACACACACACACACTGAGACAGTAGGAGATGAGTGCTCGCAACGGTAAATCAAACATGATTGCCACCAGCCCCCCAAAAAAAGTTTAGCACGCGTCAAAAACAGCGACTAAAATCGCAGCCGTGGGCGACAAACTCACACACAACAAAATGGCGCGAGGGAAGGGTGCACACACACACGCACACACACCCACACACACACGCATATCGAACAACTGACAGCGAATGGACACGACACATTGTTATGGGGCGTTCAGGCGCCCTAAACGCTGACAATTGACATGCAAATCCAAGCAACAACCTGCAATTTGCCCGGCCAATATGAACAGTGGCAACTGCGATGGCTGGGGGCGGGGATCCGCTTACTTAGCCAGAGCGAGAGCGAACGCTAGAGCGAGAGGGCGCGCACGAGAGCCGCTCATGAGATGAAATGAGTATATCGGTTTTCCGAATTTTTTCTACGTCCACTGTGGGCGTGGCAATTCGATTAAATCGACATATCTTCCTCGTGTTAAGGCTAGATACATACATATTATATTAATTAACTTCTCTAAATGTCGCACAACAAATAAAATACAATTTTGTTGTTTAAATTTCATATTCGGGTAAACCGCGAAAATCCATATCTCATACAATTTTAGAGCTAGAATCACCAAATTTGGGAGGCACGCCCCCACAAATCACAAAAATCCAAATGTTTCCACAATAACAATAATAACTGAAACCGCTTTTGTCTGTTTTAAGCTGTTGTTGTACAGTAAATGAGTATTACGCAGCCAATTACACCCGACCGCAACGTTGTTACTTGTTTTATTATTATTGTCTTCTTTTTGTTTTTATTTTTTTGTTATTGTGTGCCTCATCTGAATCTGATAAGAATTTAATTACAAAGCATACAATATACAAAATGTATACAAATGTATTAAGCACGCACACACGCACACACACACACACTCACACACACAGATACTAGACACCAACCCAAGAACACGCACCAACAAACCCCTCCCGCATTCGGTTTAGAGCGGGGACGCAAGTCAAGTCAACGAATTTTTAATACGCTAATAAGATATAATTATATTCATAAAAGTATTCCATTTACGAGTCTGTTTTCTACGCTCAGCGTATTTTTTTCAAGCCATTTAAGCATGCAAAATAAAATGAATTATTTATATTTTTGTTTAGTAAGATCCTCATTGTTCCCTGGACAACTTCCCTGCTGGGCACTTCTAGTTAGGATTTATCGTAAATCAAATGAATATATTTGATCTCGTTCACCTTTCAATTCTAAAAGGAATAAAAACACATTTTTCTAGACTTATTTTACGGTCGCACTCCACTGTTCTCACGTCTTATTTCGTTTTGGCATGTTTCAATTCCGCTGTTTCCGTTTTTGCGTTAACAACAACAGCTGTCAAGCTCAACACCTGAAACAAAATGTTGGCATCGACCAACTTTGGGGATATGATGGATTGTGTTACGTATAATTAAAATGCTATGGGTCTTCAGGCTGCAAGGAAATCTCTCTCTAGCCCGCGCACACAAGCCGCATGCCAAAGTTAATATACATGACATACAGATGCATACGTATGTATGTATGTATGTATATTTTCGAACCTCGAGTTGCATTTGTATCGTTGGGCTATATCTTTAGGCGCCATAATGCTAGCCAGATACACAGGCCACGTTCAAATCGCAGTCGCAGTCGCAGTCGCGGTCGCAGGCGCAGTCGCTGACGAGGCGGGTGAGAAGCGAAAACTATGCGGGCCAAGAAAAACTATGCACAGCTGAAACTCCACGCAATGCGAAAAACAGAAGCAAAATCAAAATCAAATTCAAATGTTTAATCAAGTCGAGTGAAATGAGATCTTAGACGGTGCCGAGTTCGAGAGAGCGCGCGGGCAGCGGAAGTTCGCAGTCGACAGTTGCCATGTTCATATCTTATTTGAACTGTGACAGCGACGGCAACAGCAACAGCAACAGCAATAACAACAGCAATAACAACAGCAATAACAATAACAATAACAACGACAACTACAGCAGCAGCGAAAGCGGCAGCGGCAGCAGCCGCTGCGAGCGTGGCGACGCCAACGTCGACGCCGCTGCTCAGCATGGAGCGTCTGCTGGATGCGGTGCGCGAGGAATTCCAAACGGAAGATGAGTGCGAGGAGGAAGCCAACGCCAGCATCAGCAGCAGCAGCAGCAGCAGCGCAAGTCAGCAGAACGAGCTGATGGCGCCCGCATCCAATGGGGCAGCGGGAACGGGACTGGGAGCGGGAGCGGGAGGTGGAGCGGGCGCGGGAGCGGGCGCTGTGCGTCGCTTTCGACGCTCGTCGATTGGCATGCAACGCAAGTCGGCGTTCCGCCAGCGGAAACTCGACTCGCTGGGGGCGTGGCGGCGCAAGCGGTGAGTCCCCCCATTTGCGGCGCTGCAGTGGCTCCCCCGGTATTAAAGCAGGGAATAGCCAAATATTTCATGGCTGGCAAACATTTTCGGTGCTTATCGAGTGCAAGGCAAAAAACAAAAAAAAACAAATAATGACTCAAAACTTCTCTGTGAATATGCGCGAAAATATGCGAGTGCATCGAATATTTATTCAAGACTCATTTACACGTCTGCAGCCCCAACAGCTTTCAGCAATTATAATTGAGCGGTTTTCCTAATTTAAATCATCTCGCAGCCCAGAGATTTATTAATGCTTTACTTATGCTTAAAATATCTTTAAATTATTTTTACATTTTATTTATTTTTCATCTATTTATTGGTAAAATTTCTAAAATGTATGTTATACAAAGAGAGAGAACAAGTTTCTCAACATCAAAAATATTATCCTTTTAAATATATTCTCTCTTTTTAAATCTAAAACAAAGATACTTGAAATAAACGCAATATAAGTCCCCTGATTATATTATTTATTGCAAAATATTGAACAGAATAAGTTACGTCAGGATGTTGCATTTGCCAAATTATATACATCTAAATATATAAAATATTTAATATAAATATAATACACATTCGCATCGAAATGTTTTTAAAATTGCAAATAATTTAAGTATAATTCATGATACGTGATTAATGTTACATTAATGAACTTTTGATGTACAAAATACTCTTTTAAATATTTTAAAATAAGAATTTTGTTGTTAAATTAACAATTGATTTAAGTACCTAGTACACAGTCATCTCAGATTTGTATGACGATTATAATGTGACATGAAAACATAATATACTACAGTATAATTTGGCACAGTGGCGTAGGCAGGATTTTTATGGGGCGGTTTTGAAATAAATATTTGTTGTTTCATTTGAGGATTTTGGAAGATTGCCGTCTTGATTTTACAAACTTCCAAGCATAAGCCCCAAAACCAGCCCCCTGCCTTCGCCACTGATTTGAAATAATTGCATAATTTCAGGCGTAGATAGATATTCCTATATCTCATGGTAAATCTTAAGCTTCATCCTTAGCATCTACTCATTCGTGCACCTCTCTCTCCATACGATATAGACGCACGGCCTCGTCGAGCAATGCCCGGAGACCGATACGGATTGTGCCGGACTGGACGGAGAACGCGGTGCAGGGGGAGCATTATTGGAAGCCCACCTCGGCTTCCGGCGATCTCTGCTGCCTCAACGAGGAGTGCATTGTAAGTGGCCCACACACGCACACACGTACACATTTGCAGTTGGGATTTGGGTTAACCGTTGTGGACTGAGTTTTTGGGGTTTACTCTAATTCAATTACCGCGTGCAGAACAAAAACCGAAAAGTGCCAGGCAGAATGAAGCTTCGTGTAATCGTGTAATTTATTTATTGCGTGCTTGTCCAACATGCACAAGTCCATAACACACACATCCAAACACACACCTATATATATATGTGTGTGTGTGTGTGTAGCTTGTTCATATGTATAGCTTGTTGCCCTTGCACACACGAACTCCACTCAGGCTCTGTGCTGGGGACCAGGGCAAATGGTTACTTATTTCTGTATATGTTTTTTGGGAGAAGCACAACGTCGGCTGTCAAAAGTAACAAGTAGTTTGTCATTAGCTGATATAAAGGGAAACTTTTGGTACAGGCAGCAACAGCGGCTGATTTAATGAAAGTACAAATGTTGATTGTCTGCATGTGTGGAAAGTACAGTCACGATATCGCCTTGATAAATGTTATGGCACTGAGGACAAGCATGAATGCGTGTCTATAGCATAGCATATGGATGTAGGTATATAGTGACCACTATTGGCCAGATTTAACTGGCAGCATTGCTACACTCAGAAAAAGGATATACTTGAAAAGTTTTAGCTAAGCAATAGATTAAATTTGAATTAATTTTAAGTTATTTTACTTAGTTAGCATATCTAATACTCAAGCTAATGTATAGAGAAAGAGCTCACATCGCATTAATTTTGGTGAAGGCTTTCAGGTGCTTTCAAAGCTGTTTGCGCAGCAACAAAAGCTCCAGGTTAAGCTCGCAGCTAAGCTATAAGTGAATTTCATTGTTGTCTCTGACTACAATAGACAGCTCTTCAGCCTTAATGTGGGCTCTGTCAGCCTGAATTACAGTGAGGCCAGAACAAATAGGCGCTGCTGTGCGCTGTGTCTGACAGATTGACGGACGGACAATTGGAGTTGCAATTAATTGCACAAGTTTAGTTTAGTTCGACAGGCGGACAGAGTTGGGCGGCTGTCGGCCTAAGTGGCCCATTGGCCAATTGAAGGCAACTTTTAAACTTTTCCTGTATTTGCAGAAGAGCGGCCAGCGTATGAAGTGCTCGGCCTGTCAGCTGATTGCACATCAGAATTGCATTCCAATCGTGAATGAAAAGACTCATCTAGCGTGTAAGCCGACGTATCGGGATGTGGGCATCCGGCAGTACCGGGAGCAGACGACCACCCACCACCACTGGGTGCACCGCAAGATGGAGAAGGGCAAGTGCAAGCAGTGCGGCAAGGTGAGTAACCGCAGCTAATCCCACGCCGCGCCCCCTCGTCCCTTTCTATATTGATCGCGCTCTTATCGCGTATTGCAGGCCGTGCAGAGCAAGCTCTTTGGATCGAAGGAGATTGTGGCTTTATCCTGCGCCTGGTGCCACGAGATTTACCACAACAAGGAGACGTGCTTCAATCAGGCCAAGATTGGCGAGGAATGCCGCCTGGGTGAGTTCATTCAATGTCCTTATCGATGCGCGGCCAGGCTCCGCTGCGCTCCGCTTCAGCCGGCCCATTGTCCATTCTCCATTGTCCTCTCTGATTAATTACGTGACGCGAATGCAAATAAATTGCGGCCCGTTAACTTAATTAAAATTTGTGCATTAAAACAGCGCCCATTTGGCAGCCGCCCAAGCCTCGAAAATCCTTTATGTGCCATAGTGCCCAGGCCCATTTATCCACAAGGTGAATTGCGGCACACCTCGCGCCCTTTTTAACCCAATGCCGTTGCCCCATTGTCCCATTGTCTTAATTTGCAACAGCCGCCCGTTTCTTTTTTCGGGCTATACCCTAACCACATTGGGGCCGCTCTCTCAGAGATATATCGAAAAAAGCGCGCACGAAATAATCCAAGAACTGAGCATCCGATTTGCAAATGAGCAAAAATAAGCACACAAATATTTTATTCTTAATCATGTTACATTTTATATTACATTATATTCAATGAAAATATCTAAAAAAAAAACCCCCAATTCCGAATTGAAAGCCCGCCCAAATTAAGCAATTCTTCATCGTTATTTTACTTTAAAAGCACTTCGCTACGAATCTAATCCAATTAAAAACCTTTCGGGCTTCTTTGTATTATTTTTGTAATGTTGTTTTATCATTCTGAGTCTTGGCCATAAGTCATGTTGATTTGTTGTTGCCCTCAAAGAGTATTTCCGCTTTGCTTAATCTCTTTTGCACTTTTACTTCTTCCGACAGCTGCTCGTCTACGCATTCCACTACTGTCTTTGTTGTTGCTGTTGTTGTTGGGTCAAGTTTTAAGGTCGTTAGCATTTATTTCGCGGAATTGACAATTTGTCAAGTTCTTGGCCCCGGCACTAAGTCAATAGATGAGCGCAATACGTGTCCGATTAATCTTTGGCCAACCCCTTCGCCCCTGCCCCGCCGCTGTTTGTGACGTCAGAGCGGACTGTAATTAGGGGAAGAGCTGTTGCTTGATTTAAGCCCTCATAATTGAAATGCAAGGCACACGCACACATGCACACAAACATATAGTTATATCTATAAATACACACACAATACACCCTTTGTCTGATTGGGCTCTGCCAAAATAGCAATTGATCTCGGAAATACAACTGAGGTATATTCGGGTGCCTTAAGAAAGACAAACACTCTCTTTTTTTTCATTTTGTGATGAGAATAAAAAACAATTTACATTTTCCTGTCGAGTTCAATTAAAATGCCAAATTTATGCAGCTCAGTTGGAGAAATTAATTCAAAAATGGTCTACACAAGATCAACAACAAATTGCAAATAATCAAACGCGAACTCGAATCGAAACCAAATAGATTCAGTTGAGAAACGAACAAAAAATATGCCACTTTAATGCCCTTGCCACTATGTTAACTATGTCAGAAGCGAGGTCGAAGCCTTAAAGCCCCAAATGCCAGCATGGCAATGTCAGTCTGGGCCAGATGTTGCATCGAAGAGCTGGGCAAAATGAAAGTTTTGCAGCCGGCTGCACTTGCTGGCCATCTCTTAAGAGGTATCCTCGAGCAGTTAATATTGAAATGTCAAAACTTGTAAGTGCCAGATGAAAGTACTCGTGCTGGCTGCTGCGGATGTCGCTGCGACAAAAGAAAAGCCCAGTCCAGCAAAACAATTGACAATTGACCATGGCCAACTCTGTAAAGTCGATACTAAAGGGGTTGGGGTTGAGGTTGGGGAAGTGGGCTGGCTCTGCATGGCAAATGCGCGCTGGACTGGGGCTGTGAATGCTTTTTATAAAGTGTCTCAATGAGCGTCTTGTTAACACACTCTCCAGCATCGCATTACACACAGACGACACACGCACGCACACGCACACACGCACGCACACACGCACACACGCACGCACACACGCACACACACAATGGCAGTGAGACAATGACGATGCCACAGGAAAACGAAATAAAGCGCAAAATACAATTACAGGCGAACATCCGTAAGGCCTAGAGCACCCTCGGCCTCAGTTCCGCACCCGCTGCCCCCACGTTGCGTGCACTGAGCGAAAAACGCTGCTCGAAATGATAAAAAATATAAATTAAATTAGTAATATTAACAAAGTCTTTGTAAACTTTGATTGAGCGACTTTTTTGGGAACTAAGAAAACGGTTATCGAATGAAATTAAATTCCAAAAAATGTTCACAGATGTTATGAAAGCATATGTTATAAAAGGAAAATACAGCTTCCCACCTAGTGCAAGATTTAAGATTAAAACAAGTAAAAACATTGCAGTCGGGTGTAACTGACTGCGTAATACACGCTTAAAACAGTCATAAATTGTCTAAATTATTATTGTTTTTTCGGTCGATATATAGAGGAGGTAATCAGAAAACTGTCAGCTAAGTTGACTTTAACTCTAATATTGTAGGAGATATGGATTTTCTAGGAACGGACGATATATGGATTTCATGGCGGTCATGAGTGTTCTCTCTGAAACAATTTTATGTTATTAGCTTTAAATCTGAGGAAGATATTTGCGGATATACTCCACATTTCAATGCTCTAGTTTCAATAACGGCGACAAATTGCGCTCGTACTGAAACACAGACGGAGGGACATTGCACAAACCGAATATGCTCTTTTCACTTCGTGAACGTGTGTGGAAACCCGAGTGGAAATCTCTTGGTTTTTCCGCAGAGTGTAGCTCAACGTTATCGGCTTGTTGTGTGCCTTTGTTTTGCTGGCATCTTGGCCTGTCTGGAAGTCTGTAAGTCTGGCGCTCCCACCTGCCACCTGCCGCCGGGCCGGCTCCTCTCGTGGTGGCATTCATAATTGCGTCCCGACTCCGGGCATGGGTCCTGGTATGGCGACTCTGTGCGTGGTCGCATGCGGCTTCATCTCAATTCCTTTGTTTGTCGCTGGCTCGTGACTGACTTCTGGCATATTTTCTATGCTATTAACGTGTCCTTGTTGCTGTTGTGGCTGCCTTTGTAGGTGGCAGAATGGAATTTGCCGCTCGTTGGCATTTCCCAATGGCCGTCGTCGAGCTTTCAATTAGCCGCACGGGCAACGAGTTGGTCAGCAGCCAATGTTGACACGCATCCCAGCCCAGTGGACCATTTACCGACTTTTCGCCTTTTCCTTTCCCCCCACTCCCCTCCTCCTCCTCTCTCGCTTACTCTCATTTTTTGTTCAATCCGCCTTTATCTAACATTTTTGGCTTTCAGGCAACTATGCGCCCATCATTGTGCCACCATCGTGGATTGTCAAGCTGCCGAACAAGGGCAACTTCAAGTCCTCAATTCGTGTGAGCAACAAGAATGTCGCAGCCGGCGGTGCCGGCGGTGCTGGTGGTGCTGGCGGTGGTGGCGGCGGCGGCGCTGGCGGCAAGGGCAAAAAGCAAACGCAGAAGCGCCAGAAAGGCAAGGAGGAGAAGAAGGAGCCGCGCGCCTTCATCGTGAAGCCCATTCCATCGCCGGAGGTAATCCCGGTCATTGTCTTTATCAATCCGAAATCCGGCGGCAACCAGGGCGTCAAGCTCTTGGGCAAGTTCCAGCATTTGCTCAATCCTCGCCAGGTGTTTGATCTGACTCAAGGTGGTCCCAAAATGGGGTAAGTATAGCTCAGTGTTAAGTGTATCTATAAGATACAAATGGAAGATTCGCAAGCGCGAACTAGTTCGCACGCCTAGTTCATAAAGTACAGTCAACAAAGCTTTGAGCTGGTTCTATAAATGTTGATTAAACCAGTTCAATAACTAGTTGATCTCTGGAACTGGAAACAACTCACTTGCATATTATTCATTTGAACCGAACCGAAGCGAACCGAACCGGTTCAAGTACGGCAACTGTTGTTAAACTCGACAAATTCCCGACTAATGTGCTTCTCTCGATCCCACAGCCTGGACATGTTCCGCAAGGCGCCGAATCTCCGGGTGCTGGCCTGCGGCGGCGATGGCACCGTGGGCTGGGTGCTCTCCGTGCTGGACCAGATCCACCCGCCGCTGCAGCCGGTGCCGGCGGTGGGCGTACTGCCGCTGGGCACCGGCAACGATCTCGCCCGATCCCTCGGCTGGGGTGGCGTAAGCAGCGCTAACGCAATTCCGATTCCTTACCTCCACTCATTGGCTGTTCCCGGCAGGGCTACACGGACGAGCCGATTGGCAAGATACTGCGCGAGATCGGGATGTCGCAGTGCGTGCTGATGGACCGCTGGCGGGTGAAGGTGACGCCCAACGACGATGTGACCGACGATCACGTGGAGCGCAGTAAGCCCAATGTCCCATTAAATGTGATCAACAATTACTTCAGCTTCGGCGTGGACGCCCACATCGCGCTCGAGTTCCACGAGGCGCGCGAGGCGCATCCGGAGCGCTTCAACTCGCGGCTGCGCAACAAGATGTACTACGGCCAGATGGGCGGCAAGGATCTGATCCTGCGCCAATACCGCAACCTGTCGCAGTGGGTGACCCTCGAGTGCGACGGCCAGGACTACACTGGCCGGCTGCGCGACGCCGGCTGCCATGCCGTGCTCTTCCTGAACATACCGAGGTGAGCCCGCTCGCGCTGCTCGCCCTCTCTTTGCTATATCTGTCTCAATATCTGTGTCCACCCACGGCAGCTACGGCGGCGGCACGCATCCCTGGAACGACTCGTACGGCCAGACGAAGCCCAACATCGACGACGGGCTCATGGAGGTGGTCGGGCTGACCACCTACCAGCTGCCCATGCTGCAGGCGGGCATGCACGGCACCTGCATCTGCCAGTGCCGCCGGGCCCGGATCATCACCAGACGCACCATTCCCATGCAGGTCGACGGCGAGGCCTGTCGCGTCAAGCCCTCCATTATTGAGATCGAGCTGCTCAACCAGGCGCTCATGTTGTCCAAGCGCAAGCACGGACGGGGGGACGTCCAGTGAGTATGCTTCTATAACGTTTCCATTAGCTTTAATCTATTCTTAAGTACTCAAAACCCACAGGTCCACTGACCAAAGTTCCCTAACACATAGCCGATTTAACCATTACAGCAAGCTTGAGAGTGATTTTTTGATGTCTTAGCCATGCACGGTATGATAAACCGATCTACCCTACATGAAAAGCTTTACTTAAACAAAACAAAAACAAATATATATATATCAATGTATATCTATATGCGAAGAGACGTTTTGGACTTAGAAGCAGGCCAGTTTTTTTATTTGCACCAGTTTTCGGAAGCAAGTGTTTCATCGTCAGATCGGATAACATATCGTCAGCATATACCCAGCTCTAGTCAAGGCAGATTCTGATGTGAGATAGCCCGGATCTTATATAGCTTTAGTCATCGCAAGTGTTGTCTGCTGTAATCAACGAAAAACTTCACTCAATAGCAAAAACAGTTCCTAGTTGAGATATTTTGTGAATTATCTTTCAAGAAGTTATATTCAAAATGTTAGCGCACTTTCAAGTTTAACCATTAAATAGCGTGAAGTGGGGAACCAAAAAATAAAGCCAGTTAGAACATTGCATTCGGGTGTAACCGACGGCGCAATACTCGTTCACAATATAACAACAGCTTAAACTGTCGCAAACTGTCTTAATTATTATTGTGACTGTCTTAATTATTATAGATGCCTGACTCTAGCTCTTAAATTGAGGAGATATAGATTTTCGCGGCTTACACGCTGATTTTATCGACTTTCCACGCCCCTAGTGGACGTAGCCAAAAAACATTAACAATTTATCTGCCGCGGGTATACACGAATATCTATTCCAAATTTCAAGTCGCCAGCTTCAATAGCGGTGAACAAAACTGCATTCATACGGACATCAAGATGGACAATGCACAAACCCAATATACTCTTTTCGCTGCGTGAACGAGTAAACAAATTAAAAATATTCAGTTATAGCTAAAAATATGGGAATTCGCATATGAGGCAGGCAGAAGTTCTCAAATTATATTCTCTAGTTTTTTATTTTGTTAAATTTTTTTTTTTGTTTTGTTTATGGTCGGCTTTTGATAAGTGATCAGGAACTAGACTCAGAAAAGTTGCATTAGATGAGGATCGGTTTTGTAGGATTATGTGAAGCAAAGTAGTTAGTACCTCTTTCTTCCTTCCAATCTATCTCTCTAATCTCTCTCCTCCTATCTCGCCTTCATCAGTACTCGCCCCATGCTGTGTTTTGTCATCCATCTTTCTGCCACCCATCCAACTTCCCATGCTTCCTCCCACTGTCGTTCTCCAGCTCTTTCACACTCTCTGATCGAATTTAGGGCATAACTTTATGTTTTGTGTTTGTCTCCTTCGCACAGGGTCAATCCGCTGGAGAAGCTGCAGCTGGGAATTCTAAGGGTGACGATGCAGCAGTACGAACAATACCACTATGACAAGGAGATGCTGCGCAAGCTGGCCAACAAGCTGGGACACATTGAGATCGAGTCCCAGTGCGATCTGGAGCATGTGCGCAACATGTTGAACGCCAAGTTCGAGGAGTCCGTATCCTATCCCAAGGTCTCGCAGGACTGGTGCTTCATCGACTGTAAGTTGTCGCACTGCAGCTGTCGACCCCCAACCCGCAGCCCGGCCCCCTCCCCCCTGACCCGCCCTTTTATATGAAACGTTTATCGATCAATTGCAGCATGCACCGCGGAGCACTATTTCCGCATCGATCGCGCCCAGGAACACTTGCACTACATCTGCGACATTGCCATCGACGAACTATATATACTGGACCACGAGGCGGCCACCATGCCACAGACACCGGATCAGGAGCGCTCGTTCGCGGCGTTCTCGCAGCGACAGGCGCAGACGGAGCGCCGGCAGTTGGACCAGGCGCAGGGCCGCAGCACCGGCAGCACGGGTAGGCTTCTGTTAGCGGACTGTTGGCGCCGCACGGCGCTAGCACCGACGTCGACGTCGCCGTCGCCGCCGCTCCAGCAGCGGCTGCAGCTCTACGAGCAGCAGGCGGCCCAGCAGCTGCCCTACACAGATAGGCGCATGATTTGTCACCTGCATTATCGCAAGAAGCGCATCGAGCTTTGAGCGATGCTGGCCGACAGCACTCCCAATCCTGTCTGGCACGCCCCCGCGCCCCCACACGTCCATTCAATGTTTGTCAACGTTGTTTGTTTCCGTTTCCGTTTGGCGTTTGCATTTTAATTTCTGCATGTTTAGGCACTAACTGTTGCACACACACACAGCCACACAGACCACTCAGCCATAGGCACACACACCTGCACACACACACACACACACACACACACACACACATTGTGCCCACGTTGCGGCGGGAGCGAATACAGCTTAGTCCTTGCCACGCCCACATGTAAGTAACGCATTAAATATGAGTATTTTGTATATATTTGGTATATAATCGCCGCTTACGTTGACAGTTACGCGTACAGCGACAAGGGCTAAACCGTATTCAGTTCTCGTCCAAATTCCCCACCAACCAAACAACCAAACAACCAATCAACCAACCAATCAATCAATCAATCAATCAGCCAATCAACCAAAACTCAATTCCAAACAACACACAAATTCCGACCACATAGCGTTCAAACTGCGACGGGTAGGTGTGCCTCAGTGGTTAATTTGTTTAACTGATTAACTAATTAATCGATTATCTGATTAAGTGCTTAAGCCTTTATCGTTTTATATATTGTGTTTAATTGCTTTGTGCATATTGCTTACTGTAAATGCATTTGGCAACTGGCGTACTAACAATTTGTAAATCTCTTTTCAAATTTAATATACCAACAAACAAACAAACACACACACACACACACACACTCGACACACACTCGACACACAAAAAGATGAGGACTTGCAAATTGGCTCGAAGCCCATTAAAGTGATGAAGTGGAAGAGGTAAACCCCCAGCGACAACTTAATCCACAAGAACCACAAACTCATTTCTCACGTGCTTCACAAAGTTGTGACTAAATTCCAGCTAGAACAGCTAGCCGACAATCGCTGTTGGCTATATCACTGCATATCCGACAGCTCTGCTATTGGTCAAGCGCTCCCTCGCAACAACTCCCGCAACTCTCGCAACTCTCGCCACTCTCGCCACTCTCGCAACTCTCGCCACTCTCGCAACTCTCGCTCTCTCGCTTGCAGCTTTTCAAATTTGGTTGTGCTGCTCTAACAATTGGTGCGTGCGTCACAGAATCTCCGCTCACCTACTCACATCACTCTCACTCTCTCTCTCTCTCTCTCTCTCCATGCTGTCCCTCTCATTTTGATTGGTTTTCCTTTGTTTATTAACCTTCAATGCGTTCCTTTTTTTTCTGTTGTTGTTCAACGCACGCAGCAACAAAGATCGTTTATTCAGTTTTAACGAAGATGTTTTTGGTTATGGATTCAGGTACTCTGTATTATAGCCTTTGAAACTATTACTTTCTATCTCTCTCTCTCTAATCTTTTTCTATCTATTTATCTATCTATCTCTCACTCACTCTTTCTTACAGAGTTCGTCTCATTTAACATACATAGCTAAGAGAAATGGATCGTGTTAAATCAAAACTGATGCTTGAACTTTTCTCTCTATTTCTCTACTTTTCTCTCCACACACACACATTCACACACACACACACATGTGCGCTCTCAAATAACAGCTCTATACTGGAACAAACTTCCGATGCCATACTACTAGCGGCCCAGGGCGGCGATCTAAATATGGTAGCTTTAACTTTTTCCCTAATGTCTCTACTTGTTTGTGTGTCCTCCGCAGTTGTTCAGAGCGGCTAGCTCGCTTCGCCTCTCTCTCTCTCTCTCTCTGTATCTCTTTCTCTCTAACGTTGCCTGTGCTTGTCTCTTGCAGTTACGTGCACTACATGAACAAGGATACTCATTACAATCAGTGAACAAGAACGGGCAGACGGCTCTGCACTTTGCCTGCAAATACAATCATAAGGACATTGTTAAATACATCATCTCGTGTACCACACGCCGGGTCATCAATATGGCGGATAAGGAACGGTAGGCGGCAATCAAATGATCTCTCTTTTTATGCTCATAGTTTGCGCAATGTCCGTCTGAGTACCCGTGCGTACCCGCGACAGATAAAGTGTTAGGACTTTTTGGCAATGCCCAAAATCGATATATCTCCCTCAGTTTTAATGCTAGAATGTTTTTAGACAGATGACTGATAAGCTCTTATCTCTAATGATCACGGCAAATTAATAAATAAATAATTAATAATAAGTAAAATAAATATATATTGGGGCGGGTAATCCACAAAGTTAGCGTATTTTTACGGTTAAGTGGTGTTGCGCAGTCGGTTACACCTGACTGAAACGTTCTTACTTGTTTTGCTATGCTATAATTCTTGCTCTCCCTCTCTCTCTCTCTCTGCCTCCCTCAGCGGTCAGACAGCATTGCACATTGCCGCGGAGCAAAACCGCCGCGACATCTGCGTCATGCTGGTGGCAGCTGGCGCCAATTTGCAGGCACTCGATGCCGGCGGCAATACGGCCATGATGGTGGCATTCAACAAGAACGCCAACGAGATAGCGGCCTATTTGGAAAGTAAGCTGGCCGCCCGGGGGGACGACGGATTTGCCGTCATTGTCAATATTGCCATCGCAAGCAACAACAACAGCGGCTCAACTGGCACCACCTCCACTGGCTCCACCGCGGCCACCTCCATGTAGCGCTCGAAGAGAACATCGTAGAACATCATTTTGTAGAGCACTACCATCTCCATCCCAGTTGCAAATCGTGTCCTGTGGCTCCATTTGGCCCCATTTCTAATGTGCGATATTTTCCTCTTTTGCTGCCCACCAATGGAAATTGTCCGCGCTACATCAACAACTCAACCACGGCTGAACTGCTCAACTGATCAACTGCTTAACCGCTTAACTCAATACTTGTGTCGAAACTCAAAACAAACAAAAAACAAAAAACACTCAACGCGAATATCAACATTCCAATCCAATTCCAAATGCGAAAACTGAAACAAACTGCTGTTGGCCCCAGGTCAAGAGCGTTTCATGCATTTGGAGCTGCAAACCAGAATTTAATGTAAATTTAAAGCTAAAACAACAAAAAAAAAAACAAAATACGATTAAAAAATAACCAGCAAAATTGTAAAATTAGTTTTAAAAAGAAAACTGTAAGCGTTGTCCTCTTCCAGGCGCGTTGAATTAAAACTTATTTTTATTTTGTTTTTTTATTACTTTTTTTGTTTTTGAGAAAATATAAATATAAACATGCATAGTTGCATTCTACAGATTAATATAAATTCAAACTATAATATTAAATTAATTTTAAAATTTAAGAAGAAAAAATACAATTCTCAACACAATAAGGCGTTGCTTTAGCAATTAAGTGACAATTTATTTAATCAAAACTCAAAAGTAATGCAAACACAGCCACACCCACACTCACACATACACATACACACACACAGACACACACACACACACAATCTGCTCTCAAAGAAGATTGCGTGCTTTCAAAATTATTGTTTTAAATTCTTTGGCAAACAAAATTTAAAGATGATTATATTGTGATATCTAAATTTAATTGTACTAATACCCACAAAAAACAAAACGAAAACAAACTAAAACGAAAAATTTATCAATTTATTTAATTTGTGCAAAAGCAACACGGCCTACACGGCGTATGATTGATATATTGATATTAGCCAAGGCATTTGCTGTACATACAATTTAAACAACAAGAACAACAATAATAGAAAAAACCAACAACTACAAATGCAAGCATATTCACATATAAATTATATATTAGCACATACCCATACGTATATTACAATACATAAATATATATAATATATATATATTTTTTTAGTAATTTAATCTAGCGTAATAAGTGCAGAAAAAAAAAGAAAATGTTAAAATATGGGAAAATATTTAAACTGTTGTAAATTGCAATACCAGCCAAAAGCAGCGAAGCAGCAGCAGCAACAGCTAAAGTAAAAGCTAATTAGAAATGCATGCAGACAAGCATACAGTATACTATATCGTTATCCAATATATGACTAACTCACACACATGCCGAGAAGCACACACACACACACACACACACATAGAGTCCCATGCGCACACTCTTTTTAAGCTATGCACAACCCAGAACTAGTTCCGCGGTTTTAAGTCTTTCGATTCTTAGGCTATACAACACTTTTCTTCAGCCCTCCTCCTGCCCCCGCCTCCCGCCCACCTAACTCTCTTCCTCTTTCTAAGTATCTCTCTCTCTCTCTCTCTCTCGATGTGTTTCAAATTCAATCAAAGACTTTCACAGAGACTTAAGCGCCCGTCCTCACCCGCCCAACCCTCAGGCTTTATAGAGCCCAACTATCCTACGAACAAATTAAAACAACAAACAAGAATACAAGAAACCAGAAACAAAAAGAAAAACCAAAAATCTAAAAATACACATATACACACATAAATATATAAATATAAATGTGTAGTATGTAGAAATATGATTATATATATAAAGACTATTGGGAACTCTAAGCGACTTTATAACACAACTAACTACCACAACAGCAACAGCAACAACAACAACAACAACAACAATGAACAACAGGAATAGCAAATTATATACATATATAAATGTAAAGAATTATATTTATATATATATACATATATATATATACAGATTTATATCAATAAGATTATATACACAAGTACTATTTTATCAAATCAAAAATTAAACACATTTACATAAAGTATATTCTGATTAAACTTGTAGATCCGTAAGTAAACCTAACCTAATTTAGTTTAAGTGCATGTCACATATATATTTATAAAGATATACACATATATATATATATATGTATAAAAAAATATATATATATATATATATATATATCGACGTATATTTATCTGTAGAATAGTTGGTATTTTTTTCATTAGATCATCTTTAATTAGAGCTAAGTTCAATTGTAAAATGCGCTAAAGTCAATTACGTTTCAAAATTTGCAACCCAATTGGTTTAAGATATTGTGAAAGAACAATGAACAAAAATAAATCTCATTATTGAACATAAGGCAACGTAATTAACTAGTTAGCGGGTCTAAGCAAATGAAACCCTTAACTACACTTAGCTATTGTAAGCGTAAGTAATTGTAACTGTAATTGTAATTCTATATAGGCGAAATTGGCTCCAAAAACTTCCGCTGCCGTCCGGTCTGTGGGAGCTCTTGGCTCGAGCATTTTGTTATGCAGATGGCGGCACCGTTGGTTTTTGATGAGGGTAGTATGTTTTGGATTTCATGCGTATATATGTATATATACACATATATATAAATATATATAATTGGTATGCTGGGCACGATGTCGTTATAGAATAATGTCTGGCTGCGCTTCGGGGCATGCAGCTTTATGCCCCGCAGTCGTGCGCCCGAAGCCTGCCACAAATTGTGTCAATCGGGTCGACCCTAAAGCAACCAGCAAGAGAAAGAACATTTGAATATTACTTAGCAAATGACAATCTAGTGAATTTAGTCAAGAACACGATACGTTTGCTATGTAAACTCAAACAAAGTAAGAGTAACGACATTTTTTTTCTTGGTTTTGCCTCTGAAAAGTAATTGAAATGTAATCAACAATGTTTCCGCTATGCTATCGCTTAACAATCTGATCAAAAAATCGAAATTGTAGTTTGAGGATTAATGACAAGAACAAGTGAAATGAATGAAAAACAAAAAACAAAACAAAACAAAAAAAAACAGAAGAAAAGTATGAAGGAAATAGTGTTGCCAAGCGTTACAAAGGCGTAGAAGAACGCTCTGTAAGTGGGTTAAACATTCACCTGTTCGGAGAACAACCGGGTCCAAGCCAAACTATGGAATATATTTTCGTGCATTTTGTATAAAGTTACGAAACAAGTCAGATACATATGACACTATACTTATTATGACAACATCCAATGCCTTGACAACACTACAAACACACACACACCCACATACACACACACACAAAAACACTGAACACGCATATAACCTGATGAATGTTCTACATTTAAGCAAATACAAAATAAAATGCCTATGTATATATGTGTGTAGATAAAAGCATATACATATGTATATACATGTTTATATATATATACATATAACTATATAGAAGCTAGACACATACATACATAGCATATTTACAAATATATATACATATATATTTTTTTCTATGCATATAAGAAAATTGTTGAACAAAATGGAAAACAACATGAAACGCAAGTCTTATGAAAACCTAGAAACTAAGGCAACAGAAACTGTAAAGGAAGTAACTGCAACTGTATTAACAACAACAACAACAACAACAACTACAGCAACTACACAATTTATTTGATTGTAAAGAAGAAGCAGTAAATAGTATACACTATACATAACTATATATATGTGCATACCTACATATTATACAGATATAAATTAAAATAATGCGTCTAGTGAATACCTAATTCTAATTGTAATTTATTTATTTATGCTTCAAGAAAAAACACACACACACCCATACACTGAGAGAATAAAAATATTTTATTTTCGCAACAACAAACAATTATTTAAAGCATGCTTTCTATTTCAGTGTGTAAATATTTCCTTTTTCAATTTCTTTTCACCTTTCAGAACTTTTATTTATTTTCAGCTGTGTAAATATAATTTTGTTCTTCATTGGGATACAACGAAAGCAAAAACAACAACTGTTTTTATTTGAAATATACTATTTACTATAACATTAATTAATATTATGATTACGATAAAGAAAAAAAACTTACGCAAGTCTGAAAGTATTTCTATCGAAGAGTTCTAAACTGCTTAACTGTAAACTGTAAATAACTAAAAACAAATACTTCAACTAAGCGCTATATGCTAGCTATATACATATATATATATAGAAATATATGATATATGAACATATATCTATATACATATGTATATGAATGTGTATGCTTTACGCATTCTATTATAAGATACAGACATAATATATACAAACACAAGATATAATACTTATAATTATATACATAATATATATATATATATAAAGATATATATATATAAAATATAAATATACAAATACAAATACATATACTATAAATGGTTAAAATTTTTTGGTAGATCATAAGCTAAACATTAACAGACAAAAAGCAAAAACAAAAAGTACGATATGCACTGCAAGCACTGAGGAATTTGATTCAATTTTACTTAAGATAACGAAAAGAGAAATTGAAGTAGCATTTAAAATTAATGTTTAAATTTAAATTATGGCATAACAGTTAAAGTTTAAAAAGAAAAATTAATTTTTGAACGATTTCGAAAACCAACCAAATGAAATGAAAGCAGCTGAATGTGAAAAGCAACAACAACAACAATTGGCAATGGGCAAGCTATGAATGAACCAACACGCACACACACACATGCACAACCGCTAAAGAAGATACGGATGTCAAGATGTGTGTATGCTTAACAGAACGGATAAAGAACGTGGCTTAGCAGAAAGGCCGAACACCTTGTTACTGGCACACACCCACCCACACACACACACACACAGACACACATGATCGTATTAATGTAGTTTGATTGTATTTAACTGTGTTTAGGCAGTTTAACCGAGACATAACACACACACACACACACACACACTGGCACACCAGGCCAGAACTGCACACTTCCGGCACTTTAAACTGACAAACACCATCAACAAATACAACAATTAACTAACTAATGAAAATCTCGACGTAAAATTGATAAGCTTAACCAATTAAAGTTCCATTTATTGCCCAGACGCTAGCTACATATTCTACATAACCTCTTATCGTCTCCTATTCAAAAGAAAAGCAAAAATAATATGTATGAAAATCTAATTTACAATATTTGACATAAATATCATCAAAAACAAATTGCTATTCAATACATTTTCGGACACTCTATTAAAAAAGAAATAAACATTTTTTGGTATTTCAAAACTTTAATCCAAACGTTTTTTTAATGTATCTAGTGGATTGGATAGTTGATTCTGGAGCTGTAGCAGAAGTTTTTACTTCACATCAAAATCGCTTTTACTCTTCTTGGAAGAAGTTTAGAATATTCTACATTTACGCAAATGGAGATGAAGTAGTTTTGAAATAAAATGTGTTCACCATACACAAAGTGTGATATGATTATAATTGCACTATATGATTTACTTGAACAAAACAGCTTAAGGCATCAAAATTCAAACTTCCGACTATCCTAAAAGTGTGCTTCACATTTTCGACTGTTTCATAAAGTATACCCGCGGCTGTAAAGTGTTTTGCCACTGCGCGCCCAAAAGTAGTTCCCCCATTTCAAAGTCGTCGAAGTCGCGTTACGATAAATAATCGTTACATTCATTGCTTACATTGCTTAATACCTAATACACACTCTTCTTAGAGGCCATTGATAAGCATTTATAAGCGCCTTAATTGCGCCGTTTTTGGCCAAACTGAGGTTCATTGGTTCGCTATCAGTTAATCAACTGATATGCGAAGCAGTCGCAAAGCCGCCGCAGGTGCCGGTGCTAGCCCCCCTACGGCCTGTTGTCGGGCCGGTGTAGGTGCGCAGATAGACGGCTCGATAAACGGCCGAATTGCCTTACCAATATTGCGTTCTTGGCCTTATCGGGACGAGCCGGTGGCCGGCTGCCCGAACGCGGCAAACACTATAAAAAGGCCCAAATCGTCGAGCAGTTCCAAGAGAAGGCATTTGAAGACCTCAACATGAAGTTCACCCTATTCGCTCTGCTTGCGGCATTCTGCGTGCTCGGCGTAAGTATTTTGGCCAAGAGGCAGACGATCGAGGATTAACATTGTGTCGTGTCCAAGCAGGTCAACGCTGGCACCTGGCAGCCGCTGAAGATGGCGCCCGACACGGGCTTCCAGTTGGAGTCTAGCGACGAGGCGTTTGTTGATGTGGAGCAGTTTAGCTTCCTTTCGGCCACCTGGCGGGCGATTAAGGCCGCTCTGCGCACTGTGAAGGGCTTCAACTGCATCCTGAAGTGGGTGGTGGGCATCAAGGCGAGCGCTCTGCAGTACAATGCCGATATCATTGGCTGTGGCGTAGATGCCAGCCAGGATGTGACCAATCTGATCAATGCCAATCTGAAGATCATCAGCACCGCCAACGACATCATCAACCTCAAAACGAACATTTGCGCCAGCGTCGACGAGGATCAGAGTATCACCAAGAGCTGTGCTGTCAAGACTCTAGCCCAAGTCTTCAGCCTGTACAAGCAGGTGAAGAACGCCATCGCCCTGGCCAAAAAGATACCCCAGACTGGCCCCAACGCCATCGGCTGTGTGACCGACGCCACAAACACCCTCACCAGCTACTACACTCAGTTCCCCAGCAACATGAAGGCCTGCTCCCAGCTGACCAGCTCCTAAGCAGTTCTGCAATACTTAACCAATTCTCTCTCTCTTTTTTCTTGCTATTATTTTTAATAAATAACCATTCGACGAGCAAACACAAAAAGTATAAAACAATGTCAATTGGTTTGGGGCCTTCTGATAAGGTAAAGTCCGTCGGGTCTTTAGTTTGTTGATACGAGCTGCGCAGCTGAAAACGCTTAGTTAACTTGCAGCTCACTTCAAATAAACAAGATAGAGCGCCTAAATTGGGATTTATTTGAGTGCATAGCCTTTATCAAGCTTTTACTTCAAAAAGTTTATATATAAATGAAAACCAATTTTCTTTTGCACCCCACCAAGTTGAGACCTTCTTTGTAAATTCTAATTTATTAAGTTTAAATAAGTATATTGAAGTATGATTACTAAATGGTATCTGGTCAATATCATTTATAATTACGAACAACCAGTAGATAAATTCAATACCATGCTCTACAAAATTATTCAAGTTGTATATTCTGAAGGCTATATGGAAACATTTCTTTGGATTTGATTTTAAATATAAGTATTTCATATATTTCTTTAGATTAGGAACACTCGTTATTCATATTGCATTTCATCGTCTACATCATTATTTACATTTATTTACATTTCATCGACGCAAGCATTAATACTGGGCAGGAAATTGTTGAAGCTGGCCTTAAGCTTGTCGGTAGCATTGATGAAGCAGGAGCTCGTGTCGGAGGGCAGCTTGGCGATCTGCTTGAGGGTGGTGTTGATCTTCCTGGCCAGCCTCATGATGGCCTTGAACAGCCGCCAGCAGCACTTCTTGGAGGACGCCTTGCTCGAATCGGGATCATCGCTGGCGCACAGCGTGCTGTTCAGGTGAATGATGTCGTTGCAAATGGAGATGATGGTCTTGCAGGACTTGACAATGGCAGCCACATCCTTGGGCACGGCGGTGCCGCAGGCATCAACAGCGTCCACAAAGTCGGTGGCCGCGGTCAGGATCTCAATGACCTCCTTAACGGTGCAGTTGACGCCCCGCACCATTTTCAGCGCCTTCTTGAGCGCCTTGCGCACCGTCCTGATGAACCCAAACTCCTCGACGTCCACATAATCGTCGTCCAGCTCATCAATCAACAAGTCCAGATCAACATCCGCGAAGTCGAGCGCATCGTTCGCCGATGCCTTCGCCTAAATAAAGACACGGATTTAGCTACCTGGTTGCCAAGCATCAAACAAACCACTTCTTATCACCAGTTCCTCACTTACGTTCGAGCTGAGCAGGCCGCTGGCCGATACGAGCAGCAATAGACAGAGTGTTACGGTTCTCATAGTGCTTGACAATCTCAGCCGTTGTCAGAGAATGATCGTCGCCACCGAGGGTTCTCCATTTTTATAAAGATTGCGTTCCCGACTCTATCGCCGTGAAGTGTCGGTGCCTTAAGTGCTTTCAGTGTCCCCGATTTATCTATGGCCATACCTATCTATATTTCGTATATTATATACCTACTTATACTAAACAGTTTGTTTATCAATACAACGAAGCAAACATATATGCAATTAAGTCGGGCAAGCCGTCTTAATTAATCACTCAAAGTCAACCAAATTAATAAACTTCAATTGGGTACAAATTTAGATTTTAACAGATTCGAAATGTGCTTTGATATCAATAATTGACAATTGACTATCGCCGTGAATAGATATGAGTAAGCACTCAAAGTTTAACGTTCTAATCAAGTGAACGGGAGACTTCCAGAAATTTGATGGGAAACATGAAAATACACTTAAGCTGAGCTAAAGTATCTGCAAATATAACGAAAAGGTACGAATGCAACTATTTGAACCTATATAATACATTAAAGTGTCAGAAGCGAGACACTAGGAAAGACACAGATGTATTCCAGCCAAAGTATCTGTGAAAAACAAAAAGAAATGTATCTATGACATGCATACAAGCGCTATGTATAACATACAAATATATAGTTATAAATATATACATATAACATCTACAAGACACAAATTTCTCTTTGACATAAGCAGTGCACTTTGCTCGCTTTTTGCACCGATTCTTAGGTTAACCTGCTAAATGAAAGGTCTCCCATCCTTTTTATATATGTATATATAGTTATATTTTAATCATATTATTGAGCCAAGTATAAAAACAAATAACAATGAAAAAAAATGGAAGCTTAAATGACTAATTATGTTGCAATTCGATAGTTAGATATAATCGTTAATTCATAATAATAGTAATAATAATAATAATAATAATAATAATAATAATAATAATAATAATAATATTCGATAATCGATAATCGAGACTCGCACAACACCAAAATGGGATTCGCAAAGGTTTTAATAATTATGAATATCAATGCAATCCGATTGTTTGTTATTGTTTAACATAGGAATAACAATACATAATTTAAAAAAAAATATTCATACAATAATTATAAATTTTATATAGTACATACACACTGTTGCATTCATATACTCTCGTTTTTTTTTGGGGTCTAAAGCTTGCCTTGGATCTCGAGCTGGTTGCAGAAACGCTTGCCACTCCTCTGGAGCACGCAGATACATTTAACAAATTACAATTAAAGATTACTTAAGATTATTATATGTTTATGTATATATTCGTTAATGTAATTCACTCGCGTTTCGGAATAAGTATTTCCTTTTACATAATTGCACGTTCGTTATGTTAAATATTTTCGTATTAGACAAAGAAAAATTAACAAAAAAAAAATGCACTACAAGACTACAAAACTTAAACGCGGATACGCCCAGTTCAGATCAAGCTCAGGCGGCTGTTGGTCTTGCGCAGCTGTGCGCGCCAGGGTATGATGTTGTCGGTGTCATCCTGCTCCTCCTCTGCATGATCTAGAGCATCCTGCGACTGCTGCAGCTGCTGCTGCTGCTGATGCTGCTGCTGCTGCTTCTGTTGTTGCTGTACTGGTTCGTAGTCGCCGGCCTCGCTGTGATTCTCCTTGTTGCCTTGTGGATGCGCCTGCTGCTGGAGCAGCTGCAGCTGCTGATAGTGCTGTTCGACGTTGAGGCCGCCAGCGGAGCAGGTGGCCAGATTGATGTTGTCAATGGACATGGCGCGGTTCTTGAGGCGCCAAGTGTCCGCGACGCGATTGTTCTCCTCCACCTTGGGCGTGTAGATGGCCGCTCTGCAAAAGGGCACAGACAGCGAGCACAGGTCAGAGAGTGGAGTCCGCCAGCCCTGTAGACCCCAAGACACACAGAGAGAGAGAGAGAGACAGAGGGGGACCCCCGGCACTTACTTCAGCTTATTTTCAGTTTCTTCGCGACGCGCCAGCAAATCGCGCTTCCATTGCGGTATCTGCGAGAGGCGGCGCGACTCCGCCTCCTGGGCCATGCGATCCTCAAAGTCCTTTTTGGCGCGCTCGGCCGCCTTTTTGGCCATCATCTGGCGCTTCCAGTCGGGTATGGCATTGCCGGCCTGATCCTTTTCTGGTATCTGTAAGTATATCTTTGATACGCATGACAATCCAGCTCCAACCCCAACCCGAACGCTGCCCACAAGCCAATCGGCTCGGCGGCCTTGGGACTCACCTGATCCACATAGTTGTTGGCCGTAAACTGTTTGGTTATCTCCATGTAGTGCTCCGAGTCCATGCGATTGGCCATCTGCTGTTCCACCTTCATCTTCTTGATGCCGGGTATATCCTTCGAGATCTTCAGCTCGGCTATCAGATCCGTCTTCAGATATGTGTCCGTGCTGGTGGTCAAGCACTGCATGCTCAGACTGCGCGCCGGCATCTGGTAGGGCTTCGGCACCTTCTGCGTGTCCGTGCGACGCAGCTGTACGGAAGAGTGAGAGGGAACGACGATTAGCAAAGTTATTTGAGCCGAATTATTAATTTCAGTTCGATTTTAGGGGGAATCCTTTCAAATCAGTCCAGTGTCATTTTTTATCCTTTCCTCCCTTAAATAACTCATTTAACCTTTTTGGATTGTTTTAAGTTCTAAATGACTACAATTCGGATAAATAACGTCTGTTCTATAAAAATTATGCCTTTCTAAACTTGTAGAGTCTGTAAAACTGAATGAAATCAAGCAGTTTTGACTTCAGAACCATATGGAGTCCAATTTCATAAAGATATACCTCTTTCAACGGTCTATATATTCGATCCCCATGCAACAATTTTCATTTGAAAATGTTCGCGATTATTCAAAAAATTGTGATGTCATTTTTGTCAAATTTGGTCAAAATTTAAAATGGGTATTTGCCAATCGTGGTTATGGGCCAATCGACAGTCTATAAAGGTATATCATTCGAAGATATGAACTTATTTTCCAAAGACACACGAGATTTAATTTTATAAAATACACTATCTCGCCATATGTGTTCCGATGTCGGAAACATATATCTCTTTCGCTGCGTATATTGGATCGTTAATGGTAAAATTTCAAGCCTGATTCGTCCTTTTTATGCGCTCGTCTTCAAACTCGCTTTCAAATTGAATGAAAACTTCAGTTATTTTGGCAGATCCACGCCAAGTGAATGGAAGACTGATCGTAAAGGCAAGGCTAATGGTTAATGCCGACTAGTGTATTTCCAGACATGGGAATACCCCGCACTTGGGGTAGCTTGAACGGGTCCGGCACTCACCTGTACGCTGTTCAGATCCTGTATGGAGATCGCGGACAGCGGCTGGTGCTGCTTGCGCGTGGCCGTATCCTGGCTGCTGGGCGCGCCGGAGCCGTGCGGCTTCTTGGGCTTCTGCGACTTGCCGCTGGCATCGCCAGCCATCGGCGAGAGCATCATGGGCATCGGCGGCGGCATCATGTGCGGCAGCGGCGGCGGCGGCGGCGGCAACGGCGGCTGCTCGCCGACGCCCAGCGCATGCGGGTGATGCGGATGCTGGTGCGGATGCTGGTGCTGAAGCTGATGCTGATGCTGAAGCTGATGCTGGTGATGATGATGCTGCTGCTGCTGAGCGATCTGGATCTGCATGTAGTCCTCAGTGTCCGTGGAGCTGCAAGGAGACGAGGCTCAGTTCATGAAAACGCGTTTATGTGTGGTGTGTGGTGGGTGGGTGTCTGTGTGTGGTGTGTGTGTGAATGTGTGTGGGTGTGCGATGTGGGCCGGACCTGCGCCAGGCGTGTCGTGTGCGCAGTATCATCTTTGGATTGCAACTGATCGCAGCGAGGCAAACCAGTTGGGGAACTGGCTGGCATGCAGCACGCATAAAATTTCATGCACTCTTGAGCCGCTGAGGAAGTGGTGCTGTTAATTGCCCCGCTGCAGCCACCGATCCGCGCGAGCATGCGCTGCATTGTCTGCTGCTTAATTAAGGCAACTGTACTTCTGCCACTTTTGGCGGTAATTACTTATGTTGCCGCCGCACGAGATGTGCAGCCAAATTGCAGCAACAACTAAAAAACTCGAGCAGCGGCAGCTGGATTTACAGTTGCTGCCGCCGCTGCTGCTGCTGCTGTTGCTTTCTCAACTTACCGGGCCGAGGATGGACACGAACGCTTATCGCTTATGCTCTTTAGATACTCCGACGGCTTGATGAGATGCGTGACGCCGTCTTGCGATTTGTTGGGAAAACTGGGCGGCACAAACGGCAGCACCAGCTGCTTGTTGACCAAATTGGGGCCACCGGAGCGGACGCCGGCGGCGGCGCCCTCGCCGTTGTAGCTGCCGCCGTACTGCGACTGCTGCAGCTCGTAGTGATCCTCGGCGGATGAACCCACGCCGTAGATGCTGGGCGCATACACCGACTGCTGATGCTGCTGCTGCAGCTGCAGCTGCTGCTGATGCTGCTGCTGGTGATAGTGCGACGGCTGGTAGCTGCTGCCGCTGCTGCTGCCGCTGCGCTGCTTGCCGCCGGCGCCCTCCGCGTAGCCATAGATGCTGCCATTGGCGTGGTGCTGATAGTGCCCCTCGCCATTGGCGGCTGCTGCTGCCGCCGCTGCGTCAGCGGAGGCGCCTCCATTACCGTTGCCGTTGCCGTTGGCGTTGCCATTGCCATTGAGGAGCTTGGCTTTCTTGTTCGCTGGAATTGAACAAATTTATTTATGAGATTTAAGTCTTGTCTGCGTTAACTACTTATTGTGGGTTAGCAGTTATCCCAGCTCTTTGGTCACGCTAGCGTGCGCCACAACAACAACAACAACAACACACACACACACACACACTCGAGACACAACTCATTGCGTATGCAACAGGCGACGCCTTTCACCAAGCTGCAGAATGGCGCTAATGGATTTCGGCAACGTCCTAATCAAGTGGAGAGCTCCAAATTGAAATTTCAAAAATCTAAACGACATCATTCCTTATTTCTATCTATCAAATACTAATTATTATTATTAATAATATTGTTTCCTTCACTTTTCTTAATTATTTTATCATTCAAATCCCATTTATATTTAAGAACACATTTCTACGTCTTCCTATTTAGCTGGCCGCATATGCAACTAAAATATCTCCCTCGCTGACAATCGATTAAATAAATATTTAAATAAATGTTCGTGTTAGCAAACAGCAAGTCTAATTGCAGAGTTAACAACAGCTTAACAGCGAGTTGACAGCGCGTGTGAAGTAATTGTTAAATGAATATTAAATATAGTTTTTATTAGCAGGCACTTTTGACAGCTAATAAAGCAAAATAAGGTTGGACTACAAATTAAATTAATTAAATTAAAATTGATAAAATGAGTTCAAGTTAATACTCTTAATTATTATTATTTAAATTTGTTTGATTTGAAATCAAAAATTGGAAAAAGAGAGATCCAATCCCTATTTGAAAAAGCTTGCAGCTTATGAATCGCACGAAAATAAAAGCAAGAAATTAAAAAACGACCAAGAAAAACCCACAGAAATGACAGCTCGCATGATTAGCGGCCATCGAGGCAAGTGGTGCACATATTCCCAGTTAATTGGCAATTGGCAATTCCCCCTCCCCACCCGCCGACCCCCCGCCCCCCTGCCCCAGCGCATCTAGCCGCTGTTGTCCGAGTCCTCGGCATTACAACTTTCACGGCTCCGCGAACGCAGCTCGGCAACTAGTTTCCTCAACTGGGAGGCCAAACTGGAAAGCCGCAGCACAAATGCGGCTCCTATTACGTGGCCAGGTCGCGCTGTCGATTGCCGATGGCATTGTAAATGGCCAGCGTGCTGGCGACTGCCCGGGATCGGGTCTGGCCAGTTTGGGCCAATTGGCGGCCAAATAAAAAACAACGTCAACTGACAAACGATTTCAGCAATTGCCAACAATTTGCAACATTTTATCAATTTTCAGAGCAGTTTAACTGGATCTGGAGCTGCATTTGGATATTCGATTGCTTGGGACGGGTCGGGCTGGCGCCTGCCAACGGGTTCCATTTTCACGGTGAAATTGCAAATGTGAATTGTCCAATTTCGAGCCAGTTGAAAACGCTGCAAAAGGGAAAAGGCACAAAGGAAGCGGAAAGAGTTTGCTAAAGCTGCCTGGACGGCATGAAAGAGACGGCAAAAATAACGTCAAAATCTTTCGAAGAATAATTATTATAATCAACGAAAAAACCAATAGAGCCCTTATATACTCTATGAGCTCTTCATGTAAATCTGAAGCTATTCTCAGTATATTTGAAATGAATGCACCAAAACGATTATATAAGCTCACTATATTTATGCCGTTAGATTCTTTATGCCATAGAAATTTGCTTCGATTATACTACAAATCAGATTTAAAGACTTTTCAATTAACATATATAACATTTTCTGATTATCTGCTGTGTTCCATCGATCGCACTTACACCGAAATATATCGAAACGCTGGAAGCTCAACGTGAAATAGTTGCGCCGCGTATTCTTATGGATCTTCACGGAACCCGACATGTTCATTCTGCTTAAACGCGAGCTGTGCAGCACAACTCGTATTGGAAGGGTAGAGCGAGCGTCGATAAACACGAGAACCGTTCGAGGGCAAATCACATGATCGAAGCGCGTTCACAAAACACAAAAAACAAAAAAAGAAAAAAATGAAATAAACAAATCTTAACTGAAAAGTCGCGAATGTTGCGACGTTAACGATGTTGACTGGGCGAGCGTCGTTGGCAGCCTGATGCGAGTTCAAGCGATCGCCAAAGTTATTCACCCAAAACGCCACCAGCAGCAACAGCAGCAACAACAACAACAGCAACGAGTCTATGAGTCGTGTAGTCTCCGAGTTGTGGCATCGTGTAGTTTGTCAATGCCTGTGCGAAAAGCAACGAAAAAAGAAACACGTTCACTTTCATTGGGTAAAAGTTTCGCAGCGCGGGTGGATTGGCTGCCACATGCCACTGGCAGCCAAGGCCATAATTGGCGGCATTGTGGCACATTCGCAGGGGGTGCGGACTGCGGCTGCAGCACCAAAGGCGCCTCGCACTTCCGCCTCGGCCAGTGGCAGCGCCAAAGGATCGCCAAGCAGCGCCTCTGAACTACGGCAACCTGTCCGGCCGGGGCGTGCAACAAGTGGCATGTGGCACTTGGCGACTACTGTATTGGGTTTCACTCAATTTCATGCCCATTTGGAGCTGGTCGCTTGAATGAATTTGAAAACGAACAGAAATACGCATTCACAAATGCATTCACAATGCAGTCTCTGGTCCCTCTGCTCCCCTTGTAATATTTTCCCGATGTTGTTTGCATTTTTTTTTTTGTTTGTTTTTATTGCTAACAACAACTTCCACTTCTTTGTTTTGCGACAGTGTTTCCTCCTCGAGTTTTTTGAACGTGTGAACGTTTGCAGAGTTTTGCTCGGATGTCTATTCAATTTGTATAACCAGTTCTCTGGCCAAACAGACATAATGCGAGTGCATAGAGCATTTACAAATGAGTATTGCGAGTCAATGCATGTCAAATATCTGGCATTCATTGTCTCGGCCAGGTTAATACACTCGGCACTCTTTAAACTGTTGTAAGTCAGGCAGCCCAAGTCTGTATCTTAAAGATTTACAAGCGGTTTCACATTTTGCGCCTGCTCCGATTGAATCATTAACTGATTGAGATGACACTGGGATCACCAAGCTGATCGATAATAATATAAATATTATTACTCTACTTCACTGTGTTTATATATATACATATATATATTTTATGTACGTGTAAAAGTTTACAAAATTTAAAATAAAAAAATAAAAAAATAATTATGCGGAATATAACGAATTATTTCGCTTTGCGAGTATATCATGAATTTAAAAAACTGTATTTGAGATATGCCCTATCTAAATGTATATGCAACAAGGACATATCAAAAGGGCTGCACTGGATATGAATTGGGATTGATAACTTTTGCATTACGTGCCATCCCTTAAAAAACAATTTCAAGCTTGGGAACTAAAAGATTGATCTCTTGTTATGCTCAATTAGTGTAACTATTGCGTGTGTGCAGTTGTTGTTGCTGCTGTTGTTGTTGCCGTTTTTATTTAAACACTTTTCATGCCAGTTGACCAAAGTTGCGCAGTTGGCGTCTGGTTGTTGGGCAATTCCAGTTTGAGCCATGTTTGTGCCGCTAATTGATCAATCAATTCGCCCGGCTGCGTTAGCCCCTCCCCCTTACCCCCCGCCATCCGCCATCCGCCCCACGGGTTGGCAAAGTCAAAGACCCCGAGGCCAATCAAGAGCCGACGAATAATGCGTGCAATAGAGCAACGCCCGGATTTACTGGTCAGACTAAGTAAAGGAAACTATGGAACAAATGGGACTAAGTGGAAGGGCAATTTGAGAATGGAGCTACTTGTAATGTAGCTTGCTGCGCTTCTTCTTGCTCAGCAGCTTGACGCACCGCATCTTGGACTGCGCCCTGCGATTCGTGGCAGATGTGGAGGCCGCTGCTGAGCTGGTGCAGGGCGCATCACCGTCGGCCATATTGCACATGCCCATGGTAATCACGTCGGGATTGGGCCAGAGCGGCGCATCTGGATCGGCGATCTTGACGTCCAGCAGGTGACGATCGAGCAGCTCCAGCTGGCGATCTGTGGCAAACTGTGTGTCCAGTGAGCTCATGAACAGCGTCGAATTGCCAACGCTATAAATGATATAGGTGTCCTTGATGTTCAGCTCATCGGCCAGCTGATCGGGCAGATCGTCCAGGCTCGCCGGCGTCAGCTCCTCGGTGAGCAGCGTTGGGCTTATCTGCGTCATTGTCTGCGTCTGCTTCGGCGACATGTGTATGGCCGTCGTGCCATCGGAGCTGCTCAGCGGCCTGCTGTCCAGCAGATCGGACCAACCCAGACTCGAACCGTCGGTGCTCATGGCTCACAGATCTCGGCGCAATTGGGTCAGTTTGTTGTAAAAGTCTCTTGTTTTATTGTCGTAATTTCGTAATTTCCGAATTGTTTTTTTATTTATTTGTAAACCAAAATTATGTTGTGCGGCCGAAAAGGTAACTGAAATATCTAAAATGAAATAAGGCCAAGGCCAACTAGGCTCGAATTTAGATGTTGCCTCAGTTTTCGTTCTGAGCGCAGATTGGGCTTGAGCTAACCGTAGCATCGGCTGGCAAGTCTGCCTAGTATTAAAGGTTTTTCTTCGTTTAAAATAAATATTTTGTTTTGGTTTTAAAAACTTCCCAATAATATATATTTAGATAGAGTATTTAGCCCCCAAAACAATCCGGCCCCTGTCTACTCCACTGGGTGACTTAAGAATTAAAAATATTGAGATCTATTGATAAAAATGCAGCAGGACTTCAGAGGAGTTATTCACAACATTCGGTCACACTCGAGGAGATTGAATGGGGCAACATACCTGATATGGTGGACATGGTGCGATTGTGATTGCCACGCACCAGTTCCGAGGGACGCAGACTGGGCTCCTCGACGACCTCCAGGCCCGAGTCCGAGTCAACGGCGTCGTGTGCGGCAGCTGAGGCAGCATTTGTTGTTGTTGTTGTTGTTGGTGCCCCTGCTGGTGCTGTTGTTGTTGCCGCATTGGGTGGCATTGCGTTGACAAAATGATTCTTCTTATATATGTTGTTGCTGTTGTTCGAGTTGTTGTTGTTGCTGTTGTTGTTGCCGGCATGTTCGGCATTCAAATTGTTGCGCTGCACGGGAGCACGCAGTGGCGGCGGCAACGGCGGCGGCGGAGGTCCATTAACTAAAGAGAGAGAGGGCGGAAGGGCGGAAGAACCAGTGTTAAGCAAGCAACAGCGTTGCAGTCGGGTGTAACCGACTGCTCAATACTCGTTAACAATATAACAGCTTTAAATAGTCGCAAACTATTCTAATTATTATTATTTTGAAAAATATCGATTATTGTAATTTATGCCAAATTTAGTGATTTTAGCTCTACATTTGTGTGTCTGAAAAAATTCCATGTAACTAGCTTTAAAACTAAGGGATATATATATATATATATTTTTTTATATTATGGATTTATATATATTATGCATTAACATGTTGGTAGGTTGTCGTCAAAGTGTTAAGAATATTAAAATATATGTATATTTCTAACAAGCAAAAACAGTCTGCTTAATGCAGATAAAATCTCCTTTTAAACTAAACAAACGTTTTTTTTTCGACAAAAACTTAAGTTCCGTTTAATTAATTTTATATTAAATATGAAAAAAAAACCTTTAAAAACCAAAAAGGTTTTTTAATCGCATGGATGTATGTATACATATATCGACGGAGCTTGTCATACTGATCAGGCATATATATATTTATTGCAGATATATGTTTCGCATTTAAAATACCCTTTAAAAAGTTTCTTGTGCGCTTTGACTTACCCACAGCCAGATTTTGCATGGGCGGCGCCGAGGAGACGCGTTTTAGATTTCTGTTGCTCATGTTGATGTTGTTGCTGTTGCTGTTGCTGCTGTTGTTGTTGCTGCTAATGTTGTTGCTGCTGCTATTGCCAGTGCCGTTTTGATTAATGCTGCCGTTGCTGCAGCTGATGTTGCTGTTGCTGTTGCTGTTGACATTGATGTTGCTGTTGCTGCTGCTGTTGTTGTTGTGCATGGAGATGTTGGGATTGCTGCTGAGCATGCCAGCGTCCGCCAAGTTGTTGCGTATCATGGAGTTCTTGTGCGACTGCTTGGTGCGCTCGGCGACATCCTCGGGCGGGCAGACGCTCTCGTAGGTGTCGCTCTTGATGCCGCCGTTGAGCAGCTGATTCTTCAGATTGAGATTCACGTTCTTGCCGCTGTAGTTGTCCTTCAGGCTCGAGTCGTATTTGCTGCTGTGCAGGCCAATCATCGAATGCGATTTGTTGCGATTCAACAGGCTAATGTTGTTGTTGTTATTGTTGTTGTTGTTGCTGTTGTTGCCATTGCTGTTGTTGTTGTTGCTGCCATTGGTGCTGCTGTTGTTATAGTTGTTGCGTTTGTTGTTCAAATGCTAGAGGAGTAGAGAGTAGAAAGTAGAGAGAGAGAGCGTTAGCAAAACGAACCAACTCGAACCACCCTGTGTGCTGCTACTTACGTGATTGCTGTACTGCAGCACCACGTCCGTGCTGCGCGTGGAGCTGGCGCTGGCGGAGCGCGAATGGGAGCCGCTGTCGCGGGAGCGCGACCTGCCCACGCTGTATTTATGCTGCAGCTGTTGCTGCTGCTGCTGCTGCTGCTGTTGTTGATGTTGTTGCTGTGGCTGCTGCTGCTGCTGCTGCTGATGATGTTGCTGCTGCTGCTGATGATGCTGCTGCTGCTGATGTTGCTTGCGTGACTCCTCGCGCACCAGATAAATATCCTCGTAGTCGTGATCGCCGTTCTGATTGCCATTGCTGCTGATGTTGCTGCTCTTGTGCTGCTTGTAGCTGTTGTTGCTGCCGTTGTTGGCGCCGCTGCTGCTGTTGTTGTTGTTGTTCTTGGCATTGCCGCTGGTGCTGATGTTGCTGCTGCTGCCGTGCCGATTGAAGCTCTGACTGCGCAGCTGATGCTGATGCTGATGCTGGTGCGGATGCTGATGATGACTGTGACTGTGATTGTTGCTGTTGCTGTTGCTGTGGTGATGACTGCTGCCCTTCGGCGAGTTGAAGCTGGACGAGATGGAGACGGACTCATCGGAGCCGCTGCCGGCGCCGCTGGAGCTCGAATGGACATCGGCCTGAATGGTCATGATGGCATTGCCGGCCTTCGACTGCATCGCGTGCAGCGGATGCTGGTGCACCTGGTGCTGCTTCACGCTGCTGCAGTCCGAGTCCACGAACAGGTCGCGCACCCGATTGTAGATGATCTCCTGGGGATCGTGCAGGAAGAACGACTCGCCCGATATGCTGCCGTTCGGCGAGGGCGTCGCGTACATGCCGCCATTGCGCATCGGGTTCACGTAGAGCCCATCGTTCGGCAGCAGCGCCCCGCCGGCGCCAGCGGCAGCGCCGACGCCAACGCCGGCGCCGGCGCTGGTGACGCCCGCCCCAGCGCCGCCCGAGGCGCCGCTGCAGCCATATAGCTTCTCCGAGGAGCTGCGCGACTGCTGCGAGTACAAAGCGTCGCTGTTCTTGCGCGTGATGCCAACGCCGACGCCGACGCCAGCGCCGGCAGCGGCAGCGGCTGCCGTCACAGCTGGCGGATGCAAATAGAAGGGCTCCACATCGGAGCTGAGCGTGGATGAGGACTTGGATTTGATGGTGTTGCTGCGGCTCGTCTGCTTGCTGGAATTCGTATTCGAGTTGCAGCTGCTGCTCATGTGCTGCTGCTGCTGCTGGTGTTGCTGCTGCTGCTGATGTTGCTGCTGTTGCTGCTGTTGCTGCTGTTGCTGCTGATGCTGCGACTTGTGACGCTGCGCATTGTTCTTGTTGTTGTAGTCCACGGTGGTGCCATGCTGCACGAGCACATTGAGACACTGCGGCAAGAGGCAGAGAATAATAAAAACACTCGATTTCACACTCGATTTGACACTCACCTCCACCTGTTGATTCTCGGCCGCGTCGTTGATCGGCGACTTGCCGTATTTGTCCAGCGACAACTTGGCCCCGTGGTTGAGCAGCCAGCGCACCACGGACAGATGGCCACGCGAGGCCGCAAAATGCAGTGGTGTGGCACCGTCGCCATCCCGCAGATTGGGATCCACCCCCTGATCTTGCACCTGTGAACACATTCAAGCGAACGCAATGAGGCAACTACAACTCTGATCATAAACTCAATTGAATGAATGAAAGTCGCAAAAAGCTGTTTTTAGTTGGGAAGAAGTGCGCAAAGCCTAACCTTTCGAATTCGAATATACTTCGTCAAAAATTTGGACATGTAAAGTTCTCGAATCCATATTTGCTAATTTTAAAAGTCCCATAACTGTCAAAACTGAACTGATTTTGATGATATTTACCATTTTCATCATGGTTTGGCCTCTAGATTGATTCTGCATTTAAATCAAATTTGTATTTGAAAATAAATTTTTTTTCATTTTTTCCCGAAAAAAATCCTTTACTCCCCCCTTACTTATTTTGAAAAAAAAATTTTTTTTTTAATTCAGAATCGCGAACTTTTAGTTTTAATGGATTGCGGGTACGTAAATTAGTATAAAACGCAACTTTAAAAGTGATTCTTTAGGGGTCGATTTTTCTGTCAAAAATCATGCAAAAATTTACAAAAATTTAGACAAGTAAAGTTCCCAAATCCATACTTTCTAGATTTCAAAGTCGCATAACTTTGTTAAAACTGAACCGATTTTATTGAGATTTACCATTTTCATCATGGTTTGGCCTCTAGATTCTGCATTTAAGTTTAGTTTGTTTTTGAAAATACATTTTTTTTTGATAAATTTTCCTAAAAAATCCCTTACTTATTTCGGAAATACATTTTTTTTTAAATTGTAATCGAATTCGGGAACTAATATTAACGTAAAACACAACTTTAAAAGTGTTTCTAAGTGGATCGATTTATCTGTCAAAAATCATGCCAAAATTGACATAAGTAAAGTTCCCAAAACCATATTTGCGAAATTTCAAAGTCCAAACAGATTTGCATAACCATTTTAATCACGGATTGGACTCATTCTGCATTTCAATTTAACTCGTATCTTTTTTTTAAATTTAGAATCGCTTAATACAATTTTTAACCAATGTACTATCAAAAGTCTTAGTATGCACATATTTTAGTCCGTTTGTGTTGTGGGGCTTTAGCCTTTATACTTTTCACTCTTTACTCTTTATTGGAAACGGAATATTAAAAGCTGATACAGATGGTTTCCTGAAACACTCCAGCTAACGGGAAAACGTATATCTTAGCTAAATAATGGATTGCCAGCTACTCCACAAGGATCCACTGTGATCTGTCAATATTGTGACGTGGCGTCGGAGTTGCATGTCTTTTCTCGACATGACTTGACTTGAGTTGTGTTGGCTCACTAAGTGGACACTTCTCAGGCGATGTCAACACGCACGCACACACACGCACACACACACACACACGCACACACACTCGTTTGTGTGGAAAGTGGTTTGTTGTGTGCGTTGCCGCTTCAGCTGCATTGGCAATGCAAAACTATTTAGTTCAATTTAGAAAGGTGATTTTCAACTGGCACCCAAAGTCGGCTTGCCGAGATGTCCAGTTTATGTCGCCGCTTAACCAAAAGCGCTCCAAAGAGACAAAAAAGAGACGGCCCACGCCGGCGGACAGAAAGAAAATAAGCATTGTGTTAGCATTACGTTAGCTCCAGCTCTGACTTTGCGTCGAACTCGGAATTGGATACGGAGTTGGACTCTGGGGGTAGCGGCAAATGCTAAGCCGTGTGATAAATTGCATAGGCCATGCGACAAACTGGTCAAAGCCCGGGAACCGTTAGATGCGCGCTGAAACCAGGACAAGAACAGGCAGCAGGCAGAAGGCCAAGCGCCTTGCGGTTAAAACGAGTTCAGCTCTTGTTGCTTGGCCTCAATTTTGATACGCGCTGTTGGAATTTTGGCATTTGGCAATTGCAAATCTTTGCTACAGTTTGGCAAGCGCAAACGAGTGCAGCATGTGCACGAGTTTGGGTAGATTCGAGTGTACTCACCATCCACTTGAGGCAATCCAAGCAGCCCATTTGTGAAGCGGCATGGATCGGTGCCATGCCGTCGCGTGCGCGCACATAGAGCGAGCCGCCGGCTTCAAGCACCAGAAACTTGAGCACCTCCAAGTGCCCCTCCTGGGCGGCCAGATAGACGGGCGTGACATCATTGTCCATTTGCGTATTGGCGCTGCAAATACATATACCCAAATACATATACGTGAATGAAAGGAACCGCATCAATTAATTATTACGTTTAGTTTCAGTTTTGGTTAAGGCCACAAGCTTAACCAAATTGTTGACTAACCGCTAATTAGCAAAAAGTCAACACAGCCCACCTTGTGGCCCATGCGGCGTGCCCCTGTGGCATTCACTTGCATTGCAGTTGAGAAAAACACAAAAAAAATGCTAATGGCCACCATATAGAGATAGTGCTATATAGAGATACATACAAATTAAAGTATCATCAATGCCAACGCAAAAAAGAAAACAAAGAGCATTAAAACACGCTGACAGATTGCTCGTTTTATTCTCTGTTCACAATGTTAAAGAGGGCGTATTGGCTTTGTGTAATGTCCGTCTGTTCGTCCGCCAGGCAGGCAATTTGGCCGTTTTTATACCCTGTTCTCATTGAAAATGTATAAAATGGTTATTACGGTTTTCTGCTAAAGTATGTAACACGCACAAGGAGGCAACTCCGACCACATAAAGTATATATATTCTTGATCAGGATCAACAGCCGAGTAGATTTAGCCTGTCTGTCTGTTCATCCGTCTGTATGATCTAGTCGATTTCGGAGACTATAAGAGCTAGAGACTTCAACTTTTCGAATATTGACTCACAGATCAAGTTTATTTCAAATAATCGATAAGCCACCACGTTTTCTGAAAATCGATAAAAATCAACAGCAACCTCAAATTTTGTAAGCTTATTTCGTACGTTATGAGAGCTAGAGACACCAAGTTTGTTTGATATGAATATTTTCATGTATTATTGCACTAAAAGATTCGATCGGTTTAGAAACAGAAGATATTATAGAAAACATGTCAAACATTTGACCAATTTGCCAAGCCAATTGGCAGGAAGCACTGAAATAAGAGCTAGAGAGCTGACGAGAGAGTTTTTTAAGTTCGTGTATACCATACGCAGATTAAGTTTAGTTCGGGTTATCGATGCAATGAAATCAAGGGGACTGAAATGCATGTAAAGACAGGGTTCAGGGTATCCCCTAGTCGAGTGCTCCCGACTAGAGACCCCTCACTTGTTAAAGCTTGAGACATTATACTAGGCATGTATAATCGTATTTGCGCTTTTCGCTCTATTTTTAGCTGTTGAATACAGTGATGCACAGTCGGTAGGTACATTTAAAGATGTATATTAATAGGGTATTATACATATACCTACAAACTCTTCCATAGTCCATACAGATTCAAAACAAGTCAGAAAAAACATTTAAATACTCATAAAAATACACTTTACATTTGTATAATGTTCGAATGTTTCGTGTTTGCAATTTCTTATAAAAAATATTTTTCCTTTAATTATATGAATATGCCATAAAAATTCATATATTTTGTAGGTAGTAAAAATTGCCGCAAATTGATTTTCTAATTGCCACAACTTGAACTTTCTTAGTATGCAACAAAGTGTGTATCCTTTGACAGCAGCTTAAAGAATGTTTAATTTGAAAAATGCATTCAAGATGAATTCCATTTGCATTGTATTCTGCTTTCAGTGCCTACTTAGAAGTTTTGTTTCAAAAGCTTAGAGCTTTTCTTGTGGATATTGTTTTAAATGTCATAGTGCAGATACTATAGGAAAAAACAATATATTGATAACTGTGCCATTATCAAATTACTTAACTGCAATTTGTTATCCCAGTTTTACCGGATTTGAATAGTATATAAATAACTTTTTTAGTTTTTGGAAGTTAGTTTTAGAGAAACTTGCGCTTTGGCCATTGTAGCATTAAATTGTGATGTTTATTTAACACAAAAAGAAGTGAACTCCCTTGGTTGCCATCGTTGTTGCTATCTCACCTAACGACGCTGCGTCGATTGTTTTGCTCCTTGCGACCCTGGCCAGCCCCTGCCACCAGCATGGGCGTGGCCTCGTCGTCATTGGAGTCGCCGTTGGCGGCGGCGGCGGCTGAGATTTTTCTCTGATGCGCCTCCATCATCCGTTCGCTGAGCTTGCTCAGATTCTCGCTGGGACTAATATCCTCCTGATAGCTGTGGTTGTTGTTGTTGTTGCCGCTGCTGGTGCTGCTGTGCTTTTGGCTCTGATTTTGGCTGGAATTATGTGGGCCTGCTGCTGTCTCTAGGCCGTGCTCCGCATCCGGATCGTGACAGTTGCTGTGGCTGCTGCTGGTGCTGTTGCTGCTGCTGCTGCAGTTGTTGTTGCTCCTGTTGTTGCTGCTGCTGAGTATGGCCGTGGTTACGCAGTTCACCTCCGTGGCGATAATGGTGTGTATGTCATTGTTGGACTTGCTCTTCTGCTTGCTGCGGCGGTACGAGGTCAGACTTGTGGTCATACGGCCCAGCAGGCCCTTCTTAACGTTGATGGTCGAAAAGTAGCTACAGAGTTGGAGTTGTTTCTTTTTTGCAGGGGTTGCAGCAGGGTGTGCCAGTGTGTGTGTGTGTGTGTGAGTGTGTGTGAGAGTGTGTGTGGGACGAGTGTCACGAGTGCGGCGTATTGTTAAAGTTTTGCTGTGCATGGAAAAGACGTCACGACACGCCGCGAGAAGACAATGCGGGAATAGCAGGCAACTGTGCTACACTGGAGGAGTGGGGCATATTAGCTGTGCAGTTGTTGTGTGCTTTTGGAAATACTGTTGGATGCCTTTGCTTACCTACGCGCAGTTATTATGACCTATGTGACTTTCGTTTTCACGTCGCGTATGCGTCAATACAGTTCATTTAAATAGAATCAACTGGTTTTCGGTTGAGTTTTCCCCAATACCGTTACACACACGGGCACGCACGAAAACCAAAACAAAAAACAAAAAAACAAACTAAATTGTAATAATATATATAGAAACGGTTAAAAGAAAAATCACTTTGATATTCGATACGATTGTTTTTCGTTGAGTTTTCAAGTTTTCGGCTTTTAACCGTTTTCTGCTTCCGTTTATTTGCATTTCAAGTTTGAGGCCTGCTCAGCACACATAAATCTAACTCAATCGAGTTGGCTGCTCGAAACCGAAAGTCGAAGAGTCCAAAATTGAAATAGTGCCGGGCACAGTGCGTCTGCCACAGCAGCTGCAACTGACTCTCAATGTGGCCACCTCGCGATTGAGCCATCGGCTGCCTGCCCCAGCAAACTTCTAGCGCATTTTGTTTTCTTTTGTTTTTGCCGCATCCCCTACTTCTGTTTTTTTTTGTTTTTTTTTTCGGGGTGAAATTAGCGGCAACACAACAAAAAATTCACAACAACAAAAAAATGGCAAAGCAGACCAGATCACACACTAAAGACGCAGACGGAGACGTTTCTCTGCGTGTTACGCCCGGGCGGCGCGGAGGCTTCGTCTCTGGTCTGTGATAGCAGCCGCGGGCTATGATGCGCATTTGTTACCATTTGGCTTCGTTTTTAGCTACAGCACAGTGGGTCAAAACTGCTTAAAACAGAGGTAAGTAACAGCACTCATAGTGAAATAAAATTTAGGCATCCAATAAAGTTGCCAAAAGCTAAGCTTCAAGCTTCAATTATCAAGCTTATTTTTTTAATTATTATTATTTTATTTTAAGTATAGGCCAAACTAACTATTTTAAAATCTATAATGTGTACAGTTGATTTGCAACCCTTCGTTTTTTTCCAATGGTGAATCAAGAATAATCTGATGTACTATCTCATCTCATCTCACGTTATCAAATAATAAATAAATGCAAAAATAAAAAAAATATTAAAATAAATGCAGATTCAAATTTCATTGTACTTTATAAATAATATGCTAAAAATAATTATCTCACTGGATATCAGTGCTGCAAGGTTACCAAAATTGGCTGAACTTAACGCCAAAAAATAGGCTTATTTGTTTAAGGCAAATAACTAAGTGTCTTGATAAAAACAATTGTTTTTTAATAAATGATGCACGACCTATTTTTAGTTTTAAGTGAGAAAAGAAAAGTTCCTCAACTATTCGTGAACTTTGCACAAGCTCGTCCCACTGTGCTTTCCCTAATTCATGTTGGCGGCGCTGGCGTAGGCAGCCGAGTGAGCTGCTCGGCGGCGGCCACTTCATGGATATTGCACACCAGACGCTCCAGCTTCAGCTCGACCCTCCGCTCGCGAGATTGGAGCGGGCGCTGCAGTTGCTTTCTTCGCCAGCAACTTGGCGACTTGTTACATTTTCCAGCTTTTCGCTACAGAAATGAATTGTAAACCAATTAAAGTTGATTTTTCATCTTCATGTTGTGCTTGTTTTTTTTCTCTACTTATTTCTCGCTGCTCTCGTATATGTATATAGAGTTTATAGCACAGACAGTCAGCTTCAACTTCCCCCACGCTCCTTACTCTCCCTCGGCTGCTTTGTTGTCCATTTGTTAGTCGCGTGTTTTTAATGCGCCTCGGCAGCGGCGTCTTCTTCTTCTTTGGCTTTGTAGGTGAAAATACAGTAAATAACGAGTACATCTAAAGTAATCCCAATTTTTTGTGCTCATTTTGCAATTGCAATTTAATAATTATTTATTTTTTCTCCTATTTGGATTTGTATGTAACTCTTTTCTTCTTTCATTATTATTTTTTTTTAATATTTGTAATCGCAGTTCGCGCTAAGCACAACTGGAAATAAATTGAAACGCAAGTCTCGAACGGCCGATAATTGTGGAGAGCTGCCTCGTTACAAACTTGGTTGACAGTTATGCGAGAATGCCATGGATCTCTAGAGATCTTGGACGCTTTTAATTGACGATTTGCGTGTCGCCGTCGCAGAATGAAAGCAACTCTCGACACAAATACGCCAACGGACTGATGAGAGAACTCAACATGGTTAGAAGAAACATTTACAAAAATCGATTAGTCGTCTAGTCTAAGTATATGAACTCATAACAGCCAGACTGTTTGTTTGTCTATCTCCGAATATTTCAATTTACCTAACTTTCTATTCCCTCATCATTATCTATATATAAATGCAATATTTATGATCTGCGCCTATTTTAAATTGCAAACTATTTTCAGTTCAATCTATATTCAATTAAAGCTACCCGCATTCATTTTATAATTTATTTTATTTAAAATTTTAGTTATTTTAGTTATCATTTATAATTTTGCCATTTACCTATCCAAATTTGCTATATTCGAGTTCTTTAATATCTTTTTGTGTAGAATCTAGATACAAATTTAAGGCTAACCTTTTTTAATAGTTTTAAGCCAATATCTTTTCTATAATTATACTTTGACCATCTTGTTTGCTGTTGTTAATAGTATTATAAATATGAACATTTCTATAAAAATTTCAGCAGTTCATTTTATTATAATGAAGTTTTTCTTTCGGCTATTTCCTTAATTTATAGCCTTTTGTTATGCGAAACTGTTAGCTTTTCCCGAAGATTTTCGCGTATTTCGTTTCCATGCACAAAATTTAACAAGTCAGCGCACATTTTTTGCCATTTGAATCTATCAGGTTTTTATGTGTTTATTTGTATTTCTTTTGTTTATTTATTTGTATTTTCTTCATCTTTTTTGTGGGTCTGCCCTTCGTTTATGGCACACCCGCACACACAAAACACACAGACACACATTGATTGTTTCGGATCACCATAAAAAAAGTTAGAAACAAATATAAAAGGAAAACAAAGCAACAATTGCTGTGCGAATCCAAATGATTCTCCGGCTTTTGATTTTGTTTTTTTTTTGTTTTTTGGGGGGCAGCTGCTCAGCGCTTGGCCAATTGATTATTGTAACTGACGCTGGGGCTACCTTTTCATGGTTGCGGCTTATGGATGCGGCAACCTGAGCACACAGGTTGTTGCTACTGTTTGCTGAACGTTGTTGCTGTTGTTGTGTTGTGGCTTGCAGTTCTTTGGTACACTGAAACTGTTAATTAATTCGCGTTCCGATTCGTTAACTGCATTTGAAACACTTTGAAGCGCGAAATTTTGTTTGCTGTTGCTGTTGTTGTTTGCTGACCAACGCGGCGCGTCGCAAACTTTCAACGGCATCGAGTGGGCGGGTGGTGGCATGAGGGGCGTGGCCGCACGGCAACGCTACGTCCACGGCGATCGCTGCATTGAGCATTAAACTGCAAATCAACTTGGCTAAAGCCACAAGCAAAAACAACAAACAAAATTCAAAATTCAAATTCGTCTATGGCCGCATGTTGCTGCTACTGTTGTTGTTGATGTTGTTGTTGCTTGTAACGGTTGTACGATCGGTCAGCGCTTGGCAAACGGTAAGAGCGATGCCAGTGGAAAACGCAGACAGCGACGGACGACACTGCAGCTGATGCCAGACGAAAGCACCGTTCGCTTCGAGTAACCAAACGCGAATAGAAGACACCGCGGCCAGCGGCCAGCAATCAGCAGCAGCAACATCAGCAGCAACATCAGCAGCAGCAGCAGCGGCAGCGAAAACGGCAACGGCCGCCAAGAAGCTTGGAAACCCGCTCTGCTACAAGCGTTTTCTTGGCCAGAGCCACAGGCATAGCTTTGGCCAGAGCGACCATCAAATGTTTTGTATATGATATTATTCAATGGTTTCCTATGCGATTGGCCCCAGCGTGGGTTGCTCGAAATAAAGATGCCAGCTAGCTAATAGATTCGATAAAATGTTGCTGCCTCATCACTTCCAAATAATATGCAGAGTAGTTTTCTGACATTTTAGCACACAAGATATAAGATAGATTAGATAATAATCGAATCAGCTCCAGGTCGTTGGGAATGTGTTCCATGCCAATACGGAGCATTAAAAGAATACAAACGGAAATCGCAAAAAAAAACATTGCTTTCAATATCGCTTAAATACCCAGTACCCAATCAATTTCTACAAGAATTATACTAAAGCTTAAACATATATAAATAATAGGCAGATAAAACCACATTCGATAGTATCAAAAAATTTACTTATTAAAAGTGTTTTTTGCTTTGTTTAGGATCTTCTATGGTACTTCAAATAAATTTGTGTTTCTAAATATTTTTAAAAAATATAAATCCGGTAAGTCTTTTGACCATCTTTAACTATTCTTAGTGTAAATTTGACACTCTATGTGAGAAATAATTGAATAACATTTTAACTTTATCTATCCCTCGCTTCATCTTCCTGTTCTTGTTTCATTTATCTCTTTTTAAAAATTGCTGTTGCTCCGTATAACTCTTCGAAGGGCCCTCGCAATGGAACTGCTGTTCATAGTTGTTATTGTTCTTCTCTGTCCCCCGTCGGGTATCATGTATGCCGCTGTGTCAGTTGTCATGCCAATTGAACTGGCGTCTTCTATAAATATGAATCCAAGAAGAGAATCCAAACTGGCCTGACGACCAGAACTGCGCTGAGCTTGGCTGAGCGGAGCGGAGCTGGCCAAACCAGACCAGAAAGATGGGGCCAAGCAGTTGGACTCCTTGTGCAGTTGCTCCACTTGCAATTGCCAACTAGTTGCAACGGTTCTTTGAGCTGCTCTCTCTCTTTCTCTCCGCCTCGGGCCAGCTCTCTCTTTCTGGCTTTCTTCCTGGCATTCAGTTCGATGGCAACGAAATAAATAGCACGCCTGGATGCTTGGTTTGATATCTGGTTAGCTGGAAAGCAAGCAGCTAGCTGGCCGGCTCGCCTTGGCCAATGAACGCTTGTAGTTGGCTTTAATGAATCAACGTTTAGAACGCGTGCTGCCCGACGGTATTTAGGTGGCCGCTGACCAAAGTTGAGCAGCAGGTGGCCAGCTGGAAAGCGATCTTGATCGCTCATGCAGCCAACAGCGATTGCAAGTGATCCACTTGCGTCGAATAGCGTCGTGTTCTCCCATTGTTTGCAGCTCTAGTTATGAGCTCATCAGCGTTAATTGCCGGATTTAATTGTCTTGGCCGCTGTTCGAATTGTGCGCGTAGTCCTCAATCGATCAGTCGACTGCTCATTAAACACCTCCGATCGCTTGGCCATGCACATCGTCATCGCCAAGTTTGGCTTAGATACTGCCAATAGAGAGTTTCAGCTGGCTAATAGAGAAATGTGGCGTATTCATGACAGTCATCAAATTCAACTACTCCCAATAGCAGTCAAGCAAGCCAGCGCAGTAGTTTGCCACTCGCGAATTAGCTGGTTTCAGCTTTAGAGTCAAGAAAGCGATAAAATCATACTTAAGGATTAAACACTTTTGCTTAAAGACTTATTGATCTAGCTAACATGCTGAGAAAAATGTTGTCGGATATTTTCCTTCTCTTTTTAACTTAAATGCAGAGTTATTTTAGTAGCCATTCCGCATGGAAATCGGTCATATTATGTATATGTGGTATATACAAAAGTCCTAATCACTTGCAAATTCGATTAACAAATCGATGACGAGTTTTGCAATGCAACGAGACTTTTTTTCCTTTAACAAAAGTAAAAAATCTATTTTCATTTCGAATTTACATATATTACTTATAGCTCCACAGACATTAAGATACAAAGCTATTTTTTTTATATACATAAATTACAAAAATAAATTGATTGTAAACTTATTGTTTCATCACAAATTAAATTTGGTGAACAATATTACTGACGATTTATTATACTTTTCATTAGGCTTAGACAATTTGGAAAGTTTGTCGAACGAATAAAGTGGCCTAGGTCTCAGTGCTGTCATGCTGGCATTATGGCCAACGCAGAGAAATGTCAACAGTTGGCAATACGCTAATGAAATGGGGCAAGTGAATGCCATAAAATTGCATTAGTGAGCCGCAAATCACGGCACTGCCGACAGCAGCCAGTTAAGTGGGGAGCAGTTGGCATAGAAGTTGCGATAGCTCCGATTCCGTTTTGGCGTCGACACTTGTCGCAATCATTTAAATAAGCACCGCTCCACGGTTTGGCCGACTTTTCCCTGGCGCGGCGGCCACCCCACCGCTAGCCGCCAGAGCCACCCCAATTGCCGGCAAAGCGGTAAAGAACAAAGCTTTCGCCCCATCAACAGCAATGCGAGCGGACGCGCTGTGCGACTTTTGCTTTTAATTATTCGCCCAGTTAACAGATATTGGCAATTAGCCGCGTTCAGCTACTTACCAAATGTCTACAGATGCGGCCACAAGCAGCTGGACGCAGTCCAGGCAGCCCCTGGCCGCTGCATAATGCAATGCCAATGCGCCTCCATTGGGCCTTTCGTTGCCAGAAATGTTCCCCGGATGCATTGCGCTGGACATGTTCATGCCGATGGGCATACCCGCCAGATACGAGTCCAGCTGATGAGCATGCATTCTGTTCAGATTGTGATTGCTCTTGCTTTTGTTGTTGCTTATGCTAATGCTGTTGTTGTTGCTGTTGCTTATGTTGTGCAGTTTGTTTAGCTTATTGCTGTTGTAGTTGTTGTGGCTAATATTATTGTTGTTGTGCTTCAAGTGTAAATTCGAGTTCAGCGCATAGTCGTTGATTGTTCTGAAAGAGGCAAAAAGAAACTTGTCTTAAAAATTGTTTTAATTTGTTTAGCTACTGCAACCAACAAGTTGCAGTATTGAATCCTATCCACTCAGTGGATACAAGAAATAGACGTTATTTTTTCAATTTTGGCATATTTTATAACAAGCTAATTAAACATATGTATATTATATATAGTTCTCTATGTCACTAATCATTTCGCTAAATTAAATTATAATAAAGTCAATCTCACACAAGTAAGAACGTTGCAGTCCGGCGAAACCGAAACCAAAATACTCGTTCACAGTACACAGTAATTATTATTACTATTTTGAAAAAATTTTTTCCCAAATAAGTAAAGTAAGGATTTTGTTCGGAAAAAAATAAATTTTCAAATACGATTTAAATTTAAATGCAGAATTGATCTAGCAGTCAAGCGATGATGAAAATGGTAAACATCATGAAAATCGGTTCAGTTTTGACAAAGTTATGGAACTTTGAAATCTAGCAAGTATGGATTTGGGAACTTTACTTGTCTAAATTTTTGTAAATTTTCGCATGATTTTTTGCAGAAAAATCGACCCCCTCAGAATCACTTTTAAAGTTGCATTTTATACTAATTTACGTACCCGCAATCGATTAAAACTAAAAGTTCGCGATTCTGAATTAAAAAAAAAAATTTTTTTCAAAATAGGTAAGGGGGAGTAAAGGATTTTTTCGGAAAAAAAATCAAAAAAATTAATTTTCAAATTCGATTTAAATTTAAATGCAAAATTGATCTAGCTGTCAAACCACGATGAAAATGGTAAACATCATGAAAATCGATTCAGTTTTGACAAAGTTATGGAACTTTGAAATCTAGCAAGTATGGAACTTTGGGAACTTTACTTGTCTAAATTTTTGTAAATTTTGGCATGATTTTTGACAGAAAAATCGACCCCTCCAGAATCACTTTTAAAGTTGCGTTTTATACTAATTTAGCTACCCGCTTGCGATTAAAATTGCAATTTCGCGATTCTGAAGTAAAAAAAAATTTTTTTTCGAAATAGGTAAGGGGGAGTAAAGGATTTTTTTCGGAAAAAAATCAAAAAAAAAATTTTCAAATACGATTTTAATTTAAATGCAGAATTGATCTAGCTGTCAAACCATGATGAAAATGGTAAATATCATGAAAATCGGTTCAGTTTTGACTAAGTTATGGGACTTTGAAATCTAGCAAGTATGGATTTGGGGAATTTACTTGTTAAAATCTTTGTCAATTTTGGCATAATTTTGTGGGAGATATAGATTTTCTCGAGCTTTAAAGGAGGTGACCTTTAAAATTTGATGACTCTAGGTCTAAAACTGTGGGAGATATAGGCTTTTGCGATCCGGGGAGGCGGAGTGGCTGGGGGGCCTGTCCGGGATATCAAAGTCACAATCTTTTGGGAAGGTCACCAGCAACCTACATAGCAAATTTGGTGACTCTAACTTCACCTTTTATCCCACAACTAACATAGTGTCTTCACTTCGTGAACGAGTATAAAAATCAACAATTGGAAAGGGCAAATAAAAAAGAAAAAAGATTGGACAATAAGTAAAGTTAATGCAATTAAGAAGCTCCATAACTGACAGGACTGCCTTTATATAAGACAGCGCGTGCGTCAGCTTTTTAGTATCCATGGCTAACACATTCCTGATCTTATTACATGCCATTAAAGAGGATCGGATGGAAATTTATAAAAAAAATATTGTAAATATCCATAAATGTTATATATGAATATATCGCATTGATTTACCGTTGGCAATTGGTTGAAAAGATAAATGAGCTTTAGAGACACACCGTAATAGTTGTTGCATACTTTTGAAAAGAAAGAAAATTATGTAGCAGCCTTTGCAGCAGCGAACAAAAGACTTAAGACACAAACTTGACGCCAATAAGCACGCAACAGCTTCAAGAGTTTTTCTCTATTTTTCCATAATGCTCTCCAAACAAACTGAAAGTTGTAAAAACATTGAATTTGACTTAGCCAATTTGCCATTTTTATGGCTGCGAGTTAACGGGGTCGGATCAAGCGTTGGACAATCGCTGAGTCATGCCCACAGCACCTGCACCAGGGCAAGCCAGGGGGAATTGGGCGCCACTTCCGCACAGAGGGCAACAAAACTCGAGCAAAAGTCATAAACTTGACTTTTCAAATTAATTGAGAACCGAAAGAGGGGTAAAGAGGGCTAAAATGTTGACAGCTAGCTGGGTTATTGCCGTTGCTGCTGTTGTTGTTGCTGTTGCTGTTGCTGGTTTGAGGCTCAGTTTAATGAAGAAAGAAACTAAACTAATGCCACAGCCACTTTCTTTCAGTTTATTGCGTCAACACCTGTAAATTAGTTTGTCCCAAACGAGACGCTTGTAGCAGGTGCCAGAAGCGGGGCGGACAGGTGCTCAGCTGAGAACGCAATTTGGCCACACAAAATGCGGGCACTTGGTCAGTAAAATGTACGCAAAATGTGGAAAATAAAGAGTCACAAAAACCCAAATAGTTGTGAAAAGTTTTGAGCGAAAAATAAATGAGATACTCTGAGATACCAAATTTATAGAAACGTGAATTTAGAAATTGTAATTTTGGATATGCACAAAAATGATTCAAATATGGATCCAAGGAATGAAAGAAATATTGAAATATATTTGTACAAAATTAATAGACTGGAATATGGAGGGAAAACCTTTTACATATATGTAGTTCACTGGCACCTCCTAAAACCTACACAGCCGTAAATCTAACTGCTCCAATCTCTGAGATACTAATTAATATTATATTTATTTTATGGAAACGGAAATTCACATAATTTTGGTAAGCTTTCCTCACAGTTTAGGACAACTATTTATTTATTTAGCTCCTAGAATATTCTCATTGGGTTTTACTATGTCGCAAAATAATATAAAAAAAATGTACTGCAGCGATCGATATTTATCGACTTGGAATCCTATCATGTTTACACTTCATTAAACACGTGCAAAAAAGCGCAACCACTGCTTGACTGATTGACACCCATTACCCATGCAAATGAACCAAAACAGACAATGAAAACCGATATTAATCGACTTGTAAAAAATAGGTCAACCATTGTCTAAAGCACATTCAATTTAACAATATAATATAAGGCAGGAAATCAATTTCCAATTTCCAATCAGTTTAAGTTACCACCTACTGTCTGTTAAATTAAATTCTCACTTTTACAGGGTATTAAAGTGACTCCAATCAGCACTTTTGGTGTCTCATTATTGCACATCGGTTTTTTGCTCACTGTTCACTTTGGGCACACACAGTAAAAAAAGGGTGTTAACTTGGAGTTTACCTCAACTTGATGGCAACATCGCGACACTTGACGCATGGCACTTCGGCGACCGGCGCTGCCTCTGCTGCTTCCTCCGCGGCTGGAGCGGCTCCTTTGCTCGGTTTTTGGGGTTCTCGCGTTGCCCGCTTTTCATCGGCTTCCTGGGCGTTGGCTATCGTTGCGTATTGCGCCTCGCCCTCCTGCCCCTCGGCCTCGGGCTCGGGCTCGGGCTCGGTCTCGCTGGCGAAGTCCACCACCAGCTGCTGGTCATCGTCGAGCGCGTTTTCCGGCTGGCCGCTGCCGCCCGGGCGCCGGCTGAAGTAGCCGACGTGCTGCTCGACGCCGGCGCTGGCGTCCAGCAGGATGCGCTCGTAGGCGGCGCTCTCGTTCTCGCTGAGCGCGAAGCGCTGCTCGAAGACGCGCATGGGCAGCGCACTCTGGCGCAGCAGCTCCATGCGCTTGTGCCGCAGCTCAATGGAGAAGATGAGGCGGACGCGCACCTGGCGCCGCTTGCCCTGCTGCGTGGATCGGGCGCGCTGCAGTCGCCGCCGATTGTGGCGCAGCTCGAGCTTCTCGAGGCCGCGCAGCGACTTCTCGGCGACGGGCAGCGCGCTGCTGTCCCGCTCTAAGCCGCTGTAGTCCGCCGCGGAGCTGAGGTCCAAGGCGCTGCGCGTGCGCCGCCAGGGCACCAGATCGAAGTGCGAGAACTTGCGTTCGCCCAGCTCCGTCCACGGATGGAAGTTGATTTGGGCCACGCCGCTATTCCCCTGCCGCAATATCCAGTCGGAGGAGTTGGCGGCGACGGAGGCGCGCGCTGCGGGCGCGTGGCGCACGTGCGCGTTCTTGGCGCTCGCCTGCGGCTTGTGGCGTTTGTAGCGCGGCACCAGCGTCGACTGCAGCATGCGCTCGTCCAGCCCGTAGTCGCGCCGCAGCAGCTCCAGCTCCAGTTCCCTGCTGCTGGCCGTATACTGAGCGCCGTTCCAAACGATGACCGGTCGCGCCGACAGACCCGTGGACAGTGCCCCGCCGCTGGGCATGTTCGCGCTCGAGCTCGGCTCGGACCGCGCTCGAGTTGCAGCTGAAGTTGGAGTTCGCGCTCCCGTTCCCGCTCCCGTCCCCGTTCCCGCTCCCGCTCCCGTTCGCGTTTTCGTTCTGGTTCTATTTAATAGTTGTTCTCTGCCCGCTTTTCGGGCTTTTGGATCGCGTTTTGTTCTGTTCGCTGTCGCAATTTCGCTGATTGCTTTTTAATATTCGCCGTCGTCGCCGCTTTCCGGTTTCCGTTTTCTGCCGTCCGACGTCTGCGCGCCGTGACGCCGTCGCCGCAAATGCTGCTGGTCAAAATCCAAAGCCAACTCCGACGGCGACTCCGATTCCCAAAGCCCAAACAGCAAGTGCTGAAGGCAGCGCGAGGGGCTGGAGGGGTGCGTGCGCCCTATGCAAAACTGCGACGTCGGCGTCTGCGTCGGCGTCGGCGTCGCTGTCGACGCCGTTGCGATGATTAAGTGTATGTAAGCGCGTTTTGAGTTTATACAACATTTTGTTGCTGCTGTTGTTTTTTTTTCGTTTTGTTTTGTTTTGTTTTGATGTTTGCTCAACATTGGTAGACGCAGCAACAGCAGCAGCCCCCCCCCCCGCTCCCCCCTGCTCCACCCCTCGCTACCCGCGCCTGGCATTTTGTGCGCTTTTATTGTTATTTATTTATTTTTCACGCTTGCTGCCATGTCACCAGGTCGCCGCGACTGCGCTGCCGACTGCCAACTGACTGCGCAGCCCTCGCGGCGCTCATTTCAAATGTTTCACTTCGCTGCGCACGCGTCAACAATAATAACAACAACAACAACAGCAGCAGCAGCAGCTCAGCATTGGGGGCCGCAGCCGGGGCCGCTTTTTGTTGTTGCTGCATGCCCCATTCAAAAACTCCGAGTTCACAGTTCTATTCTCAGCTAATTGACAGCGGCTGCTCATTGAAATGATCATCATCCAATAATATATATATATATATAATAACTTCATAGTTGCATGTTCTACAGCTGTCAGAATCAGCACAATGGTATCAACATAATAATAATAAAATACATGTGAAATAAAATTATCCACTTATAAGCTAATTGAGTATCGAAGCCCTCTTGACGCATTCCAAATTATTTTCATCCAATGTAACATTGCATTTGTATATTTTCTAAATGCTATAAGCCTGAGGAACATTCCTAACATAATTAATAAAATATTAAATAAACAAACAAATAAAATTTAAAATATTAATATTGAAAATGGAAAATTAAAAAATATATAAAAAAAAGGTAAAAGGTAAAATAGCAATCTCTGCTTGCCGTTAAGATCTTTAACAACGAACAAAATACTACCCTATTATATTATAAATAGAGGGTATACTGATGAGCACCATCTTTAGCTAACTTTAAAAAATAAACACAAGCTAAACTTAAACAACAATATTCTAGAAATATGATATGTTTCTGGAAAAACCGGCGCATTCAGGAAGCTTTCAACTAAATGGCAAGCCATCTATTGGTTTCTGCTCCACATGCATCCTATATATTTAATATATAAGTTTATATATCTTTAATGTATGTCACAAGCATCGTTTTTGTGATTGTTTTGGTCGATTTCTGCGAGCGACAACCTTCGATTGGAGCCGATTTGAATATAGATAATAGAGATACGTGAATTGCGGTAGAGTCGCAGCCGAAACAGATCCATTATAATAGACTTTGTTATAGATATTTGCATTATAAATGCGCGGGGCAAATGATTTTATGGCCTGGCCGCCTTTCTAAGCCACCTGCTTATGGGGCAACTCCAGCTGTTGGTGTTGCTCTTGGTTAACTGAAACTTGTTTGGCCCGCAGATGCTGAGAGACGTTAATTGCAGGCCTCAAGTGCCAACAGATTGGCCTTAAGTCAGGCCAACTAATGGACGTCATCTTTGACATTTTCATTTTCATTTCCATTTCCATTTCAATTTGAGCTTTGGCTTATTTTTTCTTTCATTTTTTGGGTCGTTATTACAAAGCAAAAGATGAGCAAACGATTATGAAATTAAAGCCACTCAAAGCGCACGCGGCGAAAATGAAATGATGTTAGCGAAGGTCGAGGACTGTCATATATAAAAAATAAAAAAAAAAACCTAAAAAAATAGAGAAGGCAGACAAATGACGGATTCAGATGCAGAGCGCTGGGTTCGTCAGGCCCCGCAATGCGGGCGGTGACATTCACCCAGCGCTGCGAAGCCGTGGTGCTGTGGAACCATGGAGAGCTGGGAGCCATTGAACCAGAAATCACGAAAACTCTTTACGCTGCTTGAGCATGACTCACGCTCCAGGCCGCTCGCATGGCCGGGGGACCGGAGGAAACCAAGTTCCGGACGGGGGAGGGCTGTTTACGGGCCGGGCGCGAAATCGGCTCAAGACCGGGCGATGGCAGCTCCCAACTCGAAGCCAGCTCAGTCAATGGGAACGCACCAACTGCCCACTTGAGCACGCCCTGAACATAGAATTGACTGACTAAATAACTGACTGACTGCCTGACTACTGAGGGTCTGCTTCTGGGCAACGCCTGTTCAAGAATCATCGTCACGCCTGAGTTGAGCGACATGCAAAAGTTCTCCAAGTTTTGCCGCTTGTTGATCACTACCCACAGAATACACATAGCCATGTAGAAGCATGTATGTAAACCCAACAGATATATTCACATACAAACATCTTGTGCAATTACATGTACATTAACATACTTCATATTGCCTCATACTTTATATTGCAGTCCTGCCTTAGCTAGGCCTACGTTAGCTAAGCTCTATCTGCCGATATATTAGCAACACATATTTCTTTATGCTTTACGTTATAGTGGTCATTTCATCGGATATACCATAGTCGTGATTATATGGGTAACTTAAATGTATTTTAGACAATATCTAAACTCCAACTCCTACATTTATTCAGCCTGTACAGAAAGACGAAGTCTTATTAGGATAGCTTTAGGATTAAGGTATATAGTACAGGCCACAGACAGACTTTGTATATATAAAAATATAAATATATTAACGACTTATGCAAGCTTATTAATTATTCCGTTCAAAAATAAGAACACAACTACAATAGCATTTAAAAGTTTAAATTAGATTCAGGATATAAATCTATTTGGATCAGTGTATGCTTGACTAGATAAATAAATAATACGTATCATGGGGTGTCAAAGATATTTGAGTTAGCTTTTCGAATTGCGCAAGTTTCAAATGGTCGTAAATAAACAAAAAATTAAAAAATACAAACAAATGCTTCACTGAGTTTGGGCGCAGCATTCAAATTAAAATTGCTAAGTGTTTAAAACTGTGTATTTTTTATATGCTATTTCCTCAGTTGTTAACTGTGCCAACAACGGCTGAAGACGATCGTAAAAGCTGCGCCCCAAAACTTTGCCGGCTGCTTGATAAAGACGTTAGGTGAGAAAGAGATGGAAAATGCTGCATTGTTGATTCATTCAAATGTGAGATGCAGTTGGTAATTGGCCAATTGACGACTGCTCGATCTGTTAATGAGCATACATAAGCATATATAATAATATACATATCGCATATACGACGATTCGGACATGAAATCGTTTTCTCTCCATCGTCAAGAGCTGGGCAGCTTGTTGGGGTCTCGGCACTTTTACTTTTTTGGCTTTGTTATCAAAAGCAGAACACCGCTAACGTGGCCGCGTTGTCTAACGGTATTGGCAGCAAGAGGTATCGTCTTCAGCTTCGTTGACGTCTTCGTTTTGATCGTCTTTGTCGGTTGCCATTCAAATTCAAATTGGCTCTTAGAATCGATCAACAATTTGTTGCTGTTGTTTTTGTTATTGATTTTTTGTTTATTTTTTTTTTTTTTGGGCTAAAATTTTCACTTTCCGCACACGAGAAGAAAAGAAAGCAAAAGTGAAAGAAATGGTTTACAACTTTAAACTCTTGAACTAGCGGCCGAATTGGTTGGGCAACCCACTGAGAGGAAGTTCAATGATCAAGAAGCTTCCGCCTAAAACGGGCGAAATTCAATAAAAACCTTCGTCTTTCGCATGAAAATGCCAGATACATAAATTTCAAATAAACGTACAACAAATAAAGAGAGAAGTCGGAAAAAGCTTTGCAAAAGCTTTGGCTGGCGCTTGGCAAACAAGCCACTCACATGGCCAAGCCTTGATCATTCATATTTGCACATGCTGCAGGCACTCATTCATTTATTCAATCAGTCTATCAGCTGCGTGAAAGTCCAAGCCAAACAAAACATTTGCCCAACAACAACTAGACAAACAAATGGGCAAAACAAGCTGACAACAAGACAAACAGCTGCCACACGAGGCAGTTGCCACCGTTGGCGTCAAGCAGCAGCGCACAATTCACAGGGCGCACCGATAAGAGAACTGAAGATGCCGCGAAACCAACTAAAGCAACAGCTGCAACACAAGAGCAGCACTTGTTGCATGTGACAGCTGCCACATCCCGTGCGAGTTGCGGCAAGAGTTGCACCAACATTTGCCTGCCCAGATGAGATCAGAGTGGATCCGAGTGGATCCGAGTGGATCATTGGCCAAACAGAAAGGCGCGTTATATGAAAACATAGTCTATAATACCGTATAAGTGTATCTGACTTTAATACTTTAATAATTATGTACTTCTAATATATATTCCTGATCAATCCAGTCGATATAGCTGCTTGCAAACAAGTTTCTTCATTTTAAAACTATTTTTATTAAATGAGAAGTTGAGCTATACATTTTCCTTATTTGTTTAACATTTTAACAATACCTGAAATATAGCTTGTTAACACGGCAAGTTCACTAAAATCATTATATATTTAAATTACTTTGTAGCATCATGATTGCATAATGCTTTTTTCAGTCAACATATAGCCAAAGACTTTGTCTCATGCTTCTGTAGTTTCTATTGACACTTTGATTGTTTTTCCTTAAAAGAAAAAGTCGGTATTCTTAAAAAATATATTGCACTTTTTCCTTTAATTAAAATATCTCCTTTGCTTGCACTTTTTAATTTGTATCTTATTATTAATAATTAGATATATTTGATTTACCATTGATTGATTATATAAAATATAAAATATGAGATATTAAATAGAGAAAGCCTTGATGTGTGTAGCCTAGATAATCCTGAACAATCGGTCGATATTTGTTTAGATCACACCAACTAGAAAAGGTCATACATAGAAAATAAGAATACTTTTCGAGGTGGGTCGAGTTAGGCCTTTCTCATAGATATAAGAGCTACATGATATGAAGTTGGCCAATATTGTGTTGTGGGATTGGATTAGCAAGACCAAGTCAACAAATTGCCAATTATGACAACGACAACAACAACAGCGACAACAGCAGTGGAAAACCAGTTAAGAGTTGCGTTTTAATATGGAAAATGAAAATCCACAGACATTGCCGTCGACATCGGCATCGGCATCGGCGGCGATTTCTAGTCAAGTGGTAAGCTAAAAATGTCGTATGTAAACGCTTTGCCTTAATACTTAATTGACATTGGTGGAAAGTTGCAGCAGCAACAACTGCAGCGGCAACAACGGCAGCAACTCTAGCTGCAGCCACAAACCTGGGCCGGTTGTTGACCGAGAGATTGGCTAACAACGGTTAACTTTAATAGCCATCGCCCGCGCCGCGGTGTCTGGAGCGGACCGAACGAAAGCAAAAGGATGCCGTGGCCCAGCGGGACATGGGGGATACTGCGGCTGCGGCATAATGTGTGGTTCAGTTTGCTGCGATGCGATTCGGTTCGGGCCAAAAACGAGTTGCAGCTGCAAGCAGACGCCGGCCAAAAATTTCACTTTTTCTTTTGCTATTAACGCAGGTTGCTGTTTTAGTTTTTCTTTATATATATTTCATTTTTATATTTTATTTAAGATTCATCCATTTCCCAAGCGCCTCAAAGATGTCGACCAGAAAGCGTCGCTAATTAACGCAATACTAAATACGTGTATTCGCGCCAAACCCAGTTGGCCATTTGCCAGCAGTGGCCATTTATCTCGTGTTATTGCGTTTGCCTAATCCCCGACTTAAATTTATTTTTACCCATTTTATTTACTTATTTTTTTTAATTTCTTCTGCCAATTGGCAGGCGAGTTGAATGCACTAATCGTACAATGCAACGCGTAATGTGCAAAGTGCAACGCGGAGCGAAGTTGCAAGGTCTTTCGACTTTCGATGCGTCGTGGCAACATTGGCCCGCAAAATACCGAGGAATGTGAAAGGGCGTTCGAGAGCCCGAAGATTATCTTTGCTGTCGCGGATTAGCACTTCTTTCTATTGCCATTTCTATTTATATCTCTCTTGTTTTTTTCGCGTTTTCTCTCTACCTCTATCTTTCAATCATAGATATTTTTAGCATACAAAAATTATGTTCTATGCAATAGTTATGGTCGCAGTTTTAGATTTATGGTTCCTTGAGATACTTTTCACGTTTCTAAGTTGAATCACAATTTTAAGCTCTAATCTTATGATAAATTCTTGCAGAAATTTAACCAAATATACCCTCAAATAGATGAGACCCGAATTCCCATATAATTCAAATTATTCCTTGAATAGCATAATAATATAATATATATACTATATCTATAGTTGCTTCTAGACTTAGTTCTGGTTACCTTCTCTTCAATTAAATAAATGAGCTCGGCTTTATATCAGGCTCCGTTATTTCCGAGCATTTGAATCCATAAAAATGATTTAACGTTAATCTCCGATTTTCCAGCTGCGCTTCAAAGTCTCTTAATTAATCCAAGAGACGTGCTTAAACTATGTTTTATAAGGTTTTCTCTCTTATCTACGGCTTGCGCTACACTTTTATCTTTGCATTGTATTTGAAAGTTTGAACCACAAATCATAAGAGAAACCCCCTTGGAAACCGTTATCTGGCGAATGATAGCAAGTGCCAAATGTATAAAAATACAGATGTGTTATAGCTGCCAAAAACCAAATGCTGTATGCATGATTTTTCTTTTTGGCCATTTCCGCAACTCTGTTGCCAGCAACAACAATTAAACAACAACAAAAATGTAGCAATAGCTGCAACAACAACGGCAACAACGAAACAGAAATGTGAAAAAATAATTAAAGTAACGTACTATGTCTAAAGCAATAATCGCCAACTCGGTCTTAAGACTGTGGCAGGTGGCAGGTGGCAGGTGGCAAGTGGCAATGGTGGGTGGTCTGCGGGGGGAGGCAGCGGGCGTGTGCAACACCGAAACAAAACACAATTTAATGCGCTTTTCGAATTCTACGGCTCCGCGCTCTGAACACATCAGTAAGCATGGATATGGATAGCTGCCCGTACATTTATTACGCCCCGGGGCATAGTCAAATCATATGGTATATATGTATATATATGAGCAATGATATGGTCTAATATTATACGGCTTGCTATAGAATATATCTATGAGAACGCTTACGGTGTATTTGGAGTATGGACTAGAATAGTATGATCTGATATGATATATATACAGGTATAACAGAAAATAGTATGATAAGCTATGATATAGTACTAGAAATTCTATGTAAGAGCACAGGACTTTATAATATGTGGATAGGTAAATAGGATTTAATATCATATGATTTCGTATAGTCAATTATGTTTATGGTAAAGTGTCAAATGGTATGTGATATGGAATAGTATAAATTGATATGATATCGATTGGTTTAGTATTAGTTAAGCACAACATTTTAATAGTTTGACATAGTCTGCTATGATATAGAATATGTACCATTTGGTAAATCATCGATTATTCAAGGTAAATTATGATTTGATATGATATTGTATGGCATGATATGGCGTATTATAAACATTACAAAACATTCGAGGTGCGACTGCTCCGAATTGCGGCCTCGATTTTGTCCGAAATGCTCAATTATAAAGTTATAAATTATAAATTGCATCCCGCTCTCTGTGCAGTCCAATTAGCACAGTCAGTGGCCCAATCAACGACTGTTGAGAGTTGTATAATCCAATCGCTAGCATGGGCCTAATTGCGTATTGAAAACTCTCCCTTCCACACATAAAAACATAGGCGATTATTTTAATTAAGCAAACTTTCAAATTGGAAAACCAAAAGAAAATCGATAATCGCAGAGGTTCTTTAAGATCAAATTCGTAGCTATGAAATGCATTATCAAAAACTTTCTGTTATACTTGACAATAGATCGTAATAGATTAATAGATCAGGTAATACAATTAGAACTATATTGAAATTTTGCTCATGATGCATATCTTCATATACCCTGCAGCTATTGAATATGGTGTAGAATGGTTTTGTGCAAATGTATGTAACAGGCAGAAGGTGGCATTTATGACCCCATAAGGTACTATATGTATTTGTGATCTGCAAAAGCAGCTCCAAACTGTATTTATTTCACTTATCAGATACTTTGAGTATCTATAATATTTTCCTTTTTCTTTGAGTTTGTCTATTTATTGTTTTTAAACAAATGGGATTTGAACTTACTTAAGTTGTTTTCTTTATCCGTGTAGTTGCACATAATCAAAGCCACACATCGGGTATTCGCGAAACACACACACGTACGCACACACACGCACACACATTTATGTAGAGCCTGTCAGCACTGTCGATCGTGCAACAACAAAAAAACCAATAAAAAAATAACAATAACAACAGTAACGAATAGTACCAGGTATGCACGGCTAACTAACACAATTGATGCAACATTTTGAAACAACGGTTAATTTGTGTTAACTGTTTGTTGTTGCTACTGCGGCTGTTGCTGCTGCTGCTGCTGGCGAGAATCGCTGATAAAAAAGAGGCGCGCGCGGCACGTGCTATGCGAACAATGGTCGACGCTTGTTTGAGCCTCGAGTCTTTGGGTCTTTCAGTCTGCGGTCTGCGAGTCTCCGACTTTGACTTCGACTTCGCCTCCGACTCTGGCCACCGGTCGCCAAAGAAATGTAAAAGCCGCAGTCGCCGCTTGCCGCGCTCAAAAGCACAGACGCAAAAGCGGCAGGCGAGAAAGCTCCAAAGCTTTTGCTTGTTTGTTTACTTTGCGTTTGTTGCTGCTGTTGTTGTTGCTGTTGCTGTTGTTGTTGTGGCTACTTTGTGTGTGTGCGTGTGTGGCATCGATGCGCTTTTTGCACACTGCTGGACTTTTTCTTGCTGCTGCTCGCTCTCTTTTTTTCCTAGTTTTCATTCTCTTATCTGAAATTTGTATACCCTATATCCCATACCCTATATCAAAAGTGACTTGGAAGAGTATGCAAAAGCTGTGCAATTGTATGTGCACTTGGCGAAAAATGGCAATTTGGTTTACAAATATGTCAAGTACAACTCATTCTTCAAATTTCTAATAATAATATATGAAATACTGCAAAATATTGCAAATATCTACCTGCTCCAAATAAGCATACAACGTTCTCAATGAAAGTTAATTAAATAAAAAGTAGATTAAGTACTTTATAAAATTACCTTATTTAGTATTTATGAATTTTTTGATTAAGTTTAAGTTCAAGAAATTGCTAACTTGGCTTGATTTGGACGACCTTTGAATTTGAATTAGTTACAAATGCACACAAGTACTTTTTAGATTTTTAATTATATTATGCAAATTAGTTATTTTCGTAGTATTTCTAAATTTGCGTTTGAGCTCGTCAGGCTACAGGGTATATTGCCAGTCGAACAACCTGCCTCAAGCACTCTTACTTGTTAACTTAACTTTATTCAATCGAGTTTATGTTTTTGAATGCTTTTTATGGCCGCAGCCGCGTCATGCGCTTCTAGGCAGCTGCCATTGTTCGGCTCGCGGTCTAACGGTAACAACGTTTCTTCGTCTACTCGTATTTAAGATACATGCTGTTTATATAGAAATAAATAAACACATTTACATACACACAAAGTGTATTCCCACATATGCTTCTATATCCCGCTCATCGCATAGTTTCAAATATCTATGGATATTAATTTATGTTGAACTCGGTTCAGTTCAGTTCGGTTCAGTTGGGTTCAGCCTCGCTCTCGCTCTCGCTCTCACTCCCTCTCTCTCTCTCTCTCTCTCTCTCTCTCTCTCTCTCTCTCTCTCTCTCTCTCTCTCTCTCTCAATGCGATGCTCATTTAAATGCAATCAGTCAAAATCGCATCTAATTTGTCCACCGATTGGCAATCCAATTGAATTGTATTTTGTAAACACTTCATTAGCAGCATTATTGTTGATAATAATGATGTTGTCGATGATGATGATGAAACACATAATTGAAGACTCTGGAATTGCGTTCGCAATCGCCCAAGTTCATTGGAAGCCATGCAAAGTGGCAACTGGAGAGTCATTTACCACACCTGGCGTATTATTTGTAAAGAATCCGCAAAATAATTTAAGAATAAAAAGGAAGAACAGTTTTTCGACCGATTGTTCCTATGACAACTACACAATTTTTGCGGAAACATATGCTTAGAGCATACCGGTCGAGTTTCGTCTGGATAGCTTAAAAAACAAAAAAAATTTCTAAAATAAAAACTAATTTTCCAACCAATAGATCCTTCTATATGAGGTTGTCCATCCTATTCCGACATATGTACTGCTTGCAACAAAAGCACGAATCAAAGAAACAAAGGAACAGAGAGATATTTACCAACCAATGTACTCTCTTTATACTGGTTAACGAAGTGAAAAGAGTATATTGGGTCTGTCCGTATGAACGCGATTTCGTTCGCCGTCATTGAGGCTAGAGACTTGAAACTTTTGAAATATAGTCGTGTATACCCGCATCAGATGAAGGACTACCGTTCAAATCAATCAAATCTATATACATATAGTGGGGTCGGGTAAACCTCGAAATCCATATCTCCCACAATTTTAGAGCTAGTCACGAAATGTGGCAGACAATTTTCAGATGACTCCATTAAAAATCGAGCCGAAATGCTGGGCACGCCCACTCTTGCTCCCACAAATTACAAAAACTATATATTTTACAAAATAACAATAATAGTTAAGAGCGTTTTCGACAGTTTTAAGCTGTTATACTATGATTAAAATAAATTAATATTTAACCGGAATATCTAGCTGATGGCCTTAACAGAAGTTGCCCTTGGTTATCATGAGGCATCGCAATGGACCTTAATACTTATGTATGTATATAGTATATATCATATAGGACATACCTGATGGCTGCTGCCGCTGCAACAACTGGTTGCTGCTGTGCCAAGAGCTTCATGCTGCCGCCGAAGCGCTGCTGGGGATGGTGCGGATGCTGGTGTAGGAGCTGGGCGTTGAAGTCGAGTTCGCCGTCGATGGGGCCGTAGCCGTTGCGACTGCAGCTGAGGCGACTCGCGTGGGAGCCGCGCTCCGAGTTGCATTTGGAGCCGCAGAGCGAGTTATCGCAGAAGCGGCAGCATTTATTGTAGCTGAACGTGGAGGTGCAGAGCGTGCAGAATGAGTCCAGTTGCGATTCGGCGTGTTCATCATCGAGATCCTCGTCCATGTCCGCGTCCGCGTCCGCATCCGCCGCTGCCTGCGCCGCCGCCGCATCCGTATCCATGTGCAGCTGGTGGCAGCGCAGCTTGAGCGTGTGCGCATTGCTGCTCTGATCCTCGTCCGAGCAGAAGTTGTACCTGTCGCTCTCCGTGTCCTCGGCCAGGCTGCTGCCCGCGCTGCCGTCCGCCCGCTGCGGCGACATGCCGAAGCTGCTCAGGGGACAGGAGGGGTACCGCGCCAGGGGAAATTGACGCACGTTGTACTTGCTGGTCATCGAAAGGTTCTCATTGAAATAGATGACGTTGGAGCCGTTTGGCTCCTGCTCCCTCTCCCGCTCCCGCTCCCGTTCCCGCTCCCTGCTTATGCTCAGATCGTGGTATTTACGCAAAAATGCCGCATTGCAATCGGCTGCGGTATATTCGTGCAGTTTTTTCGGCTTGGGCGTGGGGTGAAGGGGCGAGTACAGCAGTTGCTGCTGCTGCTGCTGATGCAGCATCTGCGATTGTGGCACACTGTTGTTGTTGCTGTTGCCGCTGCCATTGTTGTTGTTGTTGTTGTTGTTGTCGCCGACGGATATGCCGCCGGACCGCAAAAGATCGAACAAGCGCTGCTTGAGATCACGCATTGCGTCTGCATGAGGTTGCCGAGTGTCTGCAAATATAAATAATGCAAATATATATATAATATCAATAGGTACAAAATCAATAGTAAATTAAAATTGCCTTTACTTTTAATGGCGCCAAACTAAACAAACTGACAGCGACTTTTGTCATCTGCTCATAGCAAAGAGCTTGTGCAAGCTCTCTCAGGTGTGACCAGTTTGAGTAAGCATCAAAAAATTGTATGAAGATGTGCAATTTTAGTCAATGTTTAAAACATTATTGTTACAATTGTGTTTATAATTGAAATGTTTTAAGTATTTTTAACATTCAGTTCAAATTATCCGTAGTATACATTTGACTGGAGCTTTCAATACTGCTGGCACTCATAGCAAACAGCTTGCGAGTGCCACTGCGCACATGCTTGGTGGCAACCCAGTCGCTCTGCCCAAATTGAGTATGTTATCGATAACTTTCGGTCTGTTACAGTCCAGCACAAACGCATGTTGGTAAATTCATAAGCGAAAACAAAACAAGCAACGTTTATAGCAAGTTCTTTAGGGTAAGTACTGCACAAAAACTAGACTTATCTCTTGTAAACAACTGTATCGCAATGCACTTAAACAGAAAGATGAGCACACAACGCGGGAACGCAAATCGCACACGTGCCCAGAAACACAAGAATCGTCATGTATTCAAGAACGATCTGCACGACAAAACTCCACAGCAGATGCGGCTCAACAAGATGCACGTGTCGACCGTCTGTCAGCGCTGCAAGGAGGTCATCGAGTGGAAGATCAAGTACAAGAAGTACAAGCCCCTGACGCAGGCCAAAACCTGTGCCCGCTGCCAGCAGCGGACGGTGCGCAAGGCGTACCATGTCATCTGTCGCGACTGCGCCATCCAGGCGCACGTGTGTGCCAAGTGCCTAAAGAGCGCCGACGAGGTGGCCATCGAAGCGCCCGAGCCGACGCCACAGGAGGAGCAGCAGCTGCAGGTCGAAATGGATCGACTGATTAAATCCTTCTCGGAGCGCAAGCGACGCGCTTTCCTGCGCTTTATGGCGAAAGGTCGCAAGCAGGAGACAGAGGAGCCCCAGGACCTCGACGAGGAGGAGCGCGCGGCGCGAGAGAAGGCGGTGCGAGTCAGGCATACGCGCGAGGAGCTACTGGAGAAGATCAAGCAGCTGAATCTCGCCGAAGAGGACGACGATTACAATGACGAAGACGATGAGGACAGCGGAGACGGTGTCGAGGACGATGATGACGATGAGGGCGAAGGTTCTGATCTTGATTCAGAGGCAAGCAGCGAAGAGCTGGAGCAAAATGTTAAAACAAACGATAAACTTGTACAGAAATAGCGCTAAAAAATACCTAAATACTGTTCGATTTAAAGTAAATTTTTTTTTTATAATACAAATATATAGTGTTGCAAAATTTAAGGCAATTAAATTATTGAATTATTGTTTTGGGTCTGCTAGTTCTCTAATCATGACCTAGTCTATTGCGTTATCGTTCAAAATTAAAAATGTACACAAGTAAAACTTGAATTGGCTCGCAATAAAAGCTTTCGAAAAGCTCACAATTACAGCTTTGCATTTTAATTTTCTGGCGAAATTCAGAGCGCAGCAATCGACTGTAACTAATCGCCTGCAGCCGCTCTCAGCCTAGCTGCTGTGCCACTCAGTGGTCGACCAGCCAGTAGCAAAGAAGCATTTGGTCCCGAGTGAACGTGAATTATTTTGATTTTTTTTTTTCGTTTGCAAAAACTGTATCAAAGTTAGAGAAACGGCATTGGCAACGTGGCAGGATGACCAATAGCAAAATAAGGAGCCGCAGAGGGCGCCGCAAGAAGGCTAAGGATAACGTAAGTACTACAGTGGTGGCAATATCGACTACACAAAAATCGAAAACCAAGTCCAAGTCGAAGCCCAAATCAAATGAAAAGTCAGAAAAGACCGATCAAAGTAAATTGTCATACGCCGAGCTGCAAATGCTGCAACAGATAGTGCTCGATTTCGTAAAAGGCGACCAGCCGTACCAGGAGCTCATCGGGCTGTGCAATCTGCAGCGCAAGGAGATCCACCTATTTGCCCGACAACACGGCCTGAAGACGCGCAGCCGCAGCAACGCCGGCAAGCGCATACTGACCATAGCCCGGGGCGAGGCTGTCAAGCCCAAGATGCGACTGGCCGAGGTCACGCTGCCGGCAACAATGCAGTTCCACTGTGTCCTGGATGCGGCCATCAGCCGCAGGCGGGCGGTGCCCATGCATCATATGCGTCGCGAGCGGGCGCCCCAGAGTGGCGGCCTCCTGGGCATACCCCGCGTGCCGCCGGCTGCGCGCCCCGTTAACCAAACGCTCGCCGCCGAGCGCCAGGAGCTGCCCATCTTCACGAAACGTGACCGGGTGTTCGAGCTGCTCGAGATGTCGCAGGTAAGTGCCGGCGCAACGGCAACTGACTGCCCATTGTAGCTGGGTTAATCATCCGCAGGTGCTGATTGTGAACGGCGCCACGGGCTCCGGGAAGTCCACGCAGCTGCCGCAGTACCTGCTGGATCACGCGACCGCTACGAAGCAGTCGGTGCACATCGTGGTTAGCCAGCCGCGTCGAGTCGCCGCCATCAGCGTGTCGGGACGCATTGCCGAGGAGCGCGGCGAGATGCTTGGCGACACCGTGGGCTACATAATACGCATGGAGAGTGAGTATTGGCGGGCTGGGCGGGAGACACGTCTCATCTAATCCCCACACTCAATCGCAGGCAAGTCCAGCCCCAACACACAGCTGGCGTTCACCACAAGCGGCTGTCTGCTGCGCACGCTGGCCATGAAGAGCGCCGAGTTCTTCAGCAACACCACGCATCTGGTCATCGATGAGGTGCACGACCGTGACCTCAACACGGACTTCCTCTTGCTGGCCGTCAAGCTGGAGCTGGAGCGCAACAAGGCGCTCAAGCTGATACTGATGTCGGCCACAATGGACCTGGAGGCGCTCTCCCGATACTTTGGCAATGCGCCCGTCCTGGATGTGGAGGGACGCAGCTACAATGTGCGCATCTATTCCCTGGAGAACATACTGCACATGACCGGCTACATGACGCCCCAAATGACGCGGCAGCTGGGCACCAATCAGCAGCCCACTGGCGCGGAGCTGCTGAAGGCCTATTCGCTGGCGCACAGCACGCATGAGGAGGACATTGACAACTCGCTGATTGTGTCCCTGCTGCAGGTGCTGCTGCTCATGGGCATCAAGGGGGCCGTGATTGTCTATCTGCCCGGTTACCAGGACATGACCCGGCTGATGGACATGCTGATGGATGCGCTGCCAGCGGACCTGGTCAAGATACTGTTGCTGCACAGCCAGGTCGACGGACAGCGCCAGAAGGAGGTCTTCCGCGAGTTTCCGAACGTACAGCTCAAGATTGTGCTGAGCACGAACATTGGCCAGACCTCGATCACCATATCGGATCTGTTGTACGTCATCGATACGGGCCGCGTCAAAATGAAGACCTACGATCCGGCAACGGGCGCCTCGCATCTGGGCTGCGTCTGGGTATCGCAGGCGGACGCACATCAGCGCACGGGACGCGCCGGTCGCCGCAAGGATGGCATCTGCTATCGACTCTATAGCAACGAGCAGTTCGACGCTTTCGATCGCTTCACCGTGCCGGAGATCATGCGCCACACACTCGACGAGGTCTGCCTGCTGGCCAAGATCGCCGCGCCGCACCAGCCCATCGAGCAGTTCCTCTCGCTGGCCCTGGACCCACCGCAGCCGCACGCCATCGCCCAGGCGTGCACCAAACTCAAGCTATTGCGCGTGCTGCGCGACGAGGACGAGAGCGTCACCGATCTGGGCCACATTATAGCCGAATTGCCGCTGGATGTGCAGCTGGCCAAGTGCTTGGTGCATGCCATCCACTTCCAGTGCGTGGGCAGCCTGACCATCATCAGCGCCTACTACTCGGTTCGCGACCCTTTCGTCCTGCCCAGCGACCGCAGCGCACGCGGCGAGCAGCGCAAGTCGCGGGAACTCTTCAGCGTCCATTGCTGCAGCGACTCGCTCGGCATACTCCAGCTGTACCACAAGTACATGTGCGCCGACAAGAAGGGCAACCGCGAAATGGACAGGTTCTGCGAGAAGCACTATCTCTGCCGCAAATCGATGGACATTTTCGCCTCGGCGGTGCAGACGCTGCGCCTCTCGCTGATGCGCATGATCAAGTTTGTGGACATGAAGGAGGCCACCAAATACGATTGCGACATGAACATGGTGCGTCTGGCGCTGACCGCCGGCCTATATCCAAAGATTGTTTACGTCGATCGGGCGAAGGGAATGCGCCTCATTGCCGAGGGCGATCCACGTGTCCAGCTCTCGAGGAACTCCTGTCTCTCCATGAGCTTTGCCAAACGCCAGAGGAGCAACATGAGCGACTGGCTGCTCTACGTGGACAAGACGCGCACGGCCGGCCTGGTGTCCAACATCGAGCACAGCACGCTGGTCAGCACCCTGATGGTGGCCCTGCAGTGCGGCAAGGTGGCCAGATTGGAGCCGTACGTGCCCGAGCATCCGTACGATGTCACCAACATTCAAGTTGAGCACTCTGTGCTCTGCCTCGACTCTTGGGTGCGCATCCTGATGACCACCGAACTGGGCGAAAAGCTGCTCCGGCTGCGCTCCCACATTGCTTACGAGTTCAACGATCTAGTCGGCAGCCGTGTCATGGTACCGGCTCGATACCCGTCCGTGGATTATGTCCAACGACTCTTGGATCTCGATACCGACCTGTCGGGTCTTTCGGCTAATGATATTCTATTTTACTAAGGTTCCCTTGATCTGTGCACAGCTTACATGTGGCGTCTATCAGCAAATTTGGTTTGAGAACAAAATATTCAAAATATATATATCTCAGAGTAGATGTACGGGATCTTTTCTCCTAGCTATATGTGTCGTGATTATATGTACAAATTTAAATTATTTGATGTAATGAGAATACAAAAGCTTCATTTAAGGACCCATCTGTTTTAAAATCAATTAAAACATAAGAATGTCACAAACCCCTAACTCAAGCTATAAATATATAAATGTAAACTATACACATATAAATGTAAATGCAGAAGAGAATTATTCGGCTATGTATCGTAACACCTGATAAGTGTAATATTTATCAAACACTGATCAGACAACACTTTTGATGTTTTGCAATCTACATGATAATTTCATGCAGAATATATTGAAAAAAAATCATAAATTGTTCAATCTATTCACAACAAATAATAATATGAAAATGAAATACATTGCCTAAGTCTTTGTCTGCACGAATTTGAAGAACAAATTTTAAAACAAATCTTGATGTTAGTACACAGTATATGCTAAAGATACTTAAATATTGTTAAATGCATTCGACGCCTCCAATCAATATAATACATTTATGTGTAGAAATAATTATAATCACATGTGTATAAAGTAAAAGCTCTTAGTTTTTGCCTGCACGAAATTTAAACAATTTTAAAAATATATAAATGTAATATTGTTAGATGCATTTGACACTTATAATATAACCATGTTTCTGTGTATAAATGTTTATAAATCAAATGCAATGCATCTGTAGCTGCCTCTGTGAGCTTGCTGAAAATATTTTAACACAAACCTTGTTGCCATCTAGAAAACATGAAAACAACTGTAAGGGACCCATAGGGCCTACATAAATCTAAAAAAAAATTTGAATTAAACTTGCGAACTACCGCACACTATAAACAAATGGTCGATGTGAATGCTTTTAATGAATACGCAAATAGCTAATGCTTTTTAAGTTTCACAAAGAGTTGCTAAAGAGAGGCTGCAAAATAAGTTACAGTAACCAAAAAAGCATTATAAACACAGTATTGTATTATATATATATATATTAAATAAATTATGATTATGTGGCTCTTACGAGCAAAAATTTGTTGGTATTTTCGTTGTCTTTTTGGCAGACAGTTGGCCATTCTATTCTGTTTACTAAACATTTCAATATAACATTAATATTTGAATTCCGTTAGCTGGTTGACTATGTTACTAAATAAACATAGATTTACCAAAGTTCAAAGTATAACAATCTCAATTATTATTAAATTGGAATAACACAGATTTTCGTAATTTGTGGAGCCTGTTCGAACTTAAGATAATGTTATCAGAAAACTGTTTGAAAGAGTTTGATGTATCATTACTGAGGGAAACATATATTCAATCGATTTGCCATAAACTCTGCAAGTTTCTAGCGTTCCCTTTGTGAACGAATATAAAAATTGTCAGTTTTATTTATTATTATTATCTATATTATTTCATTTGTTTTGTCAAAAAATTGTCCGCTGTATAAAAATGGTTTAAATACATATTCGTGTCGGGTCAAAAGCGCATTTTGCCAAAGACAATTTAAATATAAGAATTAAATATAATTATTTACATTGCACAACAAAAAATATTAGGACTTTAGAAAATAGCCAGTTTAAGGATACGCATTTCTGCCCAAGGGAATCGACCGTTAGTAGAGCTTGTACAGTATATATGTTTAATATAATTATAAGTATTGCTATTGGGGTACGTTCACGGTCAACTGATTAACTGTACAGTTTAATTCACAGATCAACGAATGAGCTCAGATGTTTATTTCAGTTGAACTTATTCTGAAACGAAACGAAAGATAGCTCTAGTCTTCAGTTCACTTTAATTGCTGGGTGAAAATATGTGTGCCACAAGTGCATGGAATGCAGTTGCAGTTGCAGTTGCAGTGTCAGTGTCAGTGTCAATGGCAGTGGCAGTGGCAGTGCCAAAGCTGCGCCATCAGCCTGTGGCGCCACCGGAGACGGCTCCTTCATTTGCCATTGTGCCAATGCTGGGCAATTTTGTTGTTGTTGGCTCGCTGCGACTGGGGGCCCGGCCTAGCCCCCTAGGCCAAGTGCGGCCCATTGAGGCGCAAAAGACAGCAACAACAACAACAACAACAACAACTCGTAATGGCACAGACAACGTTGTTGCCGCATGCGCGCAGTCAATAAACCTGCGCAGCCTCGTTGTGGTTGTTGTTGTTGTTGTTGCAGTTGCTGTCTTTGCGCCCCCTCTCTAACAATGGCAAGACAGCCAATTTTGTGTAATGAAAAAAGACAACTTGCAACTTGCAACGTGCAACAGCAGCAGTCAATGCAGCAAAGAAAGTGAAATTAATTTGTACTTGTCTCTGCTGTCTGTCTTTTGTTGTTGTTATTGTTATTGTTGCTGTCTTTGAGCTACCTTTCAATTACGAGCCAAGCAAGTACCAGAGAGGTTTCCAAGTACCCACAAGTATTGCTCTACATACGATATGGGCAACCGCCATTGTTCATTAGTTCCATTGGTTCATCTGGAAATTGCTCGTTTTCGATTCGATTCAGTCGTAGCTCATTTAAAGCTTCTTTTAGAGAACTGGGAATTGCTTAAGCATATTTCGCTAGGGACCCATATGTTGAAAAACCACTCTACAAATTATGGCATTTTTTAAATTTTATTTTTGCATTTTTTAGAATTTGCATTTTTGATCAGTACTCGAGAATGTTAAATCTTAAAGTTTCCTAATAAATATTAGCCAGTTTTTAACTGGTTCATTTCCCAGTTTTTTCTTACAGTATATAATACATTCTATACCACATATATTTTTATATATTTATTACTCTATTCCATATATAACAGCACAACACCAGTTTAATGTTTTAAACATATTTGAAAAACAAGCTCAACTAATTGGAAATCTGTTTTAAAAACGGATTCAACCCTTTTTGCAATCTATTTCAAATTGTTTTAATATTTTTCCTAAAAAAAAAAACGCCATTTTTATAAAAATTAAAGGCGTCATGGCTTGAAAAACATTTTGAAATATGTGTTAAAAGTTCAGATTTTGATGAACTATTAAAAAGACTAGCAAATTTCCTTTTTTTCCGAATATTTATTAATTTGCAAAGTCCGAATTTTATGAAAAAGTTCCCATTTCCAATTTTTCCTATCACAAAACGTAATATTCCCTAGGCTATAGTATTGTTTTTTTATTGCTATATCTATTGCCTATAAATTGGTATAAACCCAACCTCCAAAAATGGAATAAAAAACCTTGCCTATGAAAAATTGTTCAAAATCCATTTCGTTATTGCACCAACTGTGCTCCAAATCTATAAAAAAAAATAAAAAAAATCGCTGCAATATGTTGTAGCATAGTGTAATCAGTTTAATTAATTACCCAATGCGATTGTAAATCAACGATTGCCATTTATTTGAAGAAGGCAGGACAAAGACTCGTTCTACGCCGGGCGGAGGCGTGGACGAGGGCCGAGAGTGTCGCCATGACCATGGCCGGAACCGCTGCTGACCCACAACTGCAAAAGCAGCGGGTTGGCAACTGTTTAGCATGCAGCTAGCCACCCGCCGAACAGGTGCAGCCGCGAGGCAGTGGCAAGGTGGCGGCAGCGGACGCAAGTGCATTCAACCTGTTGGCAGCGGGTACTTCCACTTGTTAGCCAAGTTTGTTGTACAGCCATTAACGCGCGGCTGCATTAAGCTGTTGCATTTGATTTGAGTTTGGCTGCCAGCGAGTGAGTGCACGATCGAGTGTTTGAATGCGCGAATGAATGTGAGTGCATTCGCGCAATTGCCAATTGGCTTTGATTTTGAACTCGCGCTTCGGTTCAATTGACGCCAATTGACAATGCAGCCATCACTCGATGCAACAAATTGATTTTTAGCCCGGCCAGCCTCCGGGCCAGCCTGCCAGCCCGTCAGCCCGGCAGCCTCCTGGCCAGCTACCAATGGCTCTTTGGCCGTTGGCATTGTGGTTTTGTGGCTCTCCAATTGGCCGTTAGCTGCGCCCAAATGGTGCACAAGTAACCTAACTGTATTTGAATATGCCTGTGATTTGCGCAATTCCCCAATGATTAGTCGCAGCCTATTGGCCATGAAATTCTCAGCTATGGCCATAACTGTGCATATGATATCATATCATTTGAATCAGCGCTATGCAAGAGTTTCAAATCGAAACTACAGCGAATTATATACTCGATGAACAGATCAGTTATTCCATACTCAAAGAGGTCAAAACCTGATTAAGGGATAATTGCTGATTGCAGACCTAAACTCCAATATTTGTTAAATATTTAATCAATTTAAGATATATATCAAGTCATTTTGATCCATTTCATATATATGTTTATCGAGCATGTTACAAATTTACTTTTTTCAGGCAGTTCTAGTTTAGAATTTACAGACGTTTCTTTTTATGCCGCAAATAATATGTAAATGAGATTTGATAAATATGAGATATATTAGCTTTATTAACACTATTATGATTTTTTAAATCACGTTTTATTACATTTTTATGCAGTTGTAGTTTATGGCATTTCAGCTCTCACTGAAATTCTTTATAGATCCGCCTTTGAATCGAATAATATATAGCTTGCAACGTTTTTATGAGTCAAAAGTTAAGTGTTCTTGGTTCTCAATAAAAAGTAGATCAAATAAGTTTTGCCATGCTCCCGAAAATTTAGCTACATTTTATAAATATCTCTATCAAATATTTCCAATAGCAACAATCAAGGAACAAACAACTGATGTGCAAAAAATCTTGTTTGTCTTTCAACCAAACGCACCAAATATGAATTTCATTATATTCTAAATTTACAAATAAAAGCACATAAAAATTGGATTTCCATATAATATAGCTCGCCTAGCAACTATCGGTAAAATTATACAAATCTAGTAATGTAAAGACACCTTTTTGTGGCTAAGCATAGAAGGGTATCGAGAGAATTGCCAACTAAAAAGTTCGCACTTATTTTTGCCAGTGTACGAATGTTCGATAGAAACTAAAGTTGCGGATTACCTCAGCGAATGTTTTATTCTTCAATATTTAGTGGCTTGCCTGAGCTGCTGATGTTTGACGGCGTGTGAGTGTGTGCGTGTGTGTGTGTTAATGAAGCAACTGGCGATGATGAGCTGCGATGCGACTTGACGAAAAAGCTGATTGATAGCCGTGTGCCTGTGAAGCTTGGAGCAGCAGTTACAGTTACATAATTACACAAATTGATTTCACAGAGGCCTGCGGTGTTCAGCTGCTCCCAAATGCCAATGCGAATGATGACATCAGCAGCAGCAGCAGCAACAGCAGCAGCAACGGGCACGACATTGCCGCATCACGAAATGCGTTTTGGTAATTCCAAATTGGGAATAATCATAATACATAAACTCAAACTGTGGTATGTATGGAGGAGCATGTGCAGCAGGCGGCAGACAATGACTGCGGCATGGCGGGCGGGGGTGGCCGAGGGCTACCCTATCACGCCAGCGAACATGAGCCGCACTCTGCCTGCGGTTGCATTAAGACCAAACCGAACCGAACTGTGCGCCGGTGAAAGTCTAGCCGGGTCAAATCAATCAGCCTGGGCGGCGACCTGGCCAAAATGCCAAATGCCTTTTCGGTCCTCCCCTTCCCCGTGCTCAGCCCCGCGCATGGTGTTTTTCATTTACCTTTGCCTGTTGTGACTGGCAAACTGACAGCTAATTAATTTTTCGTTTTTCTGTAGTCTTTAAGTTTTTCGGGGCCCCCTCCTCCGCTGCCATAACACCTTTCGCATCGCCTCGACTGCCTTCAAAAGCTACGCCTAATTATGTCATTAAAAGCGTTTTCAACGATTATGCGTCCCAAGTTTGTTGTGTGTGTGTGTGTGTGTGTGTGTCCGATGATTATGCTAGTGATCCATGCGAGAAAAGAGCGAACTATTCGTGATAGCCCATATCATTCATAAGCTTGGGTTCTACTTCTGTCCTTACTTGTCCTGGAGATCTGCCAAGAATATGCTTTTTTAAATGAAATATTATTGGCCATGTATGTTCTTTTAATCATTACGATTTAATTGCATTTTATTTGTATTTCATATTTATTTTTTTTAAATTTCTACATTTGCAAAAGATTCCAAAGACATTTCCAACTCCATAATATATGTAAATATTCATTGACAATGTCATTCGATATATTTGCTTTGACTTCTATTTTAACAGCATATATTTATCACACAAAAAAGTCTGCAGATACCACGTCTAAAAATACCTTTTAGTTGTTAAAAATACATCCTCTGCAACTTAGATTTCATGCCAAAATTGACAAAAATGTTGCCAAGTCCATATTTGCTAAATTTTAATTTTATTCGCACTACTTTATTTTATAACAGCTATACAAAGAATCCGTCCAAAAGGAAGGCTTTGTATACGTAAACAAAGTAAAAGTAAATATTTATATTTTTTTATTATATAAAGGTTAGCGAGCCAAATTTTATGTATTTATTCTTTTTATGTGTTTGACATGAATATTAATTTTGCAAAGTTAGCTCAGAAATGTATTTATAGCACTAAGAGTAGGGTATTACGTAAAGCAGTAGAGTTTGTTAGAACGAGTTAAGCAAACATCTTGAGTCTCTTCCCTTTTACTTACTAATTTTGGAGTGGACACATGTCAGCTCTTAGCTAATTTGAAATTTGGGGCCTGTTTAATGTGCTGTTTGCTAACGTTGGCGTATGACGAAAACCTTTGGACGGCGCAAACGGTAAAAGTGAAGCGCATTGTGCGAGTTACCGACCGCTTACAACGAGTATTGGCCAAGTATGTGGCCGAAAGTAAAAGCCAAACGAGTGCGAGCGACGCCGACAAACAAGTCGTGACGTCCGAAAGTGGCAGCAGGCAGTTAGCCGCCTTGCTCTGCATATTTGGCCAAAGACAGCAGGAGCCGGAAATGACCGGCGAGGCTTGCGCAAGAGCTGCGATCCGCTGATGACTCTGACCCGAGACGTCACAGCTGGGACCGGAGTTGGAGCCCATGTTTGGGACTGATGCTGGCGCTCTGGTGCGGAAGTGTCGCAGCTGGCGCATAACGATCAATCAATAAGCAAATTATTTATGCATAAGTATATAAATCGACTGACGATCGTCGAGCGTTGATGGCTTGCAACATTATTGGGTCTTGGGTCTGCCAACTAAGTCTTCAGTTCCCCACATCTTTTGGCCCGCTCGTAACTTAGTTCGTTTTTTGTTGACAGCGAAATTTGTTTTGTGTGTTTGAGCCGCAAAATCGAACAGCCATTAAAATGCCAAAAGACAAACTGTAAAATTGTTGTCGTGTTTTTGCCATTGTTTTTTTTTTTTGTTTGTCTTTTTCTTTGTTTTGATGCCATTTGCCGTTCGGTAGTCCAAACAAATCAAAATGTAATTATGTAAGACGCACAACAATGCACAAAGATTTACAACTCTGGGCGTGCCAGCCACAACATCCTCTTTCCGCCGATGTCAAGCGCCTGGCATAACGCGTCTCTGGCCAATTGAGATGTGACGGGATTTCCATGCCACAGAGGTCAGCGGAGTCGCGTCCAGCGCCGCGCCTGATATGCCTGCCTGATATGCGCCTGATCATAATCGCAATCTGGCGACGCCTGACCTCTTAAGCACTTAAGTTTTAATTAACAGCCATTGCCCATTTCGGGTGCATAGCTTATCCAAAGGCTGGCAGTGTGTGGACAGGCTCCAGGCTCACGGTTGAGTCCGAATTGGACAGTTGACGAATGAAGCCACAATTAAAAATACAGCATGATTAACAGAGATGGATTAGCAGCTAAGCACAGACGGGTCTATTTATGAGTCGTTTCAGATTGCTAGTTAGACAGCAGCTTTGCATTTTCATAGAATTTTTATCTGCCTGTTAATTGTTTTTCTTTAGGTCACGTGCTGAGCACTTGAACTTAATAACAAAAAACTACTTTACAGAATATTTTGTAATTTTAATAAAGAGGAAAAGAGGGAAATAGTGTTGTCAAAAGTTTATCCATTCCATGCAATCAAATACAGGTTATGGTTGTTAGTCTTAAAACGATTAATTTTTAGAGATTTTTTCTAAACTCATTTATGCTGCAAAACTCCAGATTGCACTATCAAAAGTTATTTAAAATATGCTCTATGTTAAAAATTATTTTAATTTTATTTGCGAGTTGTAATTGGCATTATCGTTATCTCTGTGTCTAAATATGTTAACGAAAATAAATCAAAAGTATTCAAAGTGCTTCAATAGTTTTTTTCATTGATAGGCATCATCTATAGACCAATTTTTGCATTATCGATATCTTTTTTTGTACTCATACTATTATTAAATGAAAACAAATCAATATGGTCAGTAATTTATCTATTTATCGATCATTCCGTCCATCGCTTAATGTCCCTATTTATCTATTGAAATTTATAGATCGGTTGTGTTTTTACCAGGTATTAAAGCAATAAGTTAGCCAAGTCCAGACTTAGTTAAACAAAATACAAAAATATGTGTGTATTTCAGTTGCCCAAATCTGTAATTTTTTTTTAATTTTATTTTATTTTCCGAAATTTTGAAAAATGTCACAACACTGTCACATACATATATTTAAAGTATGTATGTCACATGTCAAGTATACCACTTGGGGAACGATTTATTTATTTACCATTTTGCCGCACTTTAGAGTTGCCCACAGCTTAAAATCCGTTTGGCTTATTAGCTAATAAAGTGTTTTGGACGGAAATCGAAAGGCTTTGCTTGGCAACAAATCCCTCATAAGCTGGGGCGCATCGATGGCCCTGATTTAATGGGCTAACGCTTGATTTTTATCGTTGGAAAGTTAATGCAACTTAAGCCAAGTTAAATGCTAGACTTACCCATCCAGCGCCCGCCCGCCCCTCTCGACATTTGAGTTAAGCCGCATCAGTTTGGCATTGTGCCGACTTATTGGGCCGCAGCTTATTTATATATTATTATTATTATTACTATTAATATTTTTATGATCGCACACAATGCGAGATGCCATGGCAACAAATTTCACTTTCGATCTGCGGACAATATAGCAACAAATACGAATTTGTGTATAAATGTGGCACAATATTTATTTGTTGCTCGCCATCGATTTGTCATTGTGTCTGGCTGGCAAATGCCCAAAATGATGATGAGGCTCATAAGACAACTCCATTCTTCGGCCCAGAGAGTATATTGGTCTGGCCTTTATGGCTGGGCCGAAGGTGAAGGGTTCACGGCAACGAACAAAGGCCCAGAATTGCCGGCGAGATGTTGAAATGGTAACAAAACGGCAACACACACAATTGTTATGGGGAGTTTTATCTAAACGATTCCGATTCCAATTCCGATTCGAAAGCGAGCAGAAAGCAGAGACCAAAACCAACTCCAATACCAGCGACGATGAATTATTTGTATGCATAATTTGTGTGACAAATGCGGCGACGAAAAGAGTGAGAAATGCAGTCGAGCATTGATAATTATGTTAATTGCCCGGCCGAATTGTACAAAATTATGAAAAATGGGGGGATTCCCCTCCCGCCCCACTCGGGGATAAATGTGCAGCAATAAATAAATTGTCGCCTTACCTTTTGACAAAAGAATCTGCCCCGCCGCCCCTCAGAGTCCCCATCGCCTTGTCGTGGAACGGGTGCAACAATGATGAAAGTATGCGGCTTCAAGCTGACAAATATTGTGTAGCTGTTTTGTGTATTGTCGGTAGTGACAACAACAACAACAGCAACAACAACAACAGCAGCAGCAACAGCCACAGCAGACTTTCATTCTTGGGCCCCCTTGATAAAGATACATTTTGTAGCACTGTCTCAACTGTTATTTTCCAGACGCTTTTGTTGCTGTTGTCATTTGTTGTTGGCTTTTTGGGTTGCCACAGCGCTCTGATTATATGGTACGTACTATTTCATTTGCTGACAGATGCGCACGTACAACAAAACTCAGAAAAACAACGACAACAGACACCTTAACCACAAGTGCCACGGCGCACAATGCAATCACGAGGGCAATACCGACTGGAAATTGTACCTAGCCAAAACCAGCTGAGTAACAACTCTTTTCGAGTGCAGGATTGGCACGGAGACAATTCCGGGATTAACATATCTCTATAAGTAATAATAATTCAGTCGTCCAAATCTTTAATTGATTCCAACGAAAATTTCAAAATTATTTTGTTAAAAAATCTTATTTTGTAAAATAAAATAAATATAAAACGTTACGTGACGCATTTTTGCATTAATAACTATTTAAGTTTCGGCTTTTATTATTTAACAGTGGATTGATGTTTTTTCTGATAATGGTGGAATTTTCAAGCCAGTAACGTGTCTTACCAATTGGCTCAGCATATTAAGAATATCTTTATTGATATAACTTTGCAATTGTATTTTATAGATTGCGGTGGAAATTGTTTCAATATTCTTGCCTTTCTATGTACATATGCACTTAGAATGCCAACATGTTGAGAGATTCATAGTACCCAGTCAAGTAAGCTAAGTAGGTTCACTCAATGAGTAAGCACATCAACATGGGTTGTGCTCGGAACTGAGCTGCGTCGTGTCGATGGCTACACGATAGCTTGATAGTTAGAATGAGTGCTATGCAATTATGATCCGCTAGCTTTGCTGTGCGCGCTGCTCATGGGCATGTCAACGCCCAGGAAGAGGCGCAATCTCGGCAACGTTCTTGCAGCTGCCGCCCCCGAGCAAATGGTTTCCCAGCAGAGCGCTCCCTTTGGAGATCTTCGCGACTGGGAAAATAAGGCAGGCATAAACAGCATCTATAACACACACAAAAAAATAGTTCCACTTATGCTAAATTAAATGTACACTTGACGCAAAGGAGATTTATTTTAATCATTGTCGTCGTGGAAAAAAGTGAAAATGCGAACGGCAAACAGCAAATGACAACTCAATGTGCCTGTCGCTGGGGGCACCGCTGGCAATGCGTTGGGTGGTGGCGGTGCAAATTATGAAATTAGTATTATGTGAAATGGAGTTAAAAGTCTGATTAACTTGACGCGTATGTAAAGCTGCAGTCGAAGCCACAGTCAAAGACAAAGGCATCCGAACATAATAAGCCAGCTCCACAAACGGCGAACCGCAAATACCAAAGACAATGAAAGTCAACTAGTTGCGTGTGTGTGCGTGCGTGTGTGTGCGCGTGTGTGTGTGTGCGCGTGGCAATTAATACCATTTCAGTTAGTTTTCGCAGCCAGCAACTGTTTTCCAAGTGAGCAAGCATGCGATTTCGTCTGCAGCTCCCAACGCTGAGACCGACGCTCAAAATGAGCAGAAGCAGAAGGAGAGGATGAAGAAGAAGACGACACACACACACGCACACACCAGCCCTGCCGCAACACGACATTGTTGGCTTATTAGCAATGGCACTTAGAATCGGCATTGGGCTTGTCAAGTGGAGAAAGCCACGCAATGTGGCTGCCCAAAAACCGCAAGCGCAGCGTTCCAACTCGCATCTGGGTGCATGCTGTTTCAAGTTCGTTGCCTAAGTCTTTTGTTCTGCGTGCGGTAAATGCAACAACAAAATCAACAAAAACAACAAATTCGCATTGGCAGAGCTTTGTTAGCTTGGCAAAACTGCACAACATGCATTTCGAGCTGGATGTGTGAAACAATTCGCATTAACTGGCACGCGAAAATGTTGCCCAGCTACTAACGTAAATTTCGATTTCAATTGTTGGCGACAGGAATTGCGCTCGGGCCACCCAGTTGGGTGTCCAGCCCTGCTGCAGGGCAATGCCTGAGGTGCTTTGTTTGTTTCACTCTCTTAACTTTTGATATTTTTTTAGTTTTTATTTCACTTAATCATATAGTATTAAGTGCACATAAAGTGTAATACCCATGCCGAAACTCAAAGCCAAATATAATTTATATTAAAAAGAAAATCAGCCGGCCGACAGTTAATAGACCATGAATAGCAGCTAGACGTTTTCGTTACTTGGGTTTTCATAGAAAATTGCACAGCTCTCAGCTATAAACTTCAGACTTAGTAATAAGCATCAAGTGCAGATCTCGCTAAGGTATACAAATTTCACATATTATTGAAATGCTTGCAAGAAAAATGGAACAATAGCGGAATAATATTTGAATTTTATATATTTGTATTTTAAATTTTTGATACGTTAAATATGCATTTATTTTAAAAATATTTTATAACATGGGTATTTTCCCTTTTGAACAATATTATTTTTTGCATGCGTATATATTGTTTAAGTGAATACGTCAATTGTGCATTTTATTAATATCGTTTGTTACAAAAGTTGGGAGGTCCATGGTTTTTTGTTTTAATTTTTTCTGAGTACTTTGAACTAATGCTTACAAATAATATCTCAAAAACAAACCTTTTAATACAAACCAAGCTGCGTGTATTGTTTGCGAAAAAATTAAATGATTGTTGCACTTTTTTTAGTTGCTATTTCTTTTGTTTTTTGTTTATTTTGTAAACACAGGCAGCAACTATTTTGAATACTTGTCGACTTCAGCTCACATAAAACATTTTGCAGCGGCTTTTGCAAATATTTTGCAAACAATTATTAATTGCACAGCGCGCAGTGTTGTAAAATAATGTTGCATAAAAACAAACAGAAAAAAAACACACACACAAAACAAAACAAGTACAAAAGACACGCACGAGTAGCAGGCGCAGGCACTTGTAGCGTCTTGGGGTCAAGGATTCCTTTTTATTTTTTTTATATTTTGTGGCAGCAGTTGAGCAAACGTAACGGCAATAAGTCAAATGGGCAACAAGCGAACAAGAAATGCGCGCGCTTGCAGCAGTTCGAGGCACGATAACGACAACGACAGCGACAACGACGCGATGGAGCTGCGAGTAAGCCGGGCCGGTAGCGATCCGTCAAACACGTTTCCCAGTTACAACTTCCCAACGGAATGATTTGGCCAAATCTGCACCAGCGCCAATGAAGCCCGGTTAGGCAGCCAGAGACAGTGTCAGAGACGCTGCCCGCAGTCAATCTGTATCTGGCGCCGGCAAGAGAGCACCCAGCGAAAAAGCAAGAGAGAGTGAAAGAAAGGCGGCGAGAGCGCATGCCAAGCGCCAGCTCAAAGCCGGCTGCCCAGCTGTCTAGCTAACAACTGTCGGCTGCAGTCAGCGTGAGCGTTAAACGCAAGAGAGACAGGGCTGGTGACGAAAGAGAGAAAAAGAGAGAGAGGCGTCTCTTTCGCTCGCATTGAGAGGCGAAGAAAGTAGCGAGTCGCACCCTATAAAACTTTGATATACGAGCGATCTTGAGAGGCTACTGTTTGAGTTTCAGCTGTTTCAATTGAGATTAGGCCCATTAAATTTGTCTAGTGCTGCCTTCAACTTGGTTAAGTGGTTCCACTGGCGATGCAAGTGCATATCAATAAAACGGCATTTTCAATCAATATCGTTCTTCTTCATATATCTTCTAATTTATTAATGAAAGACGTTTTCAAATTTTTCTTGAAACTGCGTTTTGACCTGATAAGCAGCTAAGGGAGTATCCAAATCACACTTTAAAAAAAAAAAACATTTTGGAAATAAAAGTACCATAACTCAAATCATATTTCCACGATTTATTCTTATTGGCAAGCAACTAAAAAAGCACACTTGAATTAATTAGGTAAGTAAGAGCGGAATAATTGATACAATAAATTAGAGTAAAAGCAATGAACAATAATAATATCAGCATCTAACTATAGAACATAAGCTTACAGTAACTAAAGATGACATTGTGCCCAGTTGCCCAGTTGAGATCCCGTATGAACATCTTCTCGTCGACCAGCTCCGGTATGAGCAGCAGATCCTCCTGTGAGAGTGTGCCGTAGTCGTTGTAATCCAGCGAAGTAAAGCGTGAGTACAGGCGCTCCATTTGATTGCTTGTAAAGCCATTCTCATTATGTATTCAAATACAGATATAAATACAAAATTTCCACAATATAATCTATTTATATTTGCAATTTCTTCTTTGTTCTAAGGTTTCATGTCTCTTTAACTGAAAGGCTAAGTATCTTTGAATTGCTCAACATAAAAGTAAATCTTTTCACAGGCCATTTTACATATTTCCTTATTTTCAGCATTTTCAGCTTACAGTTGACATTCGTTTCCCAAGCTATAATTCCTTATATTATTTTCACAAAATCAATTTAGCCTTGAATTTTTTCAATTTATGAGTATTTATCGAGCAAATATCGATTTGCAGAGCTGATTTCACTTTCCTAATCAGTTCTTCGATTCCTTGCACAAGGAATCGATACTTCAAATTGTGAGACTATAAAGAGCAGCGACATCAATATTAGAACTCATTCAATACCAGCACTGCTGGCGAACGGATCAATATTTTCTCCGTTCTTTTTTTTATTTATTTAAAACTCTTTTTTATTTTCTTATTTTCATTTCTATTTTTTTGATATACAAATAAGTATATTCGTATACTTTTTTGTCCTTCTTCTTTTTTTTTTTTATATTTGACTGAATTTACTCGTTACTATTTTTGATTTTCTTATTTTCATTGAAATTTGTTCTTAATAAAAAAAAGAGCATATTCGCAGCAATTTGTGTCTAGCCACAAAAATGGCATTCCAAAGGGCTGCATTTGCCAACAGTCGCAGTTGTTTTCATAATTTTTTTTAGAAAGTTGAGTTTGCTAAATACTAAAGTATTTTCGCATAGATTTTCGTCCCTACTAATGTTGATTTTCTTATTTTGAATATAATTTTCTTTTTTTGATCGTAATTCTCAAAAAGTATATCCGTTCAAAGCCGTTTCGGCATTCCGGCGTAAAGATGTTTTATTTCAAGCTAATGTATTTACGAAGTTTACATATTATATATGTGGGAGTGAATGAGCATACTAGCCTTGTGCAATACCTATAAGCATCCCCCGACAATTGCGAAAACCAACAACGACGACGACCAACGATAGTGAAGAGTGAGCTGGATTTATCAGAATAATGGCATTCCAAAGGGCTGCATTTGCCAACAGTCGCAGTTGTTTTCATACTTTTTTTAGAAAGTTGAGTTTGCTAAACTAAAGTATTTTCGCATAGATTTTCGTCCCTACTGATGTTGATTTTCTTATTTTGAATATAATTTTCTTTTTTTGATCGTAATTCTCAAAAAGTATATCCGCTCAAAATCGAGTCTACCTCTGGCGTAAAGGTGTTTTATTTCAAGCTAATGTATTTACGAAGTTTACATATTATATATGTGGGAGTGAATGTGCATACTAGCCTTGTGCAATACCTATAAGCATCCCCCGACAATTGCGAAAACCAACAACGACGACGACCAACGATAGTGAGGAGCTGGATTTTTTCTTTTTTTATATTTGATTTTCTTATTTTCATTGAAATTTTTTCTTAATACAAAAGCATATTCGTTGTTTTCATACTTTTTTTTAGAAAGTTGAGGTTGTTAAATACTAAAGTATTTTCGCATAGATTTTCGTCCCTACTAATGTTGATTTTCTTATTTTGAATATAATTTTCTTTTTTTGATCGTAATTCTCAAAAAGTATATCCGCTCAAAATCGAGTCTACCTCTGGCGTAAAGGTGTTTTATTTCAAGCTAATGTATTTACGAAGTTTACATATTATATATGTGGGAGTGAATGTGCATACTAGCCTTGTGCAATACCCATAAGCATCCCCCGACAACGATAGTGAAGAGAGCTGGATTTTTTTTTTTATATTTGACTGAATTTACTCGTTACTATTTTTGATTCTCTTATTTTCATTGAAATTTTTTCTTAATACAAAAAAAGCATATTCGCAGCAATATGTGTCTAGCCACAAAAATGGCATTCCAAAGGGCTGCATTTGCCAACAGTCGCAGTTGTTTTCATACTTTTTTTAGAAAGTTGAGGTTGTTAAATACTAAGTATTTTCGCATAGATTTTTCGTTCCTACTAATGTTGATTTTCTTATTTTGAATATAATTTTCTTTTTTTGATCGTAATTCTCAAAAAGTATATCCGCTCAAAATCGAGTCTACCTCTGGCGTAAAGGTGTTTTATTTCAAGCTAATGTATTTACGAAGTTTACATATTATATATGTGGGAGTGAATGTGCATACTAGCCTTGTGCAATACCTATAAGCATCCCCCGACAATTGCGAAAACCAACAACGACGACGACCAACGATAGTGAGGAGGAGGTGGATTTTTCTTTTTTATATTTGACTGAATTTACTCGTTACTATTTTTGATTTTCTTATTTTCATTGAAATTTTTTCTTAATACAAAAAGCATATTCGTTGTTTTCATACTTTTTTTTAGAAAGTTGAGGTTGTTAAATACTAAAGTATTTTCGCATAGATTTTCGTCCCTACTAATGTTGATTTTCTTATTTTGAATATAATTTTCTTTTTTTGATCGTAATTCTCAAAAAGTATATCCGCTCAAAATCGAGTCTGCCTCTGGCATAAAGGTGTTTTATTTCAAGCTAATGTATTTAAACCAACAACGACGACGACCAACGATAGTGAAGAGTGAGCTGGATTTATCGGAAAAACGAAGTTTGAGAGAGTTGAGGAAAGACGCGCGAGTGGCAAGACGGGCTGCTGCAACTTGGGCTGCTGCAACTTGAGCTACGACGACGACGAGGAATGTGTAGAGACTGACGACTTCAATTGAATATATGAAGTTATTTTCCTTTTTTTTTTTAAAGTTGTATGTCCAAAAAATGACGCTGACATAGAACATTTACTGTAGATTTTCTTTTTTCAGAAAGTTAAAGTTTGATGCAAAAGTACATTCGTATAAATTTTTTCTTTATTTATATTAATTTCCTTATTTCAACGTAACATATACATATATACCCTGAATCCATTGAAAGTGGGTATAATGGTTTTGTGCAAATGTATGTAACGGGCAGAAGGTGGCATCTCCGACGAGTATATATATTCTTGATCAGCATCAATAGCCGAGTAGATTTACCCAAATCCGTCTGTTCAATATGAACGCGTTGATTTTAGAGACTACAAAAACTAGAAAGCTGAACTTGGACGTTTTAAGTTCGTTTATATGATACGCAGATCAAGTTTATTTCAAACCATCGATGGGATATCTTCCCTCACACGCCCCATATATGAAATAATCGCAATTCAAATACTACGAACTTGCGCTTTGATTGTAAACATTTACTGTGGATGTTGTAGCCACAAAATGGCACTCCACAGGTGCTGCATTTGCCAACAGTCGCAGGTGTTTTCGAGATTTTTTTTTCAGAAAGTTAAACACATTATTGTGTAAGTTTCTGGCATAAGTAAAGCTCTTGAAGCTTATGATGAGTTCACTTTCAAAAAAATAAAAAAATAATCAAGGAAACCAAAGTCTGCACTTTTGCAGCTGTTGTTTGTCCTCGGCCCACGCGGCGTATGCACAATGCGCAATGCGCAAATCTCAAGCCGGAACTGTGAACACGCTCTCGACAGATCAACTGGACGCAGTGCGTCCACTCGATGTCGCTTTTAAGCTAAACAGAGCGCCACATTACGCAAAATGCGCCTCAGGCAAATTGCCGTCTATTATGGTCTGTTATTAGCCTGCAATTAATTTGGTGTTTTTTTTCCATTTAATACGGCTTCAAAATTTTTTAATTAAAGGCAACCCACAGCGGAGCGAAGTCACTCGGAAATGGCAGGCGCTTGGCTAGAATCGAGCCATAAGCCACAGCACGAAGCAACACCAAAGCAAATTAATGTTGATGCCCTTGCAGAGGTTATTGAAGTTTTGTTATCGAATTTGCTACGCGACGATAAAGATGACCAATTAGAGCAGATACATATATATTTGGCCAGTATCATCAGTCGATTCGATATAACCATACTTCTTGTTTAAAATTAAAAAATGTGCATTAAAATATATTTCTGTTACGCATATGTGCATATGAATTTCGATTTAAGCTTAATTAAAAAAAAAGTTCAAGAGCGAAATGTACTTAAAATCTAAGCAGACTTGAGTTCTATTCCAGTCATGTTAGTCACATTAAACGATCGATGTAAACGAAAGTAATAAATTAAAATAAACACAATTTTCCTGCCTTAACGAACCTTGAATTGTTCATAAAATCAATATATATAATAGTAAATATTTCGCATAGTGTATTTCATGTGCGGCACCTCAAAGATAATTAATCTTCTTTGTTTTAGTTTTTAGTTAAACGTTATGTTTATAATTTTGGTTTTTGTCTTGCTATATTTAATTTTTTTTTTGTCAAAGAAGTTGAAGATCATTAGCAATATCGAATGGAATTTCCAGCTATAAATTGTGCTGGCTGGCAGCCAAGAAGCATCACAAGCTTTTGGAGCAGCGCCCTGAGAGCTACTATAACAACAACAATAACAACTACAAGCAATTTATCCAGCCATCAACATGAAGGTAACTATGCGAAGGATTCGCCTCGTGTGCCGACTAACATTGACTCCTTCAGGTATTTGTCTGCTTGCTGGCCACCTTGGCACTCGTTAACGCTGGACAACGCGGCGGCGCCGGCGGCGGTGGATATCTGCCAGGCGGTGGCCGCGGCGGCGGTTTCGGTGGCGGCGGCGGCGGTTTCCGGAATGGCGCTGGCCTCACCTCGCATGTGTCTCAGGCGCACGGCAACACCAAGGTGCACATTGGAGGACAGTCAGGAGCTGGCGCCTATGGCGGCGGTGGCGGTGGAGGCTGGCAGGGAGCTGGCGCTGGTGGCGGACGCGGCGCTGGCGGCTGGCAGGGAGCTGGTGCTGGCGGCTATGGCGGCGGCGGCGCTGGAGGCTATGGCGGCGGCGGCGCTGGAGGCTATGGCGGCGGCGGCGCTGGGGCTGATGGCTGGCAGGGAGCTGGCGCTGGAGCTGGTGGCTGGCAGGGAGCTGGCGCTGGAGGCGGACGCGGCGCTGGCGGCTGGCAGGGAGCTGGCGCTGGCGGCTGGCAGGGAGCTGGTGCTGGCGGTGCAGGCAATGCCTGGGGCAACCCGGCCTCGTTCGATTATTCAGTCAACCACGGCTCTGGCGGCGGCGGCGGCTCTCGCGGTGGTGCTGGCTGGTGGAACGATTAAAAATACTCTGTACTAGAAAATGTGAGATGAGGAACCGAATAATAAATTGCGCAAATTAAACAGAAAATGTGTTTAAATGAGAAGGGGCTGCCAGATCGTTGATGTTCGTTAGAGCTTAAAGCTTACGTCCGACTTGAATTTAAAAAGAAACCGAAAGCTCTTAAAGCTGAGCTCGCTTGATTAAAACGCTAGAGAGCGCCACAGTGCAGCAAGTTCATCTTAATACCCTGTTTCTTAGTCCCATACAAATATCGTCAAATATCGCAGTCTAACAGAGAGCGGAAAGAGTGGCATTCAAAATCAGCGGGCTCTGCCAACTCGTTTTTCTATAATATTTAGTATTATCTAGAATTCTGCTCAGCTGTTAACGCAATTTTGATAAAGCTAACTTTTTGCTCAGCTGTCGGTTAAGTGCATTCAAATAGAGGAAAATAAGTTGGCGATCATGGAGAAATCGGCTAAAAATAAGAGGAAATTGTAAATAAATAAAATTGAACAAATAATAATTATTTGGCTTTTGAAAAAAATAGGTGCCAATGGGAAGTCTCTCCAATCAAATTTGATTCTCTGGCTGCTCTTTTTCATTGCTTGCTCGCCTGATTATCTTAGATAACTTCTCAATCAACATGGCTGGAAAGATATCCCTAAAGAAAGCATTAGAGTTCTGAGGCACGTATGTCTCCCAAAAACGTCATCTGACTATTGGTCAATTTATGCTCGCGTTTAGGAAAACCCGTTTTGTGGCTGAATTCATTATATTTATAATTAATAAAATATATATATATTTATTTTAAGGTTGAGCAATATATTTTAGCACACAGTCACCTAGTTTGATGTGGAAGAAATACCATAAGAGTTTTATTTATTTAAATTTTAAATAATTGGTTCTAACACCGAAGGCATGATAGTGAAAAAAGCTAAAAGCGTTTTAAGTTGTTCGATTTGTTAGCTGCAGATGGCGCTGCCGATCATAGCACGAACGCTAGAGCGCGCCACAAGTCATGTGTTAGCTGGGACTGTAGATGGCGCCAGCTCTTCAGTCGGCACGTTCGTTGTTCGAGTCTTTCGTTTAGGCTAAAACCCGTTCGCGCTTAACCATCTCTCGTGATATGTGCACCGCCTTTAGGCCGGGTTAATGAAGTTCAATGTCAGAGCGCGGCGCTGGCTGTGAAAAGCGAAAGTTGAGCGCTGGCATGTGCTGGCCACAGCCAGATCGTAACGGGATCGTCGGCACGACAGCTCAGTGTCACAAGGCAATGGTTAAAAGGATAAGACTGAGCGACAAGATGCGCATCAGGCGATACTCAACGACGGGGAGGCATTGCAAATCGGACCAGAACTAAACGCATTTGGACAATAAAAGGCAGCTTTAACTCTTGTTGATTTATTTTGTTTTGCTGCTGATTTATTTCGATCCATTCCACGTGTGTATAATGTTGTCTTTGCCTTTTTGATTTTTCGCTTCCGCCGTTTGCTTTTGTATGTGCTTGTTATTGTATGCATGTGTGTATTTGTTTGTTTCTTTGTGGTCTACCGTACGGTCAAGTGCGGCTGCTTGACTTGACGGCTTTGGCGTCGTTGTGTCTCGCATGAGACGTGCCCAGAACCTTGGCGAAGCCATAAGCGATCGAATGGCTTTTTGCATTTTGTGCATAAGACGAATTATAATTACACAAGCAAATCAAAATTTGTTTATTTTGATTTGTTTTTGTGTGTTTGCATTTGGTTCGTTTGCATCTATTCAAACTGGTTTGCCATCTAGCAAATATTTGCCGTATTGCATGTCTGCCTCAGACACAGAGTAAACCTTACATTGCGGCATTGAGTGAAGACCAATTATTTCGTAATTTTATGAAGCAACCAATTAATCGGCGCCAGAAGAGAAGAACACTCATCATTTGATTTTAAGTTCAAGGGTGTCAGCTCAAACTTATCTATTATTTATCAGTATTAGAACGAGTTTAAGATGAACAAAAAATTGCCATCTAAGAATTTTATTAATAAAAGTAATGGTAAATCGACTCCGGGTCCGAGTACATAGTTGTTTAAAAAAGTAGCAAATTTCCTATTTGTTGTGCTCATTTTAATGGTAAAAATATTATTTACAATTTTTTAGTCCGACAGTAAAGTTTTGACGAACGAAAAGAAATATGAATAATATTTAATCACTGAAGAAGATTTCGAAGCGAAGTAAGAGTTTAGCTTCGTAAGATCTGAGAGCAGCTGTTACGACTTTTCATATACATATGTATATACATACATATATATTCTGTTGACTTGAATTGAGTTTTTTTCTTGCTACAAGCTAAAAACATTTTGTACGCATTTTATTCAATGTCTATATTTAAACATACGTCCCCTTCTATGGGTACAAAGTTTTATTATGTTGAAAAACTGCTTCTGTAACCGTTAGTGAACAAAATTATTCTTATGAATTAAAGTGCAATTTAAAAACAATTTTTATGGGTCACGTTAGCAGCGGCAGTCTCAATTCTACAGCTATTTCAATTTATATGTTTTGCATTCCCATCAATTAGCTATTGATCTAAGCGTGCACAAACATATTTACATAGCTCTAACTACTTAAAAACTTGCATTCATACATACATGCATATATCACTATAGAAGTATATACATAAACATATATATATATATATAGATTGTTATTTATGTGCAAATCTAATTACTATAGAAATTCAGCAACGACAGCCATTTATGCAAATCAATTATATCGCAGACCGCTGTACATATTTGCATACATTAATACATAGTTACTGTGTACATATGTATGTACATACATACATACGTACATATTTGAATGCTAACAGTTCGGCGAGCAGAGATTTTAATTTATGCCACATGGCTGCATTAAGTATAATTATTACTATATGGCAGCTATAGTTTATGAGTGTCATCAATTCTGCAACCCTATAATGACAATGCTCACTACAAACGAGGGTCGCTGCAACAGTTAGTTGCAGGTCAAAATAACACAAATGCAAATACGGCTTTCAATTGCCTACATACAAAAATCAATATTTATCGGGTATTTTTTAGTAAAATTGCAATTAACTTACGGTATATACAAATCTTTCGATAAGAAAAACACAATTCCACTTTCATTAAACCGCCCTCGCATTTGTGAATGTGTGAGCTGTGTAAGCCACCAAAATATAAAAGCGAAATAAACTGCAACTTTGCATTCACTTCTTTGCATTACGCCAGTAATTGCATATGAGTTAGTACATAATTAAATATTATAATTTCATGAGAGCCTTCGGATTGAAGGCAATGCGATGGGAAACACTATTTTATGATATCTGTCGCGGCTGCAATTAATGTTATTCTATTGTAACAAAACGTGTTACCCGCTTGCCAAATGATACTATCTACAACATTTGTATCTCGATCTAATGAACGTGTTGAAAAACAAAAGCACATGATGTTTTCTTGTTTTTTTTAAATTTGTTTTTTCTTTTAATTTGGCTGGCGCGTGAAGCCCCAAAACAGGTTAAGAATGTTGCCGAAAGCTGCCACAATACAAGGCGAAACGGCGGCCAAAACTAACTTTTATAGGAAAATATACAGATCGTAAAACTGTAGAATAATTGGAAAATTGCATGATTTTCAGCAAGGAAAATAAAAATGTCAATATTAGTGCTGCTATCTTATATTAAATAACATATCAAATGTGATAAATTTGCTTACAAATATAAAATTATAATAACAAACATTTATTACAGTTGTCATAAATGAATATATTATATAGCCCATGGTCAGAAATTATTAGCATTCTAGAATAAACAAGTTCGCACGTTTTTATCTAATTATTTTCAGTTATTTATCTAAATATACCATACATAACTGTTAAACAAAATTTAATCACAATTTATTACTTTATTTAAATTTATTGTTTAAATAAGCTAAAACAAAGAACAAAGACAACAAATAATGTATAAACTAAAACAAAGGCGAAAATTAATGTTTGATTTTGTTATTTTCATGATTTAAAGAAGAAAAGAAAATAAATGAGTTGGCTCTAGTCGGGAGCGCCCGACTAGGGGATACCCTTAACTCACACATGCATAGACGCACACATACAAACGCACGCTGTGCATTTTCCAGCTGCTGGAACTAAATTGAAGAAAACTTCTAAACTAAGAACATGAACTTAATAACATTTTCCGGACTTAACAAGAATTCGTCGTATTAGAATTGCGTTTTTTTCATATATGGAACGAGGAGGAGGGAGTGCTATACGAAATATTCTAAACCTGCATTTGCTTCACGAGAACATATTGAACCAAATTGGGTGGCTCCAGTTTTTATAGTTTCTGCGATATGCTCAGAAAACCGTGTCAAGAAACCGATAAATATCGATACAAACTTCATCTGCGTATGCAAGAGACGGACGGACAGACAGACAGACGGATAGACAGACGGGCATGGCTAGATCGACTGGGCTATTGATGCTGACCGAGAATATATATACTTTAGGGTTTATGTTACATACATTTGCACAAAACCATTATACCCTTCTTTGCCCAATGTAGATGGGTTCAGGGTTTAATTAAGAATAGTTCTACATATGTGTTTGTTTATTATAAACTGCTTTGTTCAATTTGCTGACCTTAAAATAAATCTTATTGGCTGTCAGAAACTGAACTTAAGATTTCCTCATTAGATTTAGTTAATGAATCAAGTGGTACAGCATGCACAGCATAAACGACCTATATGTATATTCTTCAAAAGCATATACAACCTATATACACACCGATTTATTAAATATATAAACGCACAGTGTGCTAATGATAAACGCCCCCCCCCCCCTACAAAAAAAATAAAAAATCGAGAATTGGAGTTTAGCATAACTTTTGTTTGTAGGCATTAAGGTGCATTGAACTTTGGAAGATGTTGAGTTCTAACCAAAGTATTTTTTGCTGTATTTTCCTAGTACCAATAACTACAGAGGTGTGCGATAGATATAGTATGTTGCTATATACATACATACAGAGACAGCCCAGTCAATTGACTATGCAAATATGTGCCAAACTATAGACACCGGCTAAGAACTGAGCCGAGCTTGTTCGAGAACCGGTTCTGGATTGCGCCTATTTATAAGCGATGATGCTGATGGGAACGCTCTGATATTAGGCCAAGCCTCAGGCGGCCAACTGAAACGATGCGACCACTCACTAGCTTCCTGATTACCTGATCTGATGTTACAGTACGCCGTTTCGCCAGCCCGTGCCGGGCCACTTAATACGCTTATCGCGTGGGACCTTGGGCCGCAAACGAGCAGAGCACCTCGGTAGCTGCTACTTGGCCGGGCTGTCAAAATATCATTTATCAATTGGGCAAGCTCTCAATGTTGTGGACTGCTTGACAAACTGTTGATCTATTGTTGATGCTGTTTTTCCTTTATTTTTGCATGAGATCAAACGCCGTTAATTTGTTTAACTTGTGGCCCAATGGATCGAACGAGACGCGTTGTCAACGAATGTTTGTGAAAACAAGCACCACTTAGAAGCTACCCTGTAGCGGGGAAGAGGCTATTTGGAATACCAGCCAAAAGAGATACTCTTGCAATTGTTGCTTGAATCATTTTTGACTTGAGTATCCATTCGGTTTGAAGCTTTCAATATATTGCAATTTCATACATAAGATTATTATTAAGATACATAAAATTGAAGCTGAGTATACCCTCCCTTATGTTTACGGGGCATCAACAATGGCCAAGTCTAAGTCGCGCATGCGTAAAGATTTGCATAGTTATCAGAGACAATCAGCAAACAAAAGGCCCGTCGGCAGCTGGTCGAACGCAAATATCTTCAACATACATGGCACACACACAGCCAAACATATGAAAATGTGGGTTATTAATTCTATTAATTGGTTAAACGATCAAAAGCAACAAATTGTCGGGGCACTGAATCCGACTTGGCCCGTGTCACGAACGTGTTTGCGATTGAGAGTGAGAAAAAAATGCTAAATCAAAAAAAGAATATCAAAAAAGATAATACGAGTGTGCTAGTAAAATAGTAGTAAAAATAAATAAATAAATATAATAAATTCAAAATTTGTTTTCGAGTCAAGAAATAGATTTTGGCATGTATGGAAAATCTAATACACTTGTATTCAAATTGGAAAACTGTGCGTACCGTGTCACGTCGGCACGCGCCCATCTCTACGCCGTAGCACTTGCTCTATCTTCAACTGGAACTCCCTCCGTCGCCAGTCAGCGATGTTTTTGAGTTATTCATGTTTTCCAATACTCGAGCATCGATTCCGAGCACGTTTTTTGGTATAAATGAGCGTTGGCTTCACAGCTGCAGAATTAGTCAACGCTTCCGTTTGTGTTGAGCACCACATCGACATCGAAATCGAAATCGTGATCGAGATCCCAATCTATTGCAAGATGAAACCGTTTGCCTGCATTCTCGTCGTCCTCGTTGCGCTGCTGGCCGGCAGCCAGGCATCCTTGGAAGGCCTCCTTGGTGGTGGCGGTGGCGGCGGTGGCGGTGGCGGTGGTGGTGCTGGTGGTGCCGGCGGAATTCTCCAGCTGCTGCAAAGCAAATTGGGCGGACTTGGCGGCGGACTCGGCGGTGGAAGCGGCGGCGGCGGTGGCGGTTATTCTGGTGCTAGCGCTGGCGGCTACTCCGGCGGCCAGTCCCGCGGCTACTCCGGCGGCCAGTCCGGTGGCTACTCCGGCGGCTACTCCGGCGGCCACTCGGGCGGCTACTCCGGCGGCCAGTCCGGCGGCTACTCCGGCGGCCAGTCAGCGCCCGCTAAGGTCATCATCGTCGAAATCGTCAAGCAGGGTCAGAGCGGCGGCCATGGCGGCTACTCCTCGGGCGGCTATGGCGGCTCTCAGGGCGGCTACTCCTCGGGCGGCCATGGTGGCTCTCAGGGTGGCTACTCCTCCGGCGGCTCTGGCTGGAACAAGGGCTGGTGAATCGCCGCTGCCCAACAATAGACTAAGAGTCAAGTTCAAACAGGGAGCCAAAAAGCCAGCAATTGCATTGCTCTTCAATTATTTCTAAGTTCTAATTTCGTTTTCGTTCAATGTTTTTTTAACTAAATATTTTTTTGTTAGATTTAAGTTAACGCAAAATATACAAACCGAAATTTCCAATTTGAATTGATGATTTTGAAATGAGCCGAAACCGGTTGGCAATGTGCTTCCTGTTTGACCCATTGTCCATTGGCGCGGTGACCTCATGCCGCATCGCATGCGGCTCCACTCAATTGCCGCCGTCAACTGCAATTGGGCTCTAATGCGACATTTATAGCCCGGCGCGAAATTGGCCAAACTCTTGGCTGGGCCATTCAATTTGCCATGGCTAACAATTTACGCGGCGAGCCCGTGTTTCGGGCCACGTTGCTGCAATCGAGACGGCCGACAGTTAAACGCTTTGTTACCGAACTCGCAGCCAGTCGTCGTTTCGGGGCAATTGATTGATCGCCGGCCATTGCGGCCCGTCAACTGACGACCGAATCGATAGCACAAAGGCCCGATTCTGATTTAATGCCGCCCATGAAAATCTGCAAATCTCCGACCACAAAAGCCCAGCAAAAGTCAACGGGCTTAAATAATTCGCGGGTTTCTCGCTGTCGCTTTTGAGCGTCTATTTACTCGACTGCACTGGTTTTTACTTTTTGTGAATTGCGAGGGGGATTAGCAAGCAACGATCTTTGCCACCGGTTTTCATAACCGCTATTTAAGTTTTTTTTAATGTTATTGGCCTGCGCATACCCTTAAAAACAACATTGCTCAAAGGAGATCTTCAGCTACGAAAATTCAGAAACGATCCTACTAAATGTATAAATTATGAGTTCTTTTATTTTAAAACATATACAGCGAAATATATAAGATCTATATATATATAAGATTTTTCTAAAAAGAAAAGATGTTCACCTACCTTAAGTCAGAATAGCAGCTAAGACCTTTTAAAAGCTATTTTCTTATCACTTTCACAACACTGCAATAAACAGATGCACAAAAACAGTTCGACAACACTAACAATTACCGGTCTGAACAATTTCACAAGTGAATCCTATGGAATAATATTTCAACAAATATCTTTCAGCCCGAATTTGTATACCCTGCCATGCAAATGGATTGCTTAGTATACATATATAAAAGAAGTCGGCAGCGCTCGACTAGGAGATACTCTGAACCACGCTGCGATCTGTCGCATGCTGTGCACTTTACTCAGCAGCTGCGCTTGGAACCCGCAATGGAAAGTAAATTCTCAAACAGCTTGCAAACCAAGTGTGATATTTACAGAGCCCAACAAGAGCAATCAAATCTATAAAAAAGCCAAAACACAAGTCTGTATTATTTGAATTGCGTTTTTGGGGCGAATGGGGAGAAATATTATATATTATTATATAATATAATATATGAACCGAATGAAAAAACCGATAAATATCGATACTTATAAAGCCACACGAGTTATCAGCAATTCGAAGTAAATTTGATCTGCATTTGGTATACACAAACTTAAAAAATCAAACTTCAATCTTCTAGCTCTTATGGTCTCTCGTCGACTCGGCTGCTGATCCTGACCGAGAATATATATGTTTTATGGGCTCAGAGAGGCCTCCTTCTGCCTGTTACATACACTTGCACAAAACCACTATACCCTGATAAAACCATTACCAATGGATGCAGGGTATAATTATATTGAGTGATTGATTGACTGATTGATTGATTGACCCCATTCGAGTGCACTGCGGCTGCCCGACAACGCCCAGCACGAACGGCTGCCAGTTGCACGGTAGCCGGCGACACGTGTGCAGCCGCCGCCAATCCGGGGCCCCGGGTGGGGGAGGGGGGGCCGCCAGTCAATTGCTTTGCCCCCAAAAGCGGGTTACATAAAAATGGCGCGCCAATAAATCGATGTTCGCGATGTGGTGCGGTTGTCTGGCTGTCAGAATCGGCGGTGCCAATAGAATCTCGAGTCTGGGCCAGCGGCTGCGTCAGGTGCGCATGCGCAACTGCGTCTGCAGCTGCCAGTTGATAGCCAGACAAAAGGGCGACAGAGTCGCGGGGGGAGGAGTAGGGGGGCAGGGGGCGTTGCCAACAATGGACGGCAACAAAGCGTACGAAATTGAAAGTTGGCATAATGAGGGCCGACGGCACGAAGCCAAGATCGAAACGAGCGGCCGGCTGTAAGCAGATTTGGCAATTACATCTGATTACACTGCAGCAACGTTGGCGACGACGACGACAACGGCGGCGGCGGCGGCGGCGACGCCAGCAGCGGCGACTGCATCTGCGGCGACGACGGCTAGAATCTTAGATGCGCAGCACTCGTCGGCTGTATAAATAGCTGAGAGTGCGCCCAGTTGGAAATTAGTTAGTGCACGGCAGCAACATCAGCAACAGCGGCAGCAACACCAACACCAACCAGCAACACCAGCAACTTCAACAGCAACAACATCAGCCCAGATGCAATCGATACGTCGCTTGGTTCTGCTCGGCCTCTTGGCCGTGCTGAGCACCTGCGTCTTGGCAAGCCGCATGGCTGGAGCAGCGGCGGTGGCGGCTCCTCCGGCTGGTCTAGCGGCGGCGGCGGCGGCGGTGGCTGGAAGTCAGGTGGCGGCGGCGGCGGCTGGTCATCCGGTGGCAGCTCCTCCGCCTGGCCCAGCAAGATAGCATCAGCGCCTGGCCTTCCAGCGGCGGCGGCGGAAGCGGCGGCGGTTGGTCCTCCGGCGGCGGCGGATGGAAGAGCGGCGGCGGTGGCGGCGGCGGCGGCGGTTGGCCCAGCGGCGGCGGCGGCGGCAGCTCTGGCTGGAAAGTGAGCTCTGGCGGCGGCGGCGGCGGTCTGGGCGCCGGCTGGTCTAGCGCATTGTCTAGCCTGTCCGGCTGGAAATCTCAAGCCCTGTCGGGTCTGAGCAGCGGCTGGAAGTCAGGCGGCGGCGGCGGTGGCGGCTGGAAGTCAGGCGGTGGCGGCGGTGGCGGCTGGAAGTCAGGTGGCGGCGGCGGTGGCGGCTGGAAGTCAGGTGGCGGCGGCGGTTGGTCCTCCGGCGGCTCGAGCAGTGCCTGGAGCTGGTAGAGAACACTCTCGATAACGGAACACAAACGCGAGCAAGGAACTGCAACTGTACATAAAAAAAACTAACTCTTATGCTTAAATACACAATTTTTTTTTAAATGCTTTTAATCTGCCAATAAACATTTACGGTAATGTAATCTAAAGAGCGTACAATTTTTGAAACTGAAGGATATAGAACAAGATTAAGAAAGAGATGAAGTTGTGCTACAAGCCACTCCTCTTACAATCTGACTGTAAGAGAACTTAAGGAATCTGTGGTTGAGAACTTTGGTGGATTACAATAAGGACGAAGCAAGCAAACTGAAACATCTTAGTTAAGGGTAAAATTCAAAGACTGATTTTAGTACATTCATATCTTTGTACATATACAATACAGAATGTAAGCCGAAATTGAGAGACCGTCAAACACGGTGGTTCCAACATAATGATCTGAGTATATTTGTATATTTTACAACTTATCACAACTATTATGAATAGCCACAAATACGTTAAACTTCTCCAAGACGACATGCAGTTTATTTGGAAGGTCCAACAGGACAATGAGCCAAAGCTTGATTTGCGACTCAAGTCAATTGATAATTTGCTGGGAGATCGTCTAGAGCTCCTGCACCTCAATTCCTCTAGAGAGATACCAAAACATCGTGGTCTCTATGAGCCGACGTTGTAAGGCGGTAATTGGAAACAATATTAAAATTAAGCGACTTTCATAACTATAATTATTTAATATATAATACAGAAATTTAAGATTGTTTCCAGCTTTAAAAAACTTAAAATGTGAATCACTACTAATTATTTTTTTAAGAAACACATTCTGCAGTTTTAACCAATTTAAATGAACTTAATTGTAAACTCAGCAAAAGCTACAGAAAACTTTCTTAACTTATCAAAATCAACATCCCAATATTTATCAGATTAACACTCAATACAGTAACCAATTCGAGAAACGAAAACTTACTTTTGGAGTTTTTAAATTTCGAAATTTCCTGTAAAGTGTATTTTAATTTAAGTCTAGAATTTTGTCCTTATTTATGCAACAATACCAGTCAATATACAGTCAAAATATGAAATTAACGCGGAGGGAAAAGAAGAGAAGGAGAAAAAATGAAGCCAGAATTAGCACTATGAAAGCAGGCGGACTGTCTTCAGATGTTTAAAGAATGGTTTCAAAAAATGCGCTTCTTATTTCTCAAAGTTTAGGAAAACTTTCCGAGCTGCCCAAAAAGGCGAAAAGTTATCTTAGTAAATATAATAAAAGAAGATTTCCTTGCCTTCAAATATGCTAAGAAACAATCTAAAGAACTAAACCCTTATATTTTTCAATTAATTCTCATATACAATTTAATGGTTTTTATTTGGGATCATATAGAAAAATGGTCCCAGTTTGAACTTTATGTAAGGGTTATCCTTTTGGCTATAAAAAATTAAAAAAAAACTAACAAAAACTCGTGAATTTTAGCGAAATTAACGTTTCTTTATTAGTACAATTAAGATAGAAAGGGGGAAAAGACTTGAGAAACTTTGGGTATAACTAGTTTAGTAAAAAAAAAGTATAGCACTTGTGGGAAATGCCTCTAGCTCTATATCTATGCCGTGGAACACATGTCAACCGGAGGAGCAGCCGGAGTATTTACGTTTCGTTTCGTCTTGCAGTTCTCGTTGTGTGGTTTATGTGTGGAGTGGGATGGTGGTTGGTGGTTTTGTTTACCAGCCGCCGCCGCCGTGCTTGCCGCCGCCGCCACCGCCACCGCCGTGCTTGCCACCGCCGCCATAGCCGCCGCCGCCACCGCCGCCGCCGCCGTGCTTGCCGCCGCCGCCGTTACCGCCCTGCCAGGACACCGAGCTGCCGCGATTGCCGGCCAGGGACTTGCCGCCGCCGCCACCGCCGCCGTATCCACCTTGTCCGCCGCCACCGCCCTTCTGCCAGCCTCCTTGGCCGCCGCCGCCGCCGCCTCCGCCGCCCTTCTGCCAGCCTCCCTGGCCACCGCCGCCGCCGCCGCCGTGTCCGCCGCCGCCACCATAGCCGCCACCACCGCCGCCGCCGCCCAGCAATCCAGCCGAGGCAATGGCGAACATGAGACCGCACAGGAATACAACGAGCAGAGCGTAGCGCATGTTGAACTGGAGATTCCTTGGATGGATGGACTGTTGCCGAACTGTTGCTGAACTCTTAACTCTTGCTGTTGGCGCTGTTAGAACCTTAGCTCCACTGATGCCAATACCAGGCCCAGCGCTGCGCTTTTATAGCGGCTGCCACGGAGCAGGCCGCCTCCAGCTGAGTCATGGTGCTCCCAAGCGGCGATTGGGCTTGCAACGGAGGCAGTGTGCGGTTTGTGCGGGGGCGACGCCGTTCCCAGCGACGCACCCAAAGGCTATTCGGAAGGCTGAGAAGCGCAGGCCAAGTGGCTGTTGAAGCCCGCGCAGTGCGGTTTTTCAAGTGCAAGCGGGGCACACGCGGCGCATACGCAACGATTATGCTGGGAATATTGCGCATACGCCGCCGGATCCGTCAGAACCGAGAACGCCAACAACGTTCGCAGCACTCGTAAACTGCTGAGCCATAGCGATGTCATTAATTACAAGCGTTTTGCAGCAGCAGCAGCAGCACTTTTCGCAGCCGGCTCACAATTTGTCTTACAATTTACAATTTAAATTCTGTGATTTTTCATATTTCTTTCCATTTGTTGTTGCTGCTGTTCTCTGCATAATTAAGTTTGATTTTTTCGGTATTCGCATGCAATGCGAGTGCCAGATGAATGTGTGTGGTGCCCGACTCGAACACACTCGCATTCGACTAGTTCAATGTCAATTGTTGTGCAAACACAGACACAAACAAAAACGCCAAACGCCAAACGCAAAACCCAAACCAAAGCTCATACTCCAGCTGAAACTCCAAATGAGATGCCTGCTCAAGTGAATTACTTACCATATATTGCATCAACTTGTCCACTGGCTGCTGCATTCAACGCGTGCTGCAGCGTGACAGCCCCCAAAGCCACAAATAACCCCATCACCAAGTCCAAAAGACGACCTCAACCGAGAGAGCAAAAAGTGCACAATGCATCTGCTGCACAGTGGGCGCAAAACTCAATTCCTATGTATAGAAAAATTATGCACTTAACGACATTCGGCGGACAACTTTCCGTTTGAGGCGGAGCTTAAGCCTGCTAGAGTAAAATGCCAAGCCAACTCGAATACATATTTTTCTGCTCTTCAGTTGAAAAATGGTAAAATATTATTATATCAGCCTTAATTTAAACAGAAGATTTATCCTGCAGAGGTGCGTTTTACGAGCATTCGAAAAACTTTGTGTTGAAAATCGAAAACAATTAGGTTAAGTGAAATTGTATAAGAAATTTTATAATTTTAAATGACAGCGTAATACTTATTCACAGTATAAGAACAACCAAAACATATCCCATAGCATTATCTGTTCACATAAATATGCAGAATCAATCTAGAGGACAATCCATGAAAAAATGCCATCAAACATAAAAATCGGTTCAATTTTGACAAAGCTATGGGCGTTCCAGTTATAGGAGCTATGGATCCGAGAGCTTTACATGTCAAAATTGTTGTCAATTTTTGCATGATTTTTTAAAAAAATTTGACCCCCTCAGAATCGGTTTTAATGTTGTGTTTTATACTAATTGTGACAACCACAATCGATTAAAAATAGAAATTCCGGAATCTAAATTTTGAAAAAAAATTTTTTTCCAAAATGAGTAAGAGGGGGTACATGCATATTCCCCAAAAAATTAAAAAAAAAACTTATTTTTAAAAATACATATATTTTAAATGCACAATCAATCTAGAGGATAAACCATGAACAAAATGCCATCAGTCGTGAAAATCGGTTCAGTTTTGACAAAGTTATGGTCGTTTCAGTTATAGGAGCTATGGATCCGAGAACTTGTCAAAAATTTTGTCAATTTTTGCATGATTTTTGACAAAAAATTTGACCCCCTCAGAATCGGTTTTAATGTTGTTTTTTATACTAATTGTGACAACCACAATCGATTAAAAATAGAAATTCCGGAATTTAAATTTTTAAAAAAAATTTTTGAAAAATGAGTAAGGGGGGGGGGCATGTATGCTTTTTTCCCCAAAAAACTCAAAAAAAAATTATTTTCAAAAAAACATATATTTTAAATGCACAATCAATCTAGAGGACAAATCATGAAAAAATGTCATCAACTATGAAGATCGGTTCAGTTTTGACAAAGTTATGGCCGTTTGAAATATGGGAGCTATGGATTCGAGAGCATTGCATATCAAAATTTTAATCTGTCAATTCCCTCTGGTTAATTAATTTAATTTTATTTTGTTGTGCTTTTAATTTGATCAAGTGATAGCCGCATCTGGTGCCACTGTGCCACTTCAAGACACTGTAAGATTATGTATAAACGAATGTTCCACGAGCATTGTGAATGCACAAAGTAATAGCAATAATTACGGCGTCAAGTTAGCATTTTAATTGTTATGGGCCATAATTCAAAAATACATTTATGCGAATTTCGAGATCAACGAGAACACAAAACCGCCTCAAGTTCGCCCCATTGCTGCCCCGCCCCTCCCTCGCCCTAGCTGTTGCTGCCTCGATCTTGTTATCGTTCCCAGGCATACAAAGATGCAATCCAAAGATGATGCGGCCCAGCGCTGCCGATGAAGATGCCGCCTCCGTATAGGGGGAGTGAAAACTTCAAGATGTTTCATCTATGTAAATAGTTGTACTTAGTAGTTTTTAATTGCTCTCGACTATGAAATGAAATATGGCAAACTGAAACGTGGCTAGAGAACGCTCGTCAATCACCTGGCAACGATCCGGCGATGCATTCGAACGGAAATCATGAGATTCGTTGCTTAATTTACAATTTGCAATTTGTATTTGTTCAAAAAAAAAAAAATTAAAACAGACACATGTTTGTAATAAGAAAAAAAGAACTTATATATATACGTAATATGCAATCAAAAAGTCAATAATCAATCGAAAACGTGCGGTCCCAGAGTTGCCAGCGATCCTTACTACCAGCTGCTGCTGGCCCAGCCATTGTTGCCACCGGACCAGCCGCTGCCGCCGCCATTGCTCCAACCGCCGCCATTGCTCCAGCCGCTGCCGCCGCCGCCGTTGCTCCAGCCGCCGCCTCCAATTTTGATCACCTTAATTACCTTGGGCTGGGAGGACCAGCCGCTGTTCCAGCCGCCGCCGCTGCCGGCCCAAGGATTCGAGCTCCAGCCGCTGCTGATGCTGCTGCCGGCCCAAGGATTTGAGCTCCAGCCGCTGCTGATGCTGCTGCCGGCCCAAGGATTTGAGCTCCAGCCGCTGCTGATGCTGCTGCTGCTGCCGGCCCAAGGATTCGAGCTCCAGCCGCTGCTGCCGCCGTTCCAGCCGCTGCTGCGTATAAGTCCCGCCGAGCTGCAGGCAACCAAAGCGCTGAGTACTATAAAGAGCTTCATCGTGCGATCCTGAACTATCCTGGCTGGCAAGTGGAAGGTGTGCGTTTTGAAGTGTGGCAATTGAATGATCTGAAAGAGCACACTGCGTACGCTATTTATTTCGATTTGCATAGCTCAGGGGAGTGGCCGAGCGGCTAAGCGGCTAAGCGCCGGAGCGGGTGAGCGGCTCATCAAGTCAAGAATCCACAAAATAAATCGCACTGACTGCACTGGTGGGGGTTGCCCTGGCCCGGTCTTGGTCAGCTGAGAAATAAACCAGCTGCGCACATATAGAAAGACGAACGAGGTAATTGCAGTTTATTAAACCACTTTGAGCGTCCGATTCTTGACCAGGGTCAACTACTTTACAGCACTTTACGACCGCGTCAGCAGCAGCAGCAACCGCAACAGCAGCAGCAGCAGCAGCAGCAACATCAGCAGCATCTGCAGAAACTCATCACAAGCCCCATGCCCCATGCCCCATGGGGGCCACCATTTGTTGCCAAATTGCACATAACTACACGCTTGATGGATCATTTCCTCGCCTCGCTGCTGGCGGAAACAACGAGCACATTCGGCAGCAGCTCTGCCCGCTTAAGCCTAATACCCAACAGGCCGACAGCCGCTCGCAGCGGGTGACTCATTTGTCATCTTGGCAGCTCACCCAGGTGAAGGGGCCCGCCAACCTCAGCCGCTGAGCAGCTACTGCCGCTCGCACAGTAGCCACCGAGCCAAAGCGAACGCCGCTTGAAAGTCATGAAAGTGATCATTGGATAGAAGAAAATATATATTCATAAGATATATGTATAAATGAATTGATGTCTGTGTTATCGCTCAATATCTGTCAATATCTTGCAGTTCAGATTAAATTAGTATATACCTAATGCTCTTCTTATACGAATTTTTACACGCTTTTGTAACAATTAAAATTTTTTGCTTTTTATAAGTATTCTATGAATTCTATTTATGCATTTTTTTATTATGTTCTATAAATTTCTTTTATTCTCACTGAATTATTAACAATTACAAATGGAGATAATTATAATGAAATATTTTCGCAAAATGAAAAAAGGGATTTTACAGCAATTATATGCGTTTATCGTCAGAAAGTGACAATGAATGACATTTTTAAGTTTATCGTTGTTTATCAAATCAAAATTCATTTTCTAAAATATTTGTAATGCATTAAAATGCAATGTAAGCACAGAAAATTAATTCTCAATTCTCTATAGAACGTATCTATCGCGTAAACAGTAGATGTATTTAAAAGTCTGTTTATTATGAAACTGTATACTCAATATTCAATTTCATTAGAAAATACTAATTTAATTTATTGTTTTTTTATATTCACAAGCATATTTCACTTTATAAATAGATTTGTAATTGTGTTTATATTTATATGTATGTATATATATATATATATACTACTGAATTCATATATATTATGAAACTTGTATATTTAAATATATAATTAGAAATACATATTTATATATGTATATTATATCAATATGTATTTAAATTTGTATAACATTTGCATAGAGAAAATCAACATTTGTTTTTGTTACGTATTGTTTTTTTGAAGTGTAAATAACTCGTTTGTGATCATCTTTTAAGTGTTGTTAATGAACAGGATCTGTTCCTTGTGTGTGGCACATCGCATTGCAACATTCTCTCGGCTCATTGCAGTTGACCTCGCCCAATCGAAGCGTCGGAATGCGTAGCTGATCACAACTGATGGGCTTCACTGTAGTTGTCTGGCGCCTAGACACTAGTTGCAGTTTGTGTGGCGGCCTCTATTCCACAGATGGCAGTGAATTGTTTTTCAACTTGGTTATTTTATTTTTTTTCGTTTTTTCGCATAGGCATTATAAACAAAAATTAATTGAATTGTCAACGCTTAACATGCAAATTATATTTAGAGGCTTATGGACCAAGAACAGGCCAAGTAAACAGCTACTACAGAAAAAAATAAGCTTTAGCTTACAAAAAAAGTATGTGTATGTTTATTAGATGGACATTTTTGGAAATTGCGATACTATCGGATTAACGCAGTTTTCCCCATGCATGGAAATTCCGCATGGGATTATGTATTACTTAAGCCTAAATTAGTTTGGTAATAATTTTAGTTGCCTGAGAGGCAATCACAAATGGCATAGGTGGTCTCCGGTTCGGGTATGGCTTGGATCCCAGCTCTATAAGCATATGTGTGTGGTGCCGTTATTTCTAGGCGCAGACGCCGCAGGCCTCGAGGCGCGCTGTACGCGGCCCGGAGGATTGCTTGCCGTAGGGCTTGACGCTGTTGATCTCGAGGAAGTAGTTGCCCTTGATGTTGTGCGGCACGGCATAGCCCATGGGATGCTGCTCGCCCGCGCAGAGATCGGAGCGCAGGCGCGCCAGTGAGCTGCACCGGGTGGCCAAGAAGTTGCGCTCGTTGCCCGGATAAATGGACTCCGCGTAGTATTCCCAGGCGCGCGCGTGCGCACAGGTCACCGATAAGCAGCCGGCGGGCAGGGGTCCCAGGCCGCCCGGATAGAAGTCCACGTCGCCGGTGGGCTCGCGCTTGCCCAGCACGCCCGGATTGCTGTGTATCACATCGATGAAGCGCGCATCGCCGCGCTGCAACCCGGAGAGAACCTCGCCCTCGTTGAAGCACGGCTTGGCCGGATCCAGTCCGGTGATCCGCGGCACCGTTTTGCCCGTGAACTGCTGCAGATAGCGTCCCGCCGCGCCCACAATGTGCGCGCCCAGACTGTGGCCAATCAGATGAATCTTGTCCACGTCGACCACATCCAGCAGCTTGACCAGACCCCGTGCAATGTTCTCGCCGATCACATCCGTGTTGAACGCTGACCACGTGTATAGGGTATCCACGAATTTTGCGACATCCACAGCCTTGACAAAATTATTAACAATTAATCTTTAGAATATATTTTCATATTTATATACATATATATATAATATATATTTGTATTTAAATCTTCAGAATTTCGTATAGGCATTGTAAATTTATTTTAAACGGCCAAACATAAAAAAGCTTTTTTTCGTCAAGTTCAAAGGCTATCTGGAAACACGGCACATGTATACCTTGGCATTGATTATTAATTATTGATAAGAGCTGTAACGCTCTACGTCAATGCAACAACCAAAAGCGTTTAAATAAACACAAAAGCGAGTACTTAAAGAGTTAAGCTGATTATTTAAATAGTATGCCTGATTTATAGTTTCAGTTAAAGTTCAGTGCCAAGCTGTTTGCAAAGGCTTATTCAAAATTAAAAATATATAAATATTTTCATATCATAACAACACATCTTACCGCAAATATTTTACGTTCGATTTGTTCGAGCCAAGTTTAAAAGTTTAAGTTTCAGTTGGGCACGAAATTTTTTCGCCTATTATAATAGGCTAATAATAATAATTATTATTATAATATATATTAAAAATATTTAGAATTGCTTTTTCAACTGCGACATAAGCACGCACACTCCATTTTCAAGCAAAAAGGTGTTTATCGTATACAGGCAAAAATCACGTAAATTGGGATAAATATTTCTAATCTGCTTGGCTAACATATTTTTGCCACGCCCACTTCTGCAAATCAGCGAAAAACACAATGTGAGCCTGCCTAAATTAAAACTAGTTCTCAAAATATTTTAGCAAATATTTTATCCGTTTGCTTTGAGCTGTTTTCAGACCAGAAATAGAGTATTTAGCAGTCGTTGGAAAAACTCACCACAAAGTTAACATCGCCGCGACAATTGTAACCCTGGGCTATTTTGTCAATGGTTTCCGTATCATTGATGGTGGTCGTCCAGCCGGTGGCGAGGATGACGACACCTTTCTTTGGATCGAAGTGGGGACTGTGCCACATTGTCTCCGCTTCCAGGAGCGGAAAGTTGATCTTGCTGCAGGCGGTGCGCAGTTGAAAGTTCATCAGCTTAATATCCGGCGTAAACTTTGACTTGATCTTGTTGGAGCTAAGCGCTTGAGAGCCTACGAACGGAAACACACAAAATTGGCCATGCTGTTCCGGCTAGGGGGCAACATTGCCATGCGACTTACACAAATAGTTGATGGAACTGGAGACAAACTCGAACGGATAGCCGGCGATCAGATTCTTGCTATCCTCGAGCAGGCCCTGCGGCGTGGGCAGCATCTTTGGATCGATAATCGTGGAGCCGACGTTCCGGAGAGAGCCAACCACATCGGGCACCGTCCACTCAATGCCCTGGCCCAGCGCAGCCAACAGCAGCAGCTGCAGCAGGCAGTGCATCAGCCCGGATGCGACACTGGAGCTGAGATTGAGATTGCGATTTGGACTGCCCATTCTGGACGAGAGTCACGAGCGCTGTGAATGCCGAAAATAATGCGGAACAGGTATTTATAGGCATAGACCTGTCGGCACCATACAGGGCACAGCGCGTATGGAGAGAGTGAGTGCGAGTACATCGGGAGTGAGAGTGAGTGCGAACAGTTCGCCATGAATAGACGACGAACACGGCGAACGGTGTCCATATTGGTGTATTTCATGCGCATCACAGCGATCAGATAAGGTGCACTTGTCTCTTAATTGCATTCAGCAACATCACTCGTTCACACACTCACTCGCACATTCACTTCGATCGCACACTCACGGCTGGCCAGTTCTCCTCCCACTGATTATCTGCATCTCATTTAAATACGCAACGTATTCAATCTGAATCCGAATCGACAACAGCAGCTGACGATCGTTTCTTAACTAACTGAACGATCGACAAATCAATAAATACTTCAATTATTGCAGATGAACATAAGGTTTATGAATACCCTTCATAGATAGTCCTTCAAAATAATTCTGTACCACTTTAATCAAAAAATCGATTCTAGTTTCTGTCGTTAGAGATTGTCTAAGAATCTATATAGTATATAATTTTCATTACGCGCTCACCTCGACTCTGCTCAAGTGCAAATCTGTAATGATATACTGATTACGAGTAAACAAACATTACGCAAAAAAAAAAATCAAAACTAATATGAGGAGGGCAACCTTCATGAAAATATCATTATAACTCAACACTTTTTAGTGTATATACTTTAATAACCGATGCGGTATACATGAAATGTACGCCGACTACGACATTGTCATATTAATGGGGGTATTCCGCATCTATTATTATGCTGCCGACGTCCACACCCGCCCCATTTGGCGGGTCCCGAGCACCGACGTCACAAAGAACTTGTTGACATCAGCGCACTCTCAAATTCCTCAAGTCGAGCACGAGTCACAGTTCCTAAGCCCTCTAGTTAAACTTTGGGTTACTTTACTAATTATTTAATTAATTTTTAAAACATCTAACAAGAATTTAAGTTCATATTAAGCTGTTATGCCATTTATGAATACCTGTCAAAGGGTATTCACTCGCTTGTGTAGGTCAGTTATCAATCCAAAGTGCAAAACATTTGAATGACACACAGATGTGCATGATTTGGAGTTTCCCATCATTAAGTACTTAAAATCGAAACGATAAAAATATATTAATGATATGCAATTGCCAGATTTAATCTGATCCGCGTTATATCAGCCTTAGGCACTTAGCTTGTCTCCATTTGTTTTAGTTGGGTATACTATTGAGTTCCATTTAGACGAATGTGAAGCAACAAAATACTTCTAGAACATTTTAAAGATCATACAACGTTGATTATTCAAATATTATAATTATAAGCTCGTCAACAGCTCGTTAAAAAGAAATACTTTAAAATCTGTAAAATAAACCTTTTGCAATTTCCAAGTCTAGACCTAATTAAACTTTCTGATGTCTTCTATATTGCTAAGCAAATCCTTAGGCACTCACAAGACCCTAATAATGATTATATGAGGGTCAATGAGCAACACCTCAATGATTATTTCCAGGTAGGCGAAAAGGATGAATATTTTATTCCGCATAGAAATTGCTAGTCACTTTAAATTCCTAACTGTCAATTTGCTGCATTTAAAATAATTAAAGAGCATTCCCAAAAATTTGAGCTTAATTGTGTAGTGATTTTATTCAATGAACTGGTTCCATTACAAGATATTGTATTTAGAATTTGTCTCTTTCAACGATTCAGGCAATATTATAATATTTACTTCTAGGGTATGTAGAAAGCCATATTTTATTTAAATGTGCCTTTATTTGCTGTAACATTCATACATTGGGTTAGGGAATATATTGGAATAGATATAGAAAAAAAGGTTACTTTGAATATTGCATATGGAGACACTTTTAGGCCTCGGCGCCGCAGCTGCCACAAGCGCTATCGGCGGACGTAAAGGTCTCCGGATCGGCGTGTGTGCCGTACGGCTCAGCTGCATTCGCATCCACGTAGAACATGCCCAGCTCGGTGGCCGCATAGCCCATTATTGCCGTCTTGCTGTCACTGCAGGTTCTGCCGGTCCACAGGTCCACATAGTTGTCGCAGCGTCTGCCCACGAAATTGTTCCTATTATTGGGATAAACGGACTCCACGTAATAATCGACGGCACGCTGATGCGAGCAGCTGACGGCATCGAGACCCGTACAGCCCGTCTTGAGTGGGTTGAGGCCTTGCACAAAGAAGCTACCATCGGCGGTGGCATCGTGCGTGCCCGCAATGCCCGGATTGCTGGTTATGGTGTCCACATAGATGGCGTCGCCTCTGCGCACGCCCGGCAGCTCGTTGCCATCGTAGAAGCACGGATTGGCCGGATCCAGGCCGGTTACGCGCGTCAACGTATCCCCGCCCGTCAGCAGCTTGAAATTGCGACCCGTTGCGCCCGCTATCTGGGCGCCCAAACTGTGCCCGACCACGTGCACCTGCGTCGTCACATATTCGCGGTCCAGCTGGAGCAGCGCCTGCGCCACGTAGAGCCCAATGGCCTCCGTGTTCAGCGCCGACCAACTGTACAGCGTCGTTATAAAGTTGGCGGCGTCCAGCACCTGGCGTAGAGGTTTCATTTAGTCTTTCAATTTGTACATTTTGTTGCTCAACTGGAACTAGCTCCAGTTCCAGAAATGCCATTGAACTTAATAGTAATTTTTAAATCTTCAGTTTGCAAAGAAATTAAAAAATAAATGGAACTAGTTCTATTCTATTTCAAATATTGCAGTTCATTACTGAATTGCCGAACTAGTTCCTCTCTAAAATTATGCTTTTTTGGTGGTAAAATATGTGTGAACTAGCTAAAAATACCAGCAAGCAATAAATATAGATGAATAGCTCATTTGAAGGACATTAAAATGGAACCAGTTCACCGTAGCACAGAACTCACCACAAAGTTGGTATCATTGCGACAGGCATATGCCTTGGCCACAGGCCCGCTGTTGGAGCGATCGATGGTCGAGCCCCAGCCGGTGATGAAGATGACCGTGGGCCTGTCCTGATGGAAGCCGGACGTGGTCCACAAGTCTCTGGCCTGGGTGAGCGGTATGCTGACATTGTTGCAGGCATCCGGACGCAGCTGAAAGTTCATGCGCGACATATCCGGAATGATCTTCGGCTGGACGAGGCCCAAGTCCATGATGGTGCTGCAGATGTACGTTAACGTGGAGAAGCTGATGTCCAGCGGCAGGCCGAACACCAGGCCGCGCAGCTGATTCTGCAGCAGGTCCAGCTGGAGTCGGAGCTGTGCCGGATTCCGTCTGCCCACGCCGGTTGCATTCTGTGCACTGGCCACGCCCACAGCGAGCAGCAGCGGTATAAAGAAGGCGAAAGGTGTCATTCTGTTTGGGGACGACTGTTGTCAGCTGCCCCAGCGACAGAGCCTTATATAGGCCATCCGAAATGGTCATGCACTCGTGTTAATATTTATCAAAGCCCCACAACAACAGCAACAACAACAACAACGACAACGACAACAACAACATCTACTATCTGGTCTTCTGCATGAGAATTTCGCTTAATCAGCTGCTCCATTTACAATGGGCACACAATATGTGCCCAGCTGTTTAATAACCAGTCCAACAAAAATCTAATTGTCTAAGCGCTTGCCAAACTTGCTCGAGCGGCCAGCGATCAGCGATCAGTTCATTCAGAGCTCAGCAACTGCCCGATTGCTGCAACACGCGGTGGGTGCTCCCGACTTGGCCAAAATACAGAAAGAAGAAAAAATAGACAACAAAAAAAAATAGAGAAAAACAATTTGAAATATTTGCGTTAGGAAATGCTGCCGACAAAATGCGAATTAATAACAAAGTAGCTCATTGGCGGCAGTTGCTGCTGTTGTTGTTTTTGTTGTTGTTGTTGTTGTTGTGCTTGTGGGTGTACGCGCAGCAATCACTGGCAATAACAGCAACAACAACGGCAACAACTTATTACATTGGTAATTTGTGTGCGCAAAAGTTTTGTGGGCGCCCCACTGCCCCGCTTGACTTGCTGCTTTGATTGTTGTTGCTGTTGCTGTTGTTGTGACTATTTGTTGCTGCCACTGCTGGCACGCTAGCAGCAACAGCCGCCGGCAGCACTGGCAACGGTAAGTGGTTTCTTGTAGCCGAAAAGCTGTTACAGGCAACGTGTCAAAAGATTTGATGAATAAGAGTGTAAGCTAATTATAACACTCACAATGTATTCACTTGCATTCGCTTTACGGCAGGTGTGTGGCCAGCCTATTTTTTTGTGGGACTATATGCTTTGATTTTTTATTATTTACTTGTATTATTAACTACATAGTATTAACTATACATAAATAAAATTATATAAAATTAAATTACAATTCATTTGTTGAACAGAGTTTATTCTGATTCTGGTTTTGTTTTTACTTTCTTCTTTACATCAATTTATTTTAATAATTTGTATGTATTAAATTTGTATGTATATTTGTGGCTCTAGATGGGGTTTAAGGTTAAGTAGGCCCGTAAAAGATAAAACTAAGTTGTATTTGCTCAATAATATTTTATATTTACATATATATTTATATGTTATGTGTTTATATTTTGTATGTGAAAATTCAAAACCTGCCCTATTATTAAAGAAAAACAAGGCCCGTAAAAGATCAATAAGACTTACTCAATAGTATTTTATAATTATATATATTTATATGTTATATGTTTATATTTTTTATATTAAGGAAAAGTGTTTTAAATTGATTCTAAAACGATTGCCATTACATTTTATTTGGGTATTTTTAAATACAATTAAGTGGCCCAAGCGATCAATTTATTAAAGCAAGCAAACAACGAGAATACAAATGAAATTCCAGTCTATGCCATGGTTGTTTTGTTCTGCGATCTAAAGGATTCAGTACGTATAGAAACTTAAAGATTGGTTAGCGAACTCAAGTGCTATCTGAACCATATGTTAAGTAAGCTTGAAAGTCAAGGTAATAATAACATATATATTATGTATAAGGTAGAAGTTATATTTATAATAATAAAACTCAATAGTAATTCAAATTAGTATTAACAATAATTTCAAATGTGCCAAGGCACACGCCAGCCACATTAAAGATTGCCCACAAAGATACGTATCTTTATCCACGTGGGCATTTGTATCTGCTATTGCTGCTTCTGCAATCTTGGCGATAGATGGGGCAAGCGAGCACGAATTGTTGGCATTGTCAGGCTGTTGTAAAAAGTGGCGTTCAAATTAACTGTGCTGCTCGTCTCTGTGTCTGTAACTGTAACACGATTTGTATCTGTGTATGTGACTGCATTTGGGCCGCTCTGCTAACGCTCTTAATTGCCACCCAAAAACCTGCTCGAATGCGTTTCGTGCGTTTCACAATCGAGCGAATCCAGCGAATACTCTCACTTTTGCCGCATATTGTTGTGTTCGGCATTGATCGAGCAACCCTCGCTGCTGGCTCCGCTGTCTTGCCATATATTCTACGCTCTTGGCCATCCGTTTCCGTTTTGTTGATCAACGCAATTAGCTGCCAATTGGCGTGTGAGTGCGAGGTGGCGCAAGGTGGTGCGCTGTGGTGCGGTGTGGTGCGCTGTGGTTGCTGCTGCTTCCGCATTGATGGTGCCTTGTCAAGATCAGCATTGGCAGCAGCTACATCAAATACGCTCAAAATTGATTATGCAAGCCTTAGCGCCTGCATAGAACTGGGGCCAGCCGCAAATATTACGTATACGCACCGTTGCAACAGCTGCTGCTGCGGCAGCGGCGGCGTTGATGGTGGTGCCGGTGTCGGCGCCTCTTGTAATTGCGGCTATTCAATGGTCAGCCGCCTGGCTTGGCTTGGCTCGGCTCAATCGCTGGCCGCGCTGGCGTATACGTAATATGCACAATAAGTGCACAAAATTATCAGCTGCAGCTAAGCGACCGCCTCGACGTCGTCGTCGTCGTCGTCGTCGTCGTCGGCAGATGTCCATTGCAACATGGATGGCCCAGCCAAGCCAAACAAAAGCGCGGCTCAACGAAGTTGTTGCTGTTGTTGCTGCGGCTGGAAAATGCAGGAAAATGTGTGCCAAAAGCCAGCGTATAAATGCCGGAGCTCGTGCCGAAAAGAAAATAGTCGACTTGCACCATTTCGCCGCGTCGGTAGCCAAAACAGCACACACTCACAGTCCCCAACAACCAAGGAAGAAGAAGAAAATGTTCACCTGGCGCTTCACACAGATCCTGCTGCTGGCCCAGACGCTGAGCGGCCTGCAGGCGGGCTACATTGGCGGCGAGATAGCCGCCGGCGTGCATTCGGCCGGGCTGCTGGGCAGCTATGCGGGCGCCCTGAGCGGCGGCGAGGCGCTGGCCAAGCTCGATCTGGGCGCCAGCGATGAGCACGCTCATCAGGATCACGAGCAGCTGGGCGCGCTGGGCGAGCACCTCAGCGAGCACAGCTTTCCGGCCGACTATGGCAGCGATGGCGGCGTCGAATACGCCGAGGCCAGCGAACATCACGCACACTACGAGCCGGAGCCGGAGTCGGAGTCGGAGTTGGAGTTGGAGCATCAGCATGAGGAGCAGCCGGTGCCCGGCATCGATCACGGCAAGGGCGCCTTCAGCTACAGCACGCTGTACGAGTTCAAGGACAGGCAGGAGCACGAACAGCACCAGCTGGAGCATCAGCTGGAGGAGGAGCACGTCGAGCAGCAGCTGGAGCTGGAGCACCAGCAGCACGTCTTCGAGCACCAGCTGGACTCCCACTAAGCCCTGTGATAAGCGCCGTTTCTACTAGCTAAATTTTTTTTTATACCCAATACATACTATATATTTTTCTCAATAAATCAGCTAAGTTTGTCATATATATATATTTTTTTTAGCGTCCGTGCGACCTCACGTAGTTCGGGCTGTGCGCCTGAAAGTCCAGATTGTCGCTGACCGTCAGCCGCGGCTCACGCGCTGCCTCCGGCCCGTGGCTGTTGTGGGGCCAGGGCGGGCTGCCGCTGGTCCCCGGCGGTGGCGGCAGCAGCAGCTGCGTTTGCTCATCGGGCACCAGCTGCAGCACGGCGGAGCTGATGTGTATCACCGGGCCGTAATCTAAACGTTTGCGCCATAAATAGACAATAAACAATTCTGGCATTGCGCATACGCACCGTTGCCCAGGCGTTTGCCAGCCTGCTCCTGCTGCCGATGGGGCGCCGCCTCGCCAGCCGCCAGCGCAAGCAGCAGCAGCAGTCGCATCAAGTAGCCGCCACGTGTGCGCATTGTGTCCGGAGGCAACTGCCAGCCGCAGACGGTCGAATGCCACTTTATATGTGTGGTCGGCGGATGTGACGCGTCTTGGCTGAGCGCCCATCGGGGACTCAGCGCTGGCATCTTGCGGCAAGAACCCTCGCAACGCTCCACAGCACTGATCAGCTGATCAATGATAAGCTGATTAAGTAGCGTGGGAATTGCAGATGGGAACTATGAACATGTCGCAAACTAATCGACAGCTGAGTGACAGTCGTAACAAGACATATACGACTGAAAGATACCCTAATTGCCAGCCAGATTGGCACCGATTTACACTATACAACAAAATGAAGCCAAAAATACCTAACATTGAATATTTTAATTTAATTTAATTTATACATGAAGTTTATCAAATATCAATTTTACCACACGTCTTCTTTAATAAGTCAGTGTTTCTTCACCGATCTTATTATTTAAATGTATTTTTACATGTTCCGCATTTAACTCTTATAATCTCCAGATATGCCTTAGAACCAGAGGTTGGCAAAGGGTTTTATCACAAATCGAATTAGTCTGAACAAAAAAGATTAATAATCGTGCATACAGTGCGTTATATTTATATAATTACAAGCTGAATAAACTAGTGTATGTCTAAATAGATTTAGATTGTCAACTTTGACAAAATAAATCGGTTTAAAATGCTTTTGTTTTCCATGCTATCTAGTGTAAACTCAGTAACCAAACCAATTATCACTAAAGCAAATATTTATATAGAAATACTTAGCTTTACACACATATCTATGTGTGTCAAGAAAAAAATCGAATTGTAAGAAAATAACAACAAATTATAAAAAGAAAATGAACACTTACTAAAAAATAAATAAATAAATAAATAATTAAAACCAAAAAAACAATAAATTCAGTAATCAGAAAAAAAATTATAATCTACAGGCAATCAAATATAATCAAGATTTTTGATTATGAATATTTAAACAGAGAAGTGTTCTTTGAAATAAATAAAATTGAACAATTTACTCAGTTTGTGGAAAATGATTTTTTTAAGTCCTTGGTAGATTATAATCTACAAATAATTTTTTTAAGTGCTCAGTCATTTTGGGCAATTGAACACCGGGACTTTGAATCTGGGTTCAAAGACCAGGCAACTGTATTGATGGAGTAATTGTCTCAGCCAAAGACTATAGCAGCTAGTGCTTATTAAAAATAATAAGGTTTCATACTTATAATTATATATTCCATACTCTCATTTATAATAAATAAATCGACGCCTTTTTTTAAATTTTTTCTAAAATAAAAAAATCAAGTACTCTGATTTCTAATAATTTTAAATTGTGTTCATGAAAATGCTTCAAGCACTATATCAAGTACTCATTGACTTTGATGTCGACTGTGAATAGCTTGTGCTCAACACACAGCACATAATATTTCATTATAACCCTGAATTTCATATACATTAAGTCACATTTAGTAATCTGAATATTTTGCATTTTAAAGAAAATTTTTGAAACGTAAAACGGTAGCTACAAAATCTTTTTCGCATACCAGAATTTTTACTATATATATACCTGCACGCAGGCCTAAAGCAGGCTAATGATGGAGAACAATAAGCGTAGCAATGCCCGTGGATCTGAGCCCCTAAAGAGGAAGCGCCTGGAAGACGATTATCCATTTCCTATCAAGAAGGGGAAGCTGTCTCGTTCCGAGCGCCCACCGGCCTTTCAATATTTTCCAGGCTTCTTCCAATTCCAATGCGACGACTATTATCCCTATGTGCGTCATATTTAGCTTTTTAACCATTTCTATTTTATTTTTTTCTATTGTAAGATTGTGCAAATTGCTCTGAGATAGCTGACAAATACACGTACGCCCGTTTAAGTTTTTGGTTGATAAATCTAAATGAAAATTACTTCCCAGGTTGGATTTTTTTTTGTGGTTGACAGTTGCCCATGATCTGGGCCAAAATGGCAACTGTCCCACAGAGAACCACGTCATCGTCACTGGCGTCGATTGGTTAGCAGTCGCGCTTGATCACATTTAGCAGTTAGGTGATAACTTGCCTAATATGTTTATAGTGTTGCCTACACCGATGTAGAACACAGCAAACTCGGCCCATGGCCCAAAGGCCACAAATAAACCCAGCAAATAAACAAAACAAAAAAAAATCAAGAAAAAAAAACCCCAAAAAATAATAAACTTGGAACACAACGGCGGCAATTCAAGTTCTCGATTATATAACCAAATAAGGTCAAAACAATTTGCGGCTGTTTGAAAAACGTTCGACGAGGATATTACACAATAAGATGACTTTTTATTCTCGAGAGTACAGCATATACACGGCAATGATTTGTAGATCGGTTAAGTTGCGAATACAGGAAAACAAACAGATTGGAAGAACAAGTATTCGATAATGTATTTAAAACTAAACAAAAAAAAAGCATTGCAGTTGAGTAGGTTTAGGTGCATAGCTCGCAGGCCGATAGCAGAGACAGCAGGTTCGAGTGGGTTGGGGATGGCAGAGGAGGCGCCTCGCTTAGCAGCCGGCCGCCAGTTTCTCCCAGATGCCGCCGCTCTTCCAGCCGCCGTTGCTGTAGCCGCCGCCGCCGCCGTTGTTCCAGCCGCCGTTGCTGTAGCTGTCGCCACCATTGCCCCAGCCGCCGCCGTTGCTGTTGCTGTTGCTGTAGGCGCCACCACCGTTGCTCCAGCTGGTGACCGCGGGCGCCGGCGGGCCATAAACGGGACTGGGCACATTGTTCACGCCGCTGTTGTCAGCGTCGACAATCACCTTGATGGTCTTCACGTACTGCTGCCGCGCGGGCTGTGGAGCGGGGTACGTGACGGGCAGCGGGGCGGGCTGCACACGCACCACCGGCTGTGGTGCGGGGTATGAGACGGGCACCGGCACTGGCACGGGCTGTGGTGCGGGCACCGAGTAGGTAACCGGAGCGGGCGCCGAGTAGGTAACCGGAGCTGGCGCGGAGTAGGTAACCGGAGCTGGCGCCGAGTAGGTAACCGGAACTGGAGCTGGTGCTGGGGCGCTGTAGGTCACCGCCGGCGCAGCCTGGACCACGGCGCTGGTCTGGACGGTCTGCACGGGCGCCGACACGGAGCTGGCATAGCTGCCCGAGCTGGCATAGCTGTTGCCGTAGCCGCCGCCGTAGCCACCGCCGTAACCACCGCCGTAACCGCCGCCGTAACCGCCGCCATAACCACCGGAGCGTGCATAGCTCTGGGGCTGCTCGACCACTTTGATAACCTTGATGACCTGCTCGCCGCCGCCACCATAACCACCGCCGTAGCCACCGCCGTAGCCACCGCCGTAGCCGCCGCCGTAGCTGCCGCCGTAGCTGCCGCCGCTGCCGTAGTTGTTGTAGACTGGGCGGCTGGACTGCGTGTAGTAGCCCTGGTTGTAGCCGCCCGAGTAGCCGCCGCTGCCGTAGCCACCGCCGTAGCCGCCGCCGCCACCGCCGCCGCCGCCGCCACCGCTAATGGCCTTGAGCAGGGCCAACTTGGCGCCGAGGAAGGCCTGGGCGGGCGCACCGAGCGCCAGCAGGGCAACAACAATACAAACGAAGAGCCTCATCGTACTGTGAGTGTGTGTGTGTGTGCTGTGTGTGCCGTGTTGTGGTGGGGGAGGATGCGTCTGCTGCCTGGTCTGAACAAAACTCAACTGATGTCCCCAGATGCCGATACGCACAAATTTATAGGCCAACGCAGCAGCCGGCGTCGCGACTGCGCCGCCGTCCCTTGCCCCGTGTGTGTGCGTGTGTGTGTAGTTCTAATAATACAAATCTTATGCTTCACGCTGGACCCGACCGACGGACGCTGACAGCAGCGGCAGCAGCAGTGGCAGCGGCAGCGGCAGCGGCAGCGACGACACTTTGGAGCTTGTCGAGCTGTTTGCTTAATTCATAAATAGTTACTTATGGGCCACACCAAAATGCCAAAAACTAAGGCGCGTCCCCAGCTAACTGGCTATCCATCCATCCATCCATCCATCCAGCCAGCCATCTCTCCATATCTGTGCATGTGCTTGGCTACCTATCCAGCTATTTGTCGCCCTGTCTCTGCGTCTGTCAACTCAACTACTTAACCATAAAGTGAGATATTTTCTCACCTCTCTGCGCAAATAAACTTGGTTTGCCGTCAGCCGTCAAAACGATTCGCAAGAAGCGCAGGTAATTCCCAAAATGCCATTACACTGTAAGAAAAATGCGGCTATTAAATGCACAGAAAGATGGGCTTTTACTTAAACTAAAAATGGAAATATTATATAAAAATTATTAGCTTTTTTCATATTAAACAGTAAAAATTATATAATAAAAATAGTTTAAATGTATAGTATATATAAAAGTATAGTATAAATTGTATAAAAAGTAGATCAAAAATCTTGTATTTTATTAAAAAAAATATACACCTAATACGTTTATTTTTCTTCTTAATCATATTAAATATATTAGTTCTGGTCCTCGAGAGGATATCACTAAAAAATTATTGGCTTAATTGGTGTACTTAATGTAAAATCCGCTGAATTTATAAATAATAATTATAATTATTTTTATTAGTATTATTGATTATAATTAATGCGCATTTATTTAGTAAACCTATATTTCATGCTTCAAAAGAGCTTCAATATTTGATAAGTAAATAGAATACCAAATTCGTAAGTTCCGAAATGTAGAATCTATTAGATCGCAGTGTATTATAATAATAATTCGCGCTGAGCTTGATTCTTGATGAAGATTGATAACTTTGAATTAATGTGCAAAATGTTTAAAAGCTTTTGAATAGATGACGAAAACTTTCTATTGTTAATTTTTTCATACGTTCTTTTATTTAATTTATTTATTTCTTTTTCTTTTTTAGTTCTTTTTATTTTCACTTTGTATTTTAGCTTAAAATCCGTGTCCAACCCAAAATATTTTACTAGTTGTTTTTTTACTGTTTTATAAAATTGATTTTTATATAAGAGCAGTAAACAATTTATATGCATTTCACACTCTATTAGGATTTTCCCTTGGCACCCAATTTGCTACCATAATATAAGTTTGTCTGTATATTTTGGCGCAGTGCACATAGGTGGCCACATACATACCCGTGTGCATACTCACACACAGCTCTCTTATATACTCATTGTACACATACTTAATTTTGTCACTCATTCAGCCAAAATCTTGTGCATGGCTACACGTAGCTGCCGCCTTTGGCTTCGGCTTTCGCATTTGGCTCTGACTCTGGCTCTGGCTCTGACTCTGGCTGGGATTCGATGTGCTAAGCGAGCGAGGCAAAATGCTGTGCAAACAGATCCCAAGTCAAGTCAAAGTTTGGTCGAGTCTGAAACGTTTACCACGTCCGCATCAAAAAGGGCGCGTTTCGGGCCAATAGCTAGAGGCCTAGCTCTGGGCCCATTAGTTACGTTCCGTTGGCCAGAACGTGTATGCAAATTGATCCGCTGATCGTTTTACAACAGATGCCGCTGGCTCTCGGCAGACGCGTGCATCATTTTCATAATTTAAGCGAGCTACAGGAATCAACAGGTTTTCATTGTTTGTTCTGTTTTTATAGCACAGCCGAAACAAGGGCTGCTTTGATTAGGTTAATCCAGTTGGCAGAAAAGAGTCAACACAGCGACTTTTCAGCAGCTAAATTCTGTTGTGGGATGGATGATCTCGAAGATCTTAGACAAAATCGTTTTAATAATATTTAACATCGGTGTATAATGAACATATTCTATAAGGAGGCTGTAAAAAGGATCTGCACCGGATTGGTTCGAACGCGGAGCTTTAATTTTTTTATTACTATCAACCTAACCAATTGAAAAAAGGAAAGGCAAACCCTGTATCAAAAAAAAGATGGCTTATAAAAAAAGAGCATTTATAGAGTACAGGAGTATTTAGGTGTATTTTCTGTATTTTTTTTTAAATTGATTTTGCTTTGGATTGTTATCAGCAGCACAGGATTAAATAGACAGAAGCATTTACAAAACAGACTACGAGATACGCTATAAAAGCCCTTTCTCGACTGCAAATGATCTGGTCAAACATAAAAGTTATTTATCTCAGGGAGTTAAAAAAACCCCAACTACTTGCTTAGACCTGTGAGTACCCTGGCTATTTAAAGTGTTCAGTTATTGTTCAGCTTGTGGCTTTTAAGCCGCTCTGTCATCTGCCGAACTTGGCAAATATGAAATCATAGCTAATTTACACATTGCCAGTTTTTAGTTTTTATACCCATGCACGAAACGAAAAGAGTATATTCGGTTTTCATCATTGATGGCTTTTTCGACGTAATTTTAGATGTTTAGATTTAACATTAAACATTAAAACAGATTTTGAGGGGCTAAAATTTTTTGTTAAAAATTATGCTAAAACTCACAAAAAGTTCGGATCCATATCTCGCATATTTGAAACTCCCACAACTTTGTGAAAACTGAACCGATTTTTGTATTATTGGTATTATTAGTTTGTGCCGCATTTAAAATATGTGCATTATTGAAAATACATTTTTTTTTTAAATTTATTGATAAAAATTCTTCTTTTTTTTATGTGTACAAATAATGCTAAAGTACATATTTAAGTTATTATTATTTGTTACGACACTGTCAACGAGCATTGCGCAGTCGGTGACACCCGACTGCAACGTTCTTGCCTGATTTTATTTTGGGTTTTCGACTTGACGCAATTTGTAGCCAAGTGGCGTACCACATTCTTGGGCCACTTTCGGATGCGGGCTCGGGCCCGGGCTGGGCTCCGCCCGTTTGGCACTTCGTTACCATTTGACTATTGTGAGCTAAGTGAATGTGTCCACACGGAGTGCGATGCTGGCTACCGCCTGCTCTCGCGCCGGGCGTCGACTCTCCATTTCGTTGCGTTCGAATTGAAGGTCAGCCCATTGGGCCACATGTTTGGCTCGAGCGTGCGAGATTTGGTAATCGCCGCCGATTGCGAAACCCAATTGCGTGCGTACCGCAGACAAATACTTGCCTAAAAATCTACTGAGCCAATAGAAAGACAATTTCGAAAATACGCGACGGCAACTATTTTTTCACAGCTTCAAGAATTATTGCTCCGGCTTTAGGCAAAGTATTGTTCTGTTTTTTTTATTACATTTCGTTTATTTATAGTTACAAAAAAAAGAGATAAAGTATTATTTAGTGTTACACAAACAAGTCGCTTTCATCCGTTGCAGTAAACGCCGCCTAGCACCAACCGCCGCCGCCCAAGGCAGCGGGCGCACCAAAGCCTAGTCCGAAGCCGCCGCCGGCCCCGTAGCCGGCACCAAAGCCATAAGAAGCGGCCAACGGAGCGCCGCCGGCATAGCCACCACCTAGGCCGCCACCAAGGCCGCCCACATAGCCAGCGCCGCCGGCAATGACGGGCGCGGCCACCGACGTCACCACGGGCGTGACCACAGCCGATGTGGAAATCGCTGGTGCAGCGCCCACAAAGCCACCGCTGCCATAACTAGCGCCATAGCCGCCGCCGTAACCACCGCCGTAACCACCGCCGTAGCCACCGCCGTAGCCACCACCATAACCGCCGCCGTAGCCGCCGGCTGGCAGCACCGACACCTTTATCACCTTGACCACATTCTCATTGCCGTAGCCATAACCGGATCCGTAGCCGTAGCCTCCGCCGTAGCCGCCGCCGCCGTAGCCAACGCCCGCATAGGGATAGGCACCACCAAAGCCGCCGCCGCCGCCGCCGCCCACGCCGCCCAGCACCAGGCCCAGTTTGCTGAACGTTGCAGTCGCAGGTGCCACCAGAGCGGCCACCAGTAGCACGGGCAGTGTCAAGGCATAGATCTTCATGTTGTCGCTGTCGCGTTTATCCACTGAGGTTGTTGTTGGTTCGCTGTTGTTGCTGTGCGGGGTCTGCACCTGACTGGACACCTTCTGCCGGCTGACTGTTGAACTTTGCTGACCGCCGGCGGGCATTTATAGCCAACAGCGCCGCGGGCACGCACAATGCACGCTTATTGTTCCGGCTCCCCTTTTGCCCTTTGTGGCGGGCATTGGGCAAACGTGTGAATTGCTTAATGAGCAACCAACTAAGCCTCTAAGCCTCAGTACAAAACGCTCGAAAAATATGTCAAAGTCAATTTGCTCAGTTGCGGTTAACAGCCAAGAACCCCATTGCCAAACCGGAACCCCAACTTCGCAGCCCCAATGGAAAAAACTGAAGAAGAAAAAATAAAGGGAAAGAGAATAAACTTTGACACGCAGAATGCGGCTATTGTAATTGTTAATGGGCGTTAATTGGAATTAACACTTTCGATTTCCATAGAGGAAGTATCGGGCGATGCATAATGGGTTCTAATGATCAGCGATCAGGCAAATACTTGATCAGCTGGACACACACGATTCGTAATTTGTTGGCTTTTGCTCAGCTGCGAGTTTTTCTATATGCACTGCTGCACAATACCTCTTTGATAACCGATCTGTAAATCGACAAATAGATGGAACAAACATTAGTTCCTATTGATCGCCAATAATGATCACGAATGTGTGTGTAAACTTTTGTGGGCACAAATATTGGAAATGCTTCTAGTACAATATTGATATTTCCGTTTATCTTTTCCTCCCTGTTATCCAATTAAACAGAAAAAAGATCGTTTGAGGATCAACTCTTTTGTCGCTTTGCTTTTAATATGTTTGTGCCTTGGCTCGAATATATCGAAGGGCTGACTTAATTTATCAGGCAGCAGGCCAGATAGTTTCTGAAAAAATGTACTATAAATGTACAAAACTACACCTGGAATTATAAGTAATTAATATTTAAATCACATGTACAAAATTTCTTTGTTTTTAATTGAACAGTGCCTAGAAACGTTTGACCATTGAGTCAACGCAAAATTCTAAAGTGTTTATCGCGTAAATTCCCAGTTGCAAATATGAAAAGCCGATTAAAAAAAATGAGGAAAACGAGCAGCAATAACAAAGAGCAGAGCATTGAGCAGAACAGCGGCAGCAAAGGCAAGCTGCCACTGCCCATCTTTGGCTTGGTCTCCAAGGACAGACCCTGGCCGCGCAAGGAGCGCCGCTGCGTATTCTATAGCACCGACTGCGATAAGACGGCGCTGATCAACAATTTCCAAAAACGGGGCTGGCACAAGGTGCCCGCCTTCGATGGCGAATGGAATCTGTATTGGGCGTGTGCCCAGAACTGTCGCTATATTTTTGGGGTCGATCATCCCTATCGAATGCGATCCGATCAGTGAGTAAAAAGGATATATAGGGAGATAGAGATAGAAAAAGATGTATAGATATAGACATATATGTTGATATTGATTAAGATATAAGATATATAATATATATACATATAGAAATAGAAATAAATATATAAATATAGATACAAATGACAGATACGAAGTATAGATACAAACACAAATGCAGGTACACATACAGATACAAATGCAAATACAGATAAAGATACAAATATAGATGTAGAGAGATGCAAAAACATATATTGATACACACAGATACAGATGCAGGTACTGCTACACATACATATACAGATACGGTTACTGATACAGATACTAATACAGACACAGATACGAATACAGATATAAATATTCAAATAAAATACAGGTACAGACAGATGCAGATGCAGATGCAGATATATATCTATATAAATATATAAATATACTAGTCGATAGATAAGATGTAGATAAATCTGATTCCTTTTGCAGAATGATCAATCACTTCCCAAACTCGATGGAGCTGTCGCGCAAGGATCTCTTGGTGAAGAATATAAAGCGCTATCGCAAGGACTTGGAGCGCAAGGGCGACGCGCTGGCCGAGACCCATCCGAATAGCACGAAACTGGGCATCGGCGGCACCCGGTATATGCACCTGGACATAATACCCATGACGTTCGTGCTGCCCGCCGATTACAATCTGTTTGTCGAGGAGTTCCACAAGAATCCGGCCAGCACCTGGATTGTGAAGCCCTCCGACAAGTCGCAAGGCGTTGGCATCTATTTGATCAATAAGCTGTCCAAGCTGAAGAGATTCGCGTACGAGGCGCGAACATTCTATCCGCACTTCCATCGCGACACCTGCGTCATCTCCAAGTACATTGATAATCCGCTGCTGATCGGCGGCAAGAAATTTGATCTGCGCCTCTACGTGCTGGTCACCACCTTCAATCCGATAAAGGCCTATCTGTACAACGAGGGCTTCTGTCGATTTTGCACCCAGAGGTACGATCAGACCGAGATCGATAATGTGTACATGCATCTCACCAACGTTAGCATACAGAAGAATAATGTAAGTTCACTGATCGATCACTACCGATCAACCGATCTCATCGACTATGCTCCCAAACTTAAGCTGAAGGAGTACAATACCATTCACGGCGGCAAGTGGTCCATGCAGAATCTCTGTCTCTATTTGGATAGCATACGGGGCGAGGGCGTTTCGGAGCAGCTCTCGCGCCGCATCTCGGAGACGATACGTCACTCACTGGACGCTGTGGCGCCGGTGATGGCCAACGATCGGCATTGCTTCGAGGTCTACGGCTATGATATCATTATCGATAACAATCTGAAGCCCTGGCTGATCGAGATCAATACGTCGCCATCCATACACTCGACCACCAAAAACGATTGCACACTGAAAACGCGTCTGATTGACAACATACTCGACGTGGTTATACCACCCAGCGGGATGCCGGAGTGAGTATATTAATGTGCATTAAACCGTAACAATGTCTCCTCATATTCACAACAGCGAACGGTGGGCGAAGACGCCCAGTCAGGACTCCCTGAAGAACTTCACAGTGCTGACGCCTGTCCAGCTGCCCAAGCCGCCCAAGCTGACCAAATTGGCCAGGTCAACGGGACCAGCGGTGGCAGCCAGCATCCACGGCCTAAGCCAGCGCAAAAATAAGAGTTTCGTGAAGCGTTTGGTTGTCGGCGCTATTCCGATCACGACCAACAAACTGGCATCGAAATTAAGGCTGGGGCCTCGGTTATCGCTGCTGCCGAAGCCAGCAGCACCTCTCAGGAAGCAAGTCCTTATCACTAAGGCCACCGAATCGAAGTTGTTACCCAAGAAGTCGAAGACGTTATCGAAACGCGGCCATGCCGTCGCGTTATCCAAACGCGTATCCAAATAAATGCAGCATATAGCAGATAAATCCTGGCATTTATCTGCGGTATCAGATACTACCTAGGCGCACGCTTACCTGTACAATACACGAAAATCTCTTACCTTAACTAGATACTTGCGTACACCTTCATAACCAATAGTTGACCCTTAGCCGGGTTAAACGTATCGAAACTAAATAATTGGGGTAAGTACGTTAACGTCAACTTCAACTATTTGCCTATTTTAACCCGAAATATGTTAATAAATTTGAATTCAGTGGCAATTCAACAACAAAATAATGGGATAGACTTTGGCATTTGTTTTGAGTTGATCACAAGCGATCCATATTTATCAATTTTTACCTCATTTCTAATATCAGCAATATTGATCGCTAAACATCAATAGTTTTCTATGTTCTACATCATAGAAAATAATAGAAAAGAAAAGCGTTTTTAGCAATCAAAATTCTTAACATTAACATAGGAATATTAATCAGAATAGTTTTTCGTTTAAGTTAGGGCGCAATCGATCTATAAAATCTTTTGTGCCCACTTATCTTCTATACAACATAAGTGCCAGTTATTTTGATATATACATTTTTGACTTATTCCCATAAGTTTTTTGAACACCCAAGGATATACATTTTTTATATTTGAACAAAAGTATTCACATTTATTCAGAATCAAAGTAGAAGTTTATCTATACGATCCTCATAGCCCTAAGCTCTATGAATGTTCCATACGAAAGAAATTATTTTTCTAATCTTTTCTAAAACACCTTCTTAAATTTCCCCAAGGATACTATATTTTTATCAATAATTCGACATTCAGTTCCTACTAAGAACCGCTCTTCTACAGCAATAAGATAAGTGAATATTTAATTTACTTTTAAAATTTAAAAAAAATGTAATATAATTCTTATATTATATAATTCTTCTTCAAATTCTAGTTTTTCTTGAATTCTACCTTATATGTATTTCAGATTAATAGTTATAGCCATTAAATATACTTATTTAAGGCTTGTACTGGGGTTAAGCTTTGATCATTTTTACAAGCTGCGAAATAACACAAATCCATGTTTGAACTCAAAAATAAAAACACATATTTCTTATATTGATATATATATAAAGAAACTTAGGTATTTAATTCGCAACAGAATTTTGCAATATACAAAATACACAAATATTACAATATGTAGCGTATGTGTAGGGTTTTATTTTAATACGATCTAATATTAAGTTGTCTTGATAAGCGCCCAACTTCGATGTTGGGGCCATTTACAGCAGCACAACGTTTGCTTTATGCTAATACGTAATTAAGTGATATTTATACGTATATAAGTTTAGCTTATATAAACATATATTGGTATTTATAGTAAATATATATTATATATTTAAAAAAAAAATTATTGGGACTTTCAAGTTTAACTTTTCAACTCTTACCTTTGCGTACAAAATGGCGTCTGCTTTAAAGCTAAACGAAAAGAACGTTTGAATGGTATATATTATGTATGTTAATATGTACGTCTAAATATATATTTATGTATATATGCCTGTTTTCTATTTACAGCATGATTTTGGCTTAGTTGAAGCGCCTAATACAAGTTCAAGTGTTGTCTTTTATACAAACAATATGAATAGCTTTAAAATTAAGCATATCGAATAATTAAACAAAATGTCTGTTAATGATATTTTTGCGACTCGTATGCCAACCATATAAATAGGTGTTGTATGAAATGATATATCGTGTTTCTTTTGCCTTTCTTAGCTTGCTTCGGTTTCTGCTCTTCCTTAAGCTGCTTAATTATTTACACGGTCTTTGACTTAGACTTAGCGATGAATACAATTTTTGTTTAACTTAATTTAAGCGCAGTGCATTGGTTTTCTCTTCTTCATTATACATATATATATAAATTTGAATAATTGTTTTAAAGTTACAATTTGCTTTTCAATATGCGCTTTACATGGAATACTTTCATTGTTTAATGAGCTTAACTATAAGCATGTGTGTGTGGGTATATTGCCCTCGTCAAATAATAAAAAAAAATATATATATTTCATTATATTTTAGTTATGTAAAAAAACAAAAAAAAAAGAAATGAAACTGCTTTCCAGTTGATTGCTTGATTTGCCGGCCGCTTGCGTCTCACTTGCGACCTGTCCCGCGTTCCTGCTCAGCATTCGGTGGCATAGTAGAAGACCTCCACCTCGCTCAGCTCCGCGGAGTGGCGACCGTGCTGGCCCTCGACGAGGACGTCGCGTGTGGCGCGCGCATGCGCCAGCACCTATAGTCACACCTTGGAGGCGTGCGGCTGAGCGCCGGCGGCGCTGCCATATTGCGACTGCGACTGCGCCGTCGCGATCTTCTGCACGGTCTGATAGGTGGGCTGCTGCGACTGCGGCTGCGACTGCGACTGCGGCATGCCGGGCTGCTCGCGTATGGTCACCTGCGTGACAAACGGTCCGCGGCTGCGTGCGCTGCTGTTCAGCGAGGCCGGCGAGTAGCCATTGAGCGCCGCCGCCTTCCAGTGCGGCTGGGCGACGTTCACGCTGATCGGCGACGGCGAGTTGCCATTGTGATGCCCATGGCCATGGCTGTGACTGTGACTGTGGCTGTGACTGTGCTTGATGCTGCCCACGCGCTGCTGCACCGTATCGTATTCATAGTAGCTGCTCATGGGACGCAGCCCGTTGGTCTGCTGATGAGCGGCGGCCACCGCAGCTGCCGAGGGCGGCAGCGGCAGAGGTGGCTGCTGCTGCTGCTGCGGGCTGGAGGTGGAATGCATGCTGATGTCCTGGGAGCGGGCGCTGCGCTGTGAATGGTAATGCTGATGGCGGCGACTGCAAAAGCGTAGAAAGCAGAGTTCGAGTATAATACAAATGAGTTGTGTGCGGCATTAACTACTCAAAACCATAGCTGTGTGTTAGTTAGAGTGTGCGTGTGTGTGTGCGCGCGGGTGTGTGGGTGTGTTACCTTTCCGCCTCGACTTTGATGCGCTGCCGGATCACCTGCTGTCGCATGCACTCGAGCGTCGACTCCGAGAGCGTCTCTGGAACGCCATCGCTGTCGTGTCCAGTGTTGGGCAATGCATTAATTTATGGTATGAACATGGTTTGATGTGGTGTGTTTGTTGTCGCAGTGTAGTTGTTGTTGTGTGAGTAGTGTGTGAGCAATTAAGAGAGAGACATATGGTACACAGAGTAGAAAGAGAAAGAGATATGAGACACAGTGACGGGTTAATACATACACAGACACAAAACAGTTATAGCCACATAAATAGATACGTTCAAATTACCCACAATAAACCATATAACTAGTTCTACAAAAACCAGACAGAACTCGGTCGAAAATAACGATTTCCATTACTTTGTCTTTTTCATTTGAATGAGTGATTATTCATTTATATGAATAATAATTCATTTTTTCGTTATTCATTTATATGAATTTTTATACAATTATTAGAAGAGCTAACAACATTTTAGCGTTATCTTGGGATTAATGCTGCATAACATTCATGTTTTTATTTTTAAAAATTATAATTATTTGAGTTGTTTTGGCAATATAAAGAAATTGTTTATACACCTTTATCTCAAAGCCAATTCTGATTTGTATTCAAAATTCTTCAGTTTTGCAAAGACATATTACTTAAAAAATTATTTAATATAGAAAATTGCTAAAAAATTAGATTAAATTTTATAACAAAAGTGATTCTGATGTGTTTCCAAGATTGATTGAACCACATTTTAAATTTATTATAAAAATCAATGTGGTTTTTTAACAAAACCGTAAATACTACATTTAAACCGTGCGAGCTTTTAGCTTCATTTTTATCGTATTTTATTTTATAATTGTTAAGGTGTTGAATCTTTATTAACATGGCTCTAAAGTAAATAACAATAATCTGTAAGATATTTGATTAAATAACTTGAATTAATTAACTTTACTTTAAAAGCACTCTCCAACTATGTACAGAAAGTTAGTTTAATGTTAACCAGCACCTTATAAGAACATAATAAGAACCCATTTATGTATATACAGTCAATTCTCTTTTTATGCGAAGTTTTGAGGTTTTTCCATATGCTTTGAGTGCGGATTTTTTTAAATTTCATATTATTTGTTCTTTTGTTATATATGAAACAAACAAACATTGAATGTAGTCATTGAATCTAGTGATAAAGGGGAAATGCTTTCACTCAATGAAATGATTGTCTGTTCCTATGATTTCGCACCAGTCGAAAGGCGAAGAATATGACTAAATAATATCTGATTTTCCTATAATTCCCATGTATTTGAATTTATTGACAATTGTATACTCCTCGTTTCTTCAAAAAAGTATGCGAGGTATCTATTGCATTCATTTTTTCTGAGTTGATATCGACTTTACTTATTAGCTTTCTCACAAATTTCTGAACGCATGCTTAATTATATAATTATATTTTAGTCATGTCTTTTTTCATGAGAGTTATGGATAATATTCCTATTTGTACAATAGAGTAATCTTTTTGATACGATTTTTATGGTGCGGTTTTCTGTGGAACGTCTCCACCGCATAAAAAGAGCATTGAGTGTACTTATAAGATAGCATGTGTGACAATGGGGAATGTAACCAAGCAGCCTCTCACCTAATCTGATGCTGATGCAGATCTTCATAGTTGGCATAATGCTGATAGCGATGATTGAATATATCATTCTGATGAATGCCACCATTAAGCGTGCCAACGCCGCCGCCTCCAGTACCTGGTGCGCCGCCTGGCGCAGCTGCACCACCGCCGCCGGCTGCATTGGGTGCCGGCAGAGGCGGCGGTGGCTGATACGCCGGCGGTTTGCCATTGCGTTCCAGTGCTGCCAGCGCCGCGGCTGGAATTTGCTGCTGTTGCTGCTGCTGCTGTTGCTGCTGCTGGTGCTGCTGATGCTGTTGGTGCTGCGGCTGTCCGGCTGTTGTTGCTGTATTCGGCGGCGTCGCGGACACAATCGAGGAGGTGGCATAGCTATCGACGGGCACGACGCCATCCTTGCGATTCTTGCCAAAGCGGAACATGTGTCCAATGCCGCGCAATATGCTCGGCTTCTTGGCGCGCGACTTGCTGCCGTGCTTGCCATCGTTGAGGGAGCTCTGGAAGGGTCCGTTGCGCTGCGAGGCGAAGCCGCCCTCGTGATCGCCCTCCTCCAGCAGCCAGGTCTTGCGCGGCTCTACGTTGGGGAAGAGAAAGTGTGTGTTTTTTTTTTTTTTGTTATCAGATAATGTCAAGTCTAGCTGCCAGTTGCTAGCTACTCTGCTCACTGTTCGCATCCGGCTCGCTGACGACGGCGGCGCGCAGGCTGTCCTCGCGTCCGCGGCCGCGTGGTGCGCGCAGCGCATGATGGCCGCGCGGCTCGTCGGACATTTGGAGCTCCTGGACCATGGTCTGCAGCGATTCCAGCGACGATGATTTCTTGAGGCCCAGCGACGGCCCCAGATCGCCCAGCTGGTCGCGCGCCTCCGCCTCGGCGGCCAGCAGCTGCTGCTGCTGCTGTTCGCGCTGCTCGATATGGGAGCTGGTCTTGGCGTGCTTGTAGCCGGCCGCTGCCGCTGCCGCCGCCATTTGGGCGTTCGCGCTGGCGATGCGCGCCGTCAATGACTCAATGCTGCCGCCGTAAACGGCCGATTTGGTTAGCTGAATGCGGCGTTCGCGTTCGCGCTCCTCGCGCAGCTTCTTGTTGCGCTGATAGGTGCCCGTTTCGCGGGCATCGAGTGCCGCATGATGCTTCTCCGAGATGCTGCGCCGGCCGAGCGCGTCGCGCGAGAAATGCTCCACGCCCGAGTTGTTCGTCTCCAAACTCAGCTGCGACGAGTATGTGGCATCGAAATTGGGCGCCACCACCGGCGCTGGCACGCCGCCGACGCCCTGACCCAAGCTGGCGCTCGCCTGCGATGTGTTCGCGCTGCTCGCGTTGCAGTGCTGGCCATCGTGTCCGCGCAACGGCAGCATGCTGCAAGTTGCAAAAACAACAGTTCAATAATTATTCAGAAAGATGGGGGGGAGATTGGGGCTTACGGTGACATGGGCTCCGAGTCGTCCTCGATGAGCAGCGCCGTGTTGCCGTGCCCATTGAGCAGCTGGAGCGGCGCCGGCGACCAGTTGTCGTTGGTGGCCATGTAGTAGCTCTCGTTGCGCAGTGCCGCATTGTTGCCACCCAGCGGGGCAGCTGGCAGGCGACGTTGTTGCGACTGCGACTGCGACTGCTGCTGCTGATGATGCTGCTGCTGCTGCGATGCTGTTGGCTGCGTTGAGTTGGTGGAGCAAATGCCACCGGTTAGACGATCCAAAACGGGATTGCTCCATCTGAAAGAGAGGATGAGCGTTTATTTCCTTTCAATTTAGATTTTTAATTGATTTTCAATCCAGCTTTCAACAGGCTTATAACCAACTTTATGTGAACCAGGGAATACCACATTTTGTAAATATGAGTCTAAAAGTCAAAAACTCGTAAATAAAAAATATCGTATTATTAAGTATTATTATTTATTTGGCTAACATTTTTCGGCGCGATCTTTAGAAAAGGTCAGCCGAAAACTGCCTGCCAAATTTGCTGACTCTAAGTCTAAAATTGGAGATATGGATTATCTCGGTTTATCCGAGATGCGATCTTTATCTATCTGAATTTTATGTATCTGACTTTAAAACTAAGGGAGATATAGAGATGAAATATATTTGCCACGCCCCCGTGGGCGTATCCCAACATTTTGCGCGATCTTTAGACGAGGTCATCAGTAATCTGCCTGCAAAGAGTTGATGTATCTAGCTTTTAAACAGAGGGAGGAGTATCGATTTTTGCAAATTGCCACGCCCTCAATGGGCGTAACCAAAAAATCGTAACACTTTATCTGACACAGGTATACACGAGTATATATGCCAGGTTTTGAGTTTGTAACTTCAATAGCGGCGTAGAAAATTACGTTCATACGGACAGAGATATTAATTCTTTGGATATTAAGAAAATGGTCAATAATGAAATGGTTTGGGTTCGGCAGAAATTTTGGGCAATCGGTTCGGTTCAAAGTTTGGTCTATGATTTTAGAAATATGGTAACTTCGTGTACAGTCTTGAGAACCAGGTCGAGCACCTTAAGCAACAACCTATTTTAAATGAATAACATAAATGATAAACAACTTTTGTGATAGAGAATTAATTCTGAGAGGCGAATAAACAATATTGATATATGTTTATAGCTCAGTTCCCCAGCGTACCTGTTCATATCGCTGCCCGCGCTGCCAGGTCCATTGCCGCTGCCGCGCGGCTCACGTTTCTCCGGACTCAAATAGATGACCGTGGCGCCGGAGTTGTCGCTGGCGTTGGAGCTGCTGTTATTGTTGTTGTTGCTGTTGCCGTTGCTGCCGCTGCTGTTGCTGTTGCTGTTGCTATGGCTGTGGCTGTGCTCCAGTATGTCACTGGAGCTGGCCGAGCGCAGAATCTTGCGGCCGACGAGCAAGGTGATGGTGCCCGGATGCTTGCCCGGATTATTGACCATGGCACGGCGCAGCGTCTCCATCGCCTCGGCGTTGTTCTGGCCGCGCAGCGAGACCCCATTCACGCTCAGCAGCTGATCGTTCATGCGCAGGCGTCCGTCGCGCGAAGCGGCCCCGCCGTGGATGACATTCTTCACAAATATGCCCAGATCACCGTCGTGCTTCATGCCGCTGCCGACGCTGGCGCCGGACGCATTCAGATTGGAGCACGTCTTGCCCTTCACACTCACACCCAGACCGGCCTTCTCGGTGTCGTGGACGGGAATGTGCAGCGTCAGCTCCTCCCGCGAATGCCAGCTGCTGCTGCTCGGCGGCAGACTGTCCTGTGGGTGCCCAGAGAGATGAGAGGGATTAGAGAAGTGCTTGAGCTAAGGCGAACTAGTTCGTTCCAATTCCAATTCAAATATTTCCTTTTCAAAATTGAATATCTGATTCTCTATACTCTATTATAATGGATGACATTTTCTTTTCACTTACTTATGAACCAGTTTCTTTTAATCAATGTTTTTTTGTTGCTGAACATGACTTAGTAGCTTTATTTACTAACTGGTTCTGTTCAGCTGCTACCAATGAACTAGTTTCCCTATTTGCTGCATCTAAAATAATTTGAGCTGATAACAACTGTTGCAGCTGCACAAAAGTTGGTGATAATGAACTCGTTATCTTTAATTGTTGTCAATTATGAACTGGTTCACTCGTCTTGAACTTGTTGAAAACTACCTGTTGTATAACGTTTTTCAACTTTATGCTGGAACAAGTTCCAAATAAACTACTTGATGGTTTTTGATAGAAAATAATTGGAGCTGAAACATTTGCCCGAATTGAAAGAGTTTCTTCTCCCCCTTCCTGTTCCTACACAACGAAACGAGTATAAGCTAAAATGAGTAATTTGATGCGAGAACTAGTTCCACTTAAATTGGATTACGCTGGAACTACTTCTAAATAAACTACTTGAAGGTAATAATTGGAACTAAAACATTTGCCCGAATTGAAATCATTTCCTCGTTTAACTAGTTTAAGTTAACATTAGTAAATTTATGTAAGAACTAGTTCCACTTACATTGGATGCCGCCGACTCGCTGCCCGCATCAATAAAGTGCTGAGATTCATTGAGCTGTGCCTGTTGCTGCAGCTGCTGCTGCTGGAACAGCGAACGGGCGCTGCTGGACTTTTGCACCGGAATCGGAGCGGACACGGAAACGGAAACGGAAGCCGGCACAACTGGCGCCACCTTCTCCACTGGTTCCGGTTGCGCTTGCGGCTGCTGCAAATTGTGAAAATGTGATTCAGTTAGTTCAGCAGTTAGTTACACAAGCACAAGTAAGAACGTTGCAGTCGGGCTTAACCGACTGCGCAATACTCGTTCACAGTATAATAACAGCTTCAAACAATAAAAAATTAAAATTAATTATTTTTCTTTTGTAAAAATGTGGACTTTGTAATTTAAGGCGCGGCTGATCATTAAAAAAATTATATTTTGTGTCCCTAGCTCTAAAATTGTGAGAGATATGGATTTTTGCGGTTTACACGCTCCAAGATATATAGCTTTGATCAATTCGCCACGCCCCCAGTGAGCGTATCTAATATTCAGAAGAGACCTTTAGTAATCTGTCTGAAGGAATTGTGTGCATCTAAGATAAAAACAGACGGGCATATAGATTAAATCGAGTTGCCAAGCCCCCAATAGGCGTAACCAAACATTTTAGAGCGATGGCGATCTTTAGAGGACATCATTAGGAATATGTCGGTAAATTGCATCTAGCCTTGAAACTGAGGGATGTAAATAGGTTCTATCTAACTGACACGCCCCCAGGTATAAACGAGTATATATATTGCAAGTTTCAAGTCTCTAGCTTTAATACGGACGGACTTCGCACAAACCCAATATACCCCTTTCCTCCTTTTCGCTTTCTGAACGAGCAGTAAAGGAGCCCGGGTGAAGCACTTACGCCCACGGGTGTCTCGGCGAGCTCCTGCTGCCTGGAGACGACAATGCGCACCGTGGCGCCGGCTGGCATGCCGCGCAGTATGGCCACCACGTCCGTTTGGGTCTTGCCGGTCATGGGCGTGCCGTCGACCTCGAGCAGGCGGTCGCCCGGCTTGAGGCGGCCGTCCTCGATGGCCGCGCCGCGTGGCAGAATGTTCTTGATGTAGATGGGGCAATGGCCGCCGGCCGGATTGTCGCGCGTCGTCACCGAGAAGCCGAGGCCGTTGGGCCCCTTCTTCAGCAGTATCTCGATCTTGCGGCCCAGCTTGCGCGTGTTGGCCACCTGCAGCGAGGTGCCGACGGGCGCCGCATGGGGCTTCCGGGTGGGCGAGACGGTGGCCACCTCGACCATTTCGGCGACCTTGGAGTCGCGACGCTGCTGCTGGCGCCGCTGGTGGTCGGCGCGTAGCACGCGGACACGCAGCTCGGAGCACTCGAGGGCGCGCCGCAGCTGCTCCTGCACCTGGGCCTCGCTGAGCCCGATCAGCTTGAGGCCGTTGATCTCGAGGATGCGATCGTCGCGACGCAGGCGACCGCGCTCGGCCCGGCTGCCCGGCTCGACGTGCTGGACGAGCAGGCCGCCGCCGTGCTCCTTGTCCGGCATGGCCGTCAGGCCCAGCGGGCTGCCGTACTCGTTGATGATCAGCAGCATCTCGCCGTCCTTCTCCCGTATGGACTCGTACGCCTGGCCCAGCGGCTCCTTGCGCTTGCTCTCGCGCGGCAGCGATTTGCTCGAGTAGGCGCTGTTCGGCAGCGACGTCGGCAGCGGCTGCTGATGCTGCAGCTTCTCGGCGGCCTCCATCCACTTGTAGCCGTTGCCGTCGCCCAGGAACTGCATCGACAGACGGCCGGAGCGGGCGAACGGCTGATGGGCAGCGCCTCCAGCGGCATGTTGTGGTGGCTGCTGCTGCTGCTGATGCTGCTGCTGCTGCTGCTGCATCTGCACCTTGAGCTGCGCCGCAGTGTCGTCCTCCTCCTCCCACTGTGGCGACAGCTGGCCGCCGGCCTTGTCCAGCAGCAGGCGTTCCGGTGAATCGCCGCCGGCGTAGTGCGGCGCCGCCGCCGACCAGCGCTTGTTGCCGCCCTCCGCCTTCAGCGAGGCGAGCAGATTGGGATCGCTGCTGCGGCGCACCATTAGGCCGACGCCCAGGCCGGCCAACGGGCCGGACGTCGTGCTGGTCACCTCGATGTGCGGCGTGGAGAGATCGCGCGTGGGCGCCTCGGTGTTTGTGGGATCGCGAAAGATGTCCGGCGAACCGGTGCCCACCGAGGAGCTGCCCGAGGCGCCATCGCCGCCGCCCTGCGGCACGCCCGGATCGGGCCCAGAGTCCTCAAAGTGGGCCAATATCTGCTCCCGATCGTCGGCCACATCGCGCACACAATCATCGGGATCCAAAATGCCCGACTGCGTCTGCAGATGGTGTACGGCCACCCACGAATCCGCTTCCTGCAAGCACAACAGACAACGAATTTAGTTCAATTGTTAAAAAACATTTAAGAGAAAATAATTTTTGGAACTGATTCCAAATATATTGTTTGTCGGTGAACTAGTTCATTATTTGTATTATACGACTCGAACAGTTTCTCAATGAAGATCTTATGGATGTACATGTAAATTAAGAACCGGTTTGTGCACTGGTTCAGATCCCATAATGTGAACTAGTTGCGATATACGATATAAATAATAAAGAACTTAAAAATGCGCCTACAACGCTAAAATAAAAACTAGTTCACGCATTAGATTCCATGATGTGAACTAGTTCCGATAATGGATTTTGTGTACCCCAATTAAACATTTTATAAAATTTATTATTTTTACTATACGATCCACATAAAGTTCTTAAGAATGCGCCTAAAACTCTAAAATAAAAACTAGTTCGTGAACTAGTTCAAGCGCTAGATTCCATGTTGCGAACTAGTTGCGTTTGGTGTAAAGCAGTTGTATATGTATTTTGGTAAAGTGCAAAAAGAGTTTCTGCAACTGGTTCCAAAGATAATTTCAACAGACAGTTGCTGAACTAGTCCCATTGTTTTGGTTTTGAACTAGTTCATTTTCAAATGTATTATAAGCTAATATAAATATTTACAAACTGGGATTAAATTAAATTGGCAAAAATAAAATATTAAAAAAGGTTCAGTTTACGGATCGTGGAACTATTTTAGCGACACCACATATATGTAAATATAGCTCGCTGTAAGTTTAGTCAACTAAGAAATCTACAAACGCAACCAATTTGAGACGGAGACGAGCCTGGGAGAACGCAATCCGTGCGTTGCGCTTCCGGACCCCAAAGACAATTGCCCAATTGGCCGTGTGTTGAGTCATTGACGCAGCTCAGGTGGTTTTCGGCTCCATGGGAAGCCATTTAGCGTCTATGAGTAAGCCGTTAAAGACTAGAGACGACCTCCAGCCTCCGAAAGCAAAACAAAAAGTGCAGCGGGCCGACGTGAAAGAAAAAAAAGGCAAACGAATCGAGTTGGCGTCGTTGTTGCTGTCATTGTTGCTTGGCATTCCATTGAATTCCAAACACACAAATGCCAAATGCCGAAAACTGGCCAAAAACAACAACGGCAACAACAACAATTGCATCATGCCACGAAACCAGTCGTGGAAGCAGCGAAGCGTGCGCTTCGCTCCCTGAACTGGAGAACTGGAACGTCAACTTGGCGCAACAATTTGGAAGGTTGTTTTCTAGTTTTCGCTTTTTTTTTTGCCACCACAAGAAGATGAAAGAAAAACCACAATAAACAATGTTGTTATTGTTGTTGTTCTTGGATTTATGGATTTATGGGTCAGAGAGCGTGGCCGGCTTTGCATTCTATCGATTTTCAAACAGCGCGGAGTAAAGCAACACAAATTGATTTTACTTTTGTTTATTTTTGATTTTACCATGTGCACAGTGTGCAAAATGTGGTAAAAAATTGATCACGAAGTGATCAAAAATAACTGCTGCAACTTTACAGGTCTTTTTTAAGAAGTAACTTGAATATTTTATTGAAAAATCTGCATATGCTTTGAAGGTTTGATTCTGAATACCAAGCAAATGAATTTGTGACTTCTCGAAAGAAACTTTAAATTTAACAATTTTATTAGCACCAATAATTTGAAGTTCTAAGATCCACAGTTATCGATAACGTTTAAGCAACGTTTTTTTATGTAAATAAAACATGAATTTATTCTTAGGCAACGAGAAACATTATTAAATAAATATGATATAAATTTATGAAAAAACTTCTTTTTATGTTAAAATAAAAAAATTTATGTTGAGAAATAAGTTTAAGAAAATAAATTCTGATTTTTCTACATTTTCCAAAAATAAAAATAAATTAATTAATAAAGCTACAAAATGATTGTATACATTATTTTCTTTGCCTATAAAAAATGTATTTTTGGCCATTGTAGATTTGTTTGTTTGTTGTCTCTTTTTCCTCTGTGGCACATCTGAATCGCTGATTGTTTCTTTATGGCCATTTGTCAATGAAAATGATGCGTCAATGGGCAAACAATGGATCGTGTATCATAAACATTTGCATACGTGTGTGGAGCGAACTATGTGGGCGTGTGTGTGTGTTGTAGTCTGATAAGTGGGCGTGTCTTATCATGCGACATGTCCAAAACAGTTAAATTTAAGTTTTGTATCACATTTTAATTAGTTAAAGCTCGGGTTGGGGGTTGGGGTTGGGGCTAGAGTTACCTTCACGCAAGCATAGCTCGGCGATGGGGGCCGCTTGGGCAGCGTCAGAGAGTAGGATTTGTGGAGGGTGCCGTGGGGTATGCCCTCATGCTTGGCGGCCACTTTGTAGGTGTGGCGCCAGCCAAAGAGGCCGCTCAATTTGTTAGCCAACGCTGGACACTTGGGCGGCACGTCGAACATTCCAATGCTTCTCTCTTTTAAACGCTTCTCGCTGTCTTTGGTTTACTTAGCTTGGCACACGATTGTGCCAATATTGTTGTTGTTATTTAATTTGATTTTGAATAATTTGTTTTGTGTTAGTTTTAGTTAGTTAACATTTTTACACATTTTGAGCAAAAGTCACAGGTTCGTAGCTCGTTTTTTTTTATTATTATTATTATTATTTGTGGCATTGCCATTTAAACGCTCGACTCGTTGAACGCTGAGGAACATTGCACCGTTTCGGAACTCTATTTATCGAAAAAATTATTATTTATCATATATTATTATTAGTCACACACACAATAATCGTTGTTGTTGTTGTTGTTGTTGTTGTTTAAGGGAAGGCACGCGCGTTTCCGGTCTTATCGATGATGCAATTACGAGTGTGGCAACAGAAGTCGCCTTATCAATGCAATCGCCGTTATCAATGCAGAAGCCATACGCGTTTATCAGTCATTTGAACACTGAAATCATTCGTCATCAAATTGAACAATAGAAATCAGAGAACTTTTCGCTGATAACATCGATACTGACTTCATAATGCGGCAAAACGAACGAACGCATAGCAAAAGCAAAAAATTACCTGATCAAAACAAATATTCACTATAAACTTTATTTTGCATAGCATTTTTCATAGCAATTGTATGCTTAAAGCTATTTTTTGTTTGCCTGGGACATGCGATAAATACCAGAGTTCTCTATATGCATATTATATTCTGTTACAGCAAATATAAACAATTAAACTCCTTTTGTTAGCATGTTTTATAGCCGTCTAATGAATTCAAAGATTCTAGTTAAACTAATATGCAGCTGCCATATAATATATTCAGTATAATAACTCTAAGTATTGCAGTATTTTATTTAAATTTTAATGTTAATCCAACAAAGAACTAGTTAACTTGTTACCCTAGCAAATGTGCACAGAATCTTATCTCTACAAGATAGCATAAGTATTTTTCCAGGATAACTGCTCGTCTAGCACTTGACAGTGGCGCATTTTTCTTTAGTTTTTATTGTCAGTTTTGCCTATTGTTGGCCCCTTTCTGGTCTGTTTTCCCACCTTGTTGCATTTGCTGCAACATTTTCTATGAATGCATTTGTCGTCTCTGTTCGTGCAAAGTTTGCATTAAATTAAAAATGCGATAAAGATATGGAGCTATATATACTTTATATATATATAGTAAAAACTGTATATGAATATATATATATATATAAATCGAGCAGCAACAGAAGAGTGAGTTGGGTAGAGCAACAACTTGAGCTCAATTCGCACAGAAATTCACATTGATTATGCACTTGTTCAGACACACCTGTAATAAAGGTGACGTTGACGCACGGCAACAACAACAATAACAATAGACACCCATTTGGTAGCGCAGCAAACGCACTGAGGCATAAAACTCACAGCTTCTGTCGTTGATGGATTGTAGGGGAATGGGGGTAGGGGGTAGCGGGTAGGGGAAGGAGAAGGAGAAGGGGAACGACGCTTGCAATTTATTTGCTTACTAGAAATTTTCGACGTAAACAGCAGGTAATAAAAAAGTAAACAAAGTAAAAAAAAAGTACAGTGCCAATTAAAGTATTACAGACGCACACACAAAGGTATATTTGGCAATTTCCGAAAAAGCTGACAAAACGAGAAATTACACGGCTATGCTGACGTCTAAATACGCTTGTAAACAACTGCAATTACAAGTGTAACATGAAAAAAATCAACAATAGTTCAATATCAATGACAAACAGTTGTGTTGAACACATATAAATACATATAACAAATGTAACACGTGATTTAGCTCAACAAAAAATAAGATGATTTTATATCGAAGGAAACAACAAAACAAAGTTTGCATATATAGAAATTTGTTATATAAAAACTTCAATTCTATTCAGTCAACACTTTTATTAGCTATATATTAGCTATATTGGTATTATCGGGCAATATCAGGTGTTTTTTTTTATTAAAACAAATATTTTCCCATTTCCCAATTGTGTGTGAACTTTTTTATTTGCGAAGAAACATAGAGAAATGCAGTTGCTTAGATCAGTCAGCACAAATGTTTTTATTTACAATTATAGATAGATAACACGTTCTGCCTCATATATGTATATATACATATATACTCACACAACTATAGTTATTTTTCACATAAGCTGGCTATGAATGTAATATCCAATAAATAATTGCAGTGTCAAACTTTAAGCTTTCATACAAATTGGTAATAAGAGAAGCTAATAATAGAGAAAAACATTTACACAGCAACAACTGCAGCTACAACAACAACAATGGTCAGCAATAGTAATTGCCTATTCATTCATCATTCACGGCGCACACACATGCACAAAAAAAATCCTATTCATTTGGAAAAGTTCAAGTTCGAGCACAGTTTAAACAAATTAGCCAGTTTTAAAATTAAAATTCAAGAATTTAATGCTTTTTCTGTTATCGTAAATTTTTTCAAATTAAATCAGATCTCAGTTTCATACAAGCCTGTCAACACTCACTTGATTCAAGTTAATTATGTATTCACACACACACTCAATTGAATATTTTATATTATAAAAGTGCTCGTTCTCTATTTCCATTAAATCCTTATACAGACCTAACAGCTACACATTTAAAATATTAATTGAAAAAGAATAAAAATATATACAGCGAAAAAATCCTTTGTCATTGCACGACGACGCTTTATGCATAGAAACGACTGTATTCCAAGAAAAATGACAACAACAACAACAACAACAGCTACAGTAAACTGCAGATTGAACGAATGGTTTTCTACTATAATGAACTGACAATAGACTCTGCATCGTTTCTATGCGTACCTCTTTTCCTTTCAGGGAGGATCTGAAGTGGGGCGCTCGAAAAATTTAATTAAAAATTGCAAGCGCAAAAGCAGAAAAATATGTGAGCGCACTCGTAAATTAGCATAAAATGCCATAAAAACTTTTGTGATATGAACGAGAGAGAGAGAAACAGAAAAAGATGCAAAATGATGAAGAGGAGTGGAAGAGAGAAAAACTACGGCAACATGCAAGCGGGGCCACGCCCACACCCTTGAGAGTGGAGTGGGGACTGTTGAATTCCTCTGGTGGTCCGCCGGTCTATCCATAATAATTTGCAATCAGACTTAACAACCCACGACGCCAACGTCGCCGCCGACGCCGACGCCGACGCCGATCGTAGCGCTGCAGCAAGAAGCAGAAATCTAAAAAGAAACCCGCAACAACAACGGCGACGACGGCCAAGAAATATGCAAGCCAGCAAAAAGAAAGGCCAAATTATATGTTGTCATTATGCAAAAGGGGGCAGGAGAAATACACACACACGCACACACACACACACACAACAAACGACACACACACACACACACAAATGCATAATGAAGTGTAGCAAAAGGCATGCAACGAGCGCATTTCGCTGTTTGTTGATTCAAATAACGCTATAGTTAGCTACAAGTACAGGCATGAGTGCGAATGTGAGTGCCCATGTGAGTGTTGAGTGTGAACGTTATTGTGAGTGCGAGTGCACGAGGTGCACTCATGAAGTACACAGGCCAAAACCAGTTGCGGTCTTTTGTGAGATAAGCTAACAGCAGCAATAAAACCGCAATATAACCACAAAAAAACCCTGGTCCTCCATGTTCACTTGATGGGCTCTAGCATTTGCTTAGCATATACATATATGTAGTATATATAGCTTAATCAAAAAGTCACGAGGATTTTGGTACAACTTTGGGTATAAGCTGAAAAACACCTCGCTGCCTCTCCATGGTCACTTTATGTACTCTAACATGAAAATCTAAATAAATAAAAAATGATTTAGCAAAAAACAAGAGAACACTCTCTCAGCCTCCATGTTTATTTCTTATGCCCAAATATAATTATAATATTAAGGTGTTTTTAAACATGGTCACTTGTTGCATTCAGTGAAAAGGCAACAAATCTAAGAAACCCACGTGATTACCCTAATATCTTTTTAGCTATTTGAAAGCATGAATATCAAGTATTGATGCCAAAGGAAAAACATTCATAGAACTGTGCTCCATTGTCACTTTTTGTTATCAACAATCCCATTAAAGTAAAATGTTCCAAAGTACAAAACCGCAAGAGCAGAAAGGCTAACTTTTCTTTTGAGATATTCTTGTATAATTAAAATGTTCAGATAATGCTTGAATAAATCATGTTCGTCTGACAATCTAAAAGCTTCGCCTAGGGGGTCTCGAATCAAACGCCCCTCGTTTGGACCACAACCGAGCATGTAAGAGGCCAAGTGAAAGGAACAGCTGCAGGCCACTCACACCGCACCACGCAACATGCCTGGGCGCAACGGGCTTTTAACTAGCTAACCGCCCAAAGCATCGCACTCGCAGTGTGACCAGACTCCGTCAGAGATCTACAAACGTGGCCAGCTGATTTGCATATGATTAACGAGATATAAATGTGTGTACACATATTATTAGCGGCTAATTCGGAGCACAGTCTGTTTTCCGCTCTCGAATTTAATGATTTTTTTCTCTTCTCGTTTCTCACTTTTTCTTAGCTTTGTTTTTTGTTTTTTTTCTTTTCTTTTTTTCAATACAATACAAAAACAGCTGAGAACACATGTGACGTTGTCGGCGTTATCGGCCGAGCTCTGGCTAAACAATGGGAGACAATTTGTTGGCCTAGTAGTGCTGGCCATAAACTAAAAATTATTTTCAAACCTTTAATCTCTGCCGCTTGCTTATCGCAAAGACGCACAACAATGAGAAGCTATATAACAAAAATAAACAATATATAAACAAAATAAAAATCAATGGCAAGTGAATTTACCATTTAAGGTGATTAATGTCAACGCTTTCTAATGGCCAATCTGAGTTATAGTCGCAATGCGGCGATGTCTCATTGTTTCCTGATTTGAGTGCCACACATGTTTACAAATACAAATAATATAAAATAAAAATACCCTGTGAGAGGGTTGAGCAAGCAACAAGTGTTAGCTTCCACGTGCTGAAAGTTTAATACCCTGTCAGGTATGGTGAGACAGATTTGCAATCAATTTTACAGTGCCAAGTTTTTATATTAAAATACATATATGTATACCTGATAGATTCGAGTATATATTTTTTATACATAGGTCAGACAAAACATTAGAAATGCATATTATTAGAGCAATTTTCCATCGAGTTGTGTACAGGGTAATTTCAAGTTCAAGACGCTCAACTAGTTTGCATTATCACTCAAGTGGTTGTGTGTGGTGGGTGGGTGGTTTACGGCTTACAGCTTAGTCAGCGGCTAACCAAAAGCTTTTATCGCATTGGCATTTGTTTTGGGTAAACCTTAAGCTATGCCAAATGAAAATAGACGCGTCGAGGTCGCTGCCATTGACAGGCAACAAATAAGGCGGGAGACTACGTTCAAAAAAAAAAGAAACGAAAAATAATAGAAAAACAAACTGACTATAAAACATTTCACAAGCGGTGAAAATGTAACAAATGACACACACATATGGATATATATATATAGTATATAGTATATCACAACAATTGCAATGGAGACAAGAAAGCGCAGTCATAATTACGTTCATAGGGCAAAAATTAAAGTTGACTGCTTGGGTGGCTTGGGTTCCCATAAGACCAGAAGTATGTGTAGTGTATATTGCGTATAGAGCATATAGAGAGTGCCCGCATGGAGACTTAACTCAATTTAATGCTAACTTAGCGGCTCATCAACTTTTGCTCTGGTTTTTATTTTTTTGTTTCTTCCATTTTCTTTCATATGAAAGTGCACTTAATTGCCTTAAGACTAGATGAACAATGGGCAGACCGAGTACACCTGGTACAGCTGGCAGAGCAGTTAGACCGGGAAGACCGGCTGCATACTACAGGTGGCATATGGGAAAATGATATGTAAAGAAGAAGAAAACTAAAAGAGAGGCTAAAGAACTTGTAAAAACTTGGGTAGCGCTAATCACCAAGAGGAACCAAACCGATGAAGTTGTTTGGCTCACTTGATGATGACTAAACACGTTTCGCTAACAAACATAAACACCATCAAATCGATCAATGAAGTTAACAACACCCAGACACCGCCTCTCTCCCTCCCTCTCTCTCTGTCTCTCTCTCTCTGTATGTCTTCAGAAGTTGCGTCTGGTTATGAGCTTCAAGTGTGGACAATCATTAGTTTGTGGCAGCAATGATAGATTCCAGTCTGTGAACGATACTTAATGCTTAACAAATGTTTTCATCAAGCTTTCTCTAATTCGCTGAAAATGCTTTTGCTTTTCAAGCTTAAGAAGTTGGTTGCATTGGAGAAAATGTTTTCTAAATCTTTAATCTTTAAATTGACTTGTTTAACAGCAGCTAGCGAGACTAACTCCGTTTCTATACGACTCTTACGTTCTGCATTTAAAGTTTTCTCACTTCCATTTACTCTCTCTCTCCTGAGCGCAATGTCTTGCAATTCCGTTTTGTGTTACATCCGCAACGTTTCACTGGCAGCGCCTTGTTATCGATATACGCATAGGTTACATTTTCCATATCCGTTTGTTACTCTCTGGTATTAGATGGGATAATCGATAGCATCGATAGTTAGCAGGTATTGCAGAAAAATGCAATTGCTCTTAGATATGGACTCTTGTATTACATAGCCATACTTAAGTCTATCGATAGCAAGTACTATCGATAATAACAATGATATATTTTATTAATAGACTTTATCTTCATTCGATAGTATATTGCAAGTATGTATTATAGTATACCATTGATTATTATATATTTCTACGTTTTTTCTTCTTTAATAATATATATTGTTTTTCCTTAATAATAATTTGATGGTACAGTTTGATTGATATTTTCTCAGCGGCTTATCATTTATCGATAGCAATGTGTATGTATTTCCTAGCTTATTAGTATTAATCTAGGCAGCTCACAATATTTATTAAAAGTCCACAAATATTTACAAGTTCAGCCCATTAAGCACCTCATATTGACTTAAAAAACACAAAATTCAATTCAAATTGAATCTGACGAGATCAGTTAACAGATTTAAGTGGCAAACATCAAAAAACTTGACAAGACGAAGCATGTGCCGCTGATTGACAAACAAGCTAAACAACATCTGATTCTGTTAGATATATGGAATGGGATGGGATGTTGTGATATGGTATGAGATGGATTGGTTAATCGCTGAAAACAAATTGCTTGTTTAGTCATAACAAATTGGTTAACTGAGATTTTGAGGCAGTTGATTCCTGTTTTCGTGACGTGTGGCTGTAACTTTTGGATGAACATGGAAAAGCTTGGACAGCAACAACAAATAAATAACTTTCTTTGGCATGTCGTCATTTAAATGGAGTCTCATAAACTGCACTTAGTATTACGGCAATAGCAAAAAAAAAAAATAATAATAATATATAAATTTCAAAAATATAACATAGTAAAAACTAAACCTAAAAATAAAATAAAAAAGAAAAACAACAAAAGCCGCTTACAAAATTTTCTCGTAATTGCGTTTGCCGAAAAAGCAGGCACATTACCGAGGAAAGGGGCGGGGAGATTGGGGGCTAGAGCGTGTGTGTTGGGAGAATGTGTAATAGGTAGGATAGGCAGGCAGGCAGGTAGGTACACTACGAGCATGAACCGGTTAGCTACTTGGGGGCCCCCGAAAAGTTGATTGAACCTCGCGCCGCTGATTGAGTAACACACATTTAATTGATTTAAATGCGCGGCTTTTGCTTTTGCTTCTGCATTAGCTTTTTTTTAATTGCGCATAAACAGCTGAAATGAAAAAAAAACGACGGCCAATTATAATTACAGATGCTGTGCGCACAAGTCGAAAGTGAAACGGCAACAACAACAAAGAGAGTAGCAACCGCAACAACAACAATAAACATAAAACGCAAACAAACAAATGTGCACCCTTTTGGGCAATTCGACGAAGAAAACAAAACACACAATACGACTGCCAAACACCCTACATATATAGTTTAAACTGGGCGAAAACAACTTTGATTTCACTTGCAAATTGTCAACATTTTGGCGCTTTGCTGACTATAGAAATAAAAATAAAAACGTTTGTACGAACAATGAAAATCAAAGTAATTTTTTAGCGGAGCCCCTCTTATGTAGGAAAACTATTTATAGTACATTGGTGCTTAAGTTTTCAACTCAAAAAATATATATATAATTTTTAATCTTAAGTTACCTGTATTGAAAAAATATAAACAAAAATCCGCTGAAAAAAATTGCACTTTCCTCTGATCAGCTAAACATTTGTATATATACTATATACGTCTATTTATTTTAAATCTATGACCTATTTATTCAATCTACTTAAGCCGCCTTAACCATATCTATCTACATCTATATCTATCTTTAATCGTTCATAATCTTTCAATCCTATATTAACTTTCACATGTAGCAATATTCAATTATTTCTATAATCCAACTTAACCATATCTATCGATCTACCATAATCAACAAACCGATTATAATCTATCTTAAGCCCATCTATAAACAATCGATAATCTGTTGGCAATTCCCCATCTCTATCTTATCTTGATCACTCTGAAAAGCGTGATACTCTTTCATATTTTTGCGTGCAACCTTTTTAGAGTATCTGCCGTGTAGGGTATACGGAAGATAACGCAACGGGTCAATTGAGTTCACTGTCACTTTCACTCAGTGCTGCCGCCTCCTCCTTCGCCTTCTGCTGCTGCTGCTCTTTCTCCACCTCCTTCTCCCGCTGCTCTTTGCCTGGTGACAAGAGGCGACACTTTTGCCGCAGCTTTAATCGATGTTCCGCTGGCCAACAGCTGAGTACAGTTAATCAGAGCGGGTGCTGGCAGCAGAAGGGGAAAGGGGAGGGAAGGGGGGACGCCATCGAGAGATGACGTGAATTGACCGCTTCAGCATTTAACTGTGCATTTCGAGTGCTTTGAGTGGTTTTTTATGTGGTAGCTTTATTGGTGTTTATGTTTCTACTGTTTGTCTTGCCCAGTGTCCAATGTGCGCCGTGAGCTTTGTTAACTGGTTTCGTTTTACTTGCGTGAATCGCTGCCAATTGTGGCCTATAGTTGGCTTAAGGGATTTTTGCCTAATAAGTCGATTGGCGATTGATGAGAACAGTAGCCAAAATCAAGTTGAAGTGACTCTCCAATTGAAGGTGAACGCACTGGAAATATGCAGTGCTAGTATTCAAATGCTATTCATGAATAGCTTTAATGCGTTCGTAGAAATTATTTAATGCAAGTATGTGTTAAATTCATGGCTGTGAAGTAACTCAAACTATTCATGAATACACTTAAATTATTTATGAATACGCACAAAGCATTCATGAATGCACTCAATGAATAACTGTAGTTAATTTGCGCTGTTTAATGGCAATTATTAACTGAAAGCGAGAGTCTTTGTTTTGTTTCTCAACACATCAAACAAATAATGAACAAGTGTCACATATTTATAATCACCCATACTACTAAATCAATTTGACAATCACCAACATAGATTTTAATAATACATTTATTATAGTTATATATAGTTATAGTGATTCACCAAATACTCCCATGTACAATCATATAGGTTTTATGTGTACACTCATTAGACTCAAACACATACTCACTTGAGTTTGTTATTCACAATCTTAAGAGCTTTACAACTTTTACCATTTTCATTGAGCCTACAAATTGTGTTCGCTGATGCAAACGGCCAGCAAAAACAACAACAACAATTGAACGGAAAATATCTCTGGCATAAAGCACAAATATTTTATCAATTTATTTAGTCAGCGTTTGATATTTTATCTACGAAGGACCCAACTGGAAATGATTAGATTAAGTAAACACCGTCAAAGTTACGAAAATAAACAACTTGGCGTCTTCTGATACTCAGCAAAAGAATAAGCTTATGTGGGGCATGAACACCAAGCTGTTCATATGCAAACGTTATGTATATCCCAATTGAAATATAAAATGATGAATACATAAATATATTTTTTATGTTCCGAAAATTGTAACTTCGGAGCGTCCACTAAATTATATTGATCAATAACTATAGAGAGTTTTTATATATTTAATAAAATAAACTTGAACTTTTAAAAAAGGTTTTTGAAAAAAATCTACTTGAAATTGCTAAAATAGGGCATCGGAAAGTCGGACAAATGAATTCTAAGCAATTTAACTCGTTTGACTTATGATTTGAGCTTTTGGTATGTGGCAAGCTGCACACTGGGTCAGCAGCGATTTTTAAGCCTTCAAGGCCAGCAGCAGCAACAACAACAAGAAGTAGAACAAGAACTGCAAGTGATGGCAACAACAACCGACTGCATATGTTGTTAGTTGTTGTTAGGTGTTGTTGCTCGTTGCATTCCTGACCAGTGAAAGTCGGTCTGGCCAACCGATCTCAAGGCTGCTGCCTGCCCAGCTGCGTAATCCGAGACCCAAATAGATTTATTAGCTGTCGCGTTATAGCGCAGTGCTCTGTGTTTGTGTGTGTGTGTGTGTGTGTAACGAAAAATAGAAGAAAAATAAATAATAAAAAAACTAAAAAAAAAACAACCAAATATCCTCACGAATTGTGACTTCTGTTAGGTAGGCACGAAATGAAGCCATCAAAAAAGGTAAGAAGAAATAAGACAACAACAAAAAACAGCAGAGAAGGTAAAAATAATGATGATAATGCCTGGGAAGCCTGGGACAGCACTTGAAATTCTTCCTTACAAACGCCAGCCCCGCCCCCGCACAAATGCCCTCTCGCTCCCACACTTGTGTGTGTGTGCGTCTGTGTGTGTCTTTCGACATTTCCTGCTGCACTGGAACGCACGTCATGGGAAGCTAAGCACAGCTAAGACGGAGAAGAGCCGACAACGTAGAAGCGGAAGAATAGGTAGAAGGAATTTGTGGCCCCTAACGACAAGTACAAAATGTATCTACGCCCCTTACATAAATATATTGTAGATACAAATATATATAATTAGGCAAGAATTTGCGTTATCTTAAAGTTAATCTGCATATATGCACAAAAATTTTTATATATTTAGATATATGTACGCATATATAGGCGCTTATATACATTGATAACGTTTCAAGTTAAGATAAAAGGAACGAAAGAAATTCACTTAAAACTGCAACATTTGTTTTTTGTTTTTCATTTTAGATACAATCTAATGTTGAGTTCGCATCACTTTTTAGCCAAACACACACAAAAGTTGCCCTGGCAAACACTTGTGAACAGAAAAAAAAGTTGGTAAAAAATAACAACAACAATTACGCGCACTTGTGTTAAATAAATGACAACAACTAAAAACTAAATCAACAAAAACAATAAACTGCGTAACAACCGCAAAAAATAAACGCAACAACAACAAGAACAAACGTACGTACGCAACTACGAACCAACAGCGACGACCACGACGACGACGACGACGTAGCGAGCCGAACGACGTAACGTGCGAGCGAGCGAGCGAGCAATGAGCGAAGTGCGCTGCGCTCGCGCTTCGTTTTAAAACTGAAGTCGCGCACCAAAGCCAAAGCGACGCTGGCAGCGAAGATCGTGCAGTGCGACAGGTGAACAGCAGAGAGAGGGAGAGCGAGCAAGTGAGAGAGCGAACGCAAGCCGGCGCGCCAGAGAGCGCCGCAACAAGTGCAGGCACAGTGCCCGCAAAACTGTGCATGCATACGTGCATGGCGAACAGTGGCTGTCAAACGTGGACAGAAGCCCGAGTGAGAACAATGAATGGCCAGCAAAACAGCTGAATGCGCCTGTTGACCAGGCCGGAGCGTGGGGCCAGCCAGCAGTTTGTCAAGCGTAACGCAAATAGGCACGCAAAAAAAAACAGCACGGCAAACAAAAAACAACAACAACGGCAGCAGCAGCAACAAAGCGACAATCAAAAGCAGTGCAGTTAACGTTTGTCGACTTTTTGATGCCCTAACGAAAGTTTTTGAATTGAGCAACTATGTGAATCACTGAATTCAGGCATTATTTGTTATTATTGAACTCAAATTAAATTCAATTGTGTTATCCTTATTTATTATTATTGATTTTAAATTGCATTTAGCTAATTCTGTATTATTTCTCTTCTATTCCCCACTTGTCATAAAGCATTATATTTAACAGTTGATTTTACTGCTCGTTTGTAATATTTCAATTTTTAAAGGACTTTTCTTTGAGCAAGAATACGACTAATCTTAAAATTTCATATTGTAAAAACTATATATTTCAGGTAATTTACAGCTCGGTTAGAGAAGTTTATTCAGATTTTTTTTATTTCAATATTAGTCACTATCCATCACGATCAAGTAATAGATTGCAATTTTTAGTGGGGATTTAAGAATTTAATTTTAAAATTGTTTCCTTTCGGGCTTTAAATTTTCTTGTATTTATTTGTTTTAAAGTTAATGATAGATGGCATCAGTTTCTCTCTATCTCTGCCTGTGCCAAAGCTGATGACAAAGTCAAGGGACACAGCACACAAAAAGCACTGCAAAAACAAAGCGAAGCAAAAAAAGAATGCAAATCTGCAGGCAACCACAGGATGGCGACAGGTGGCAACTACACTCACACACACACATACCTATACAAAATAGACAATTGCCGAGGGCGGCAGATGGGGCGTAGCGCAGTTAAAGAGCGAAAGAGAGGGCGCGAGAGGGGAGTTAGCTGCAAGGGTGCAGGGGTATTGCATAATTGCCAAGAACGTTGCAAAACGATGGCAATCATTTCCTTTTCCACTTCCCCTTTGGACGGCAGGCAGCATAAAAATGCATTGGCCTTCGAGTGCAATCGCAGTGTTGTTGTTGCCGCTGATTTTAAAATGAATTCTAGCCTGCAAACGTAATGAAATTAAACGAACTGGAAAGCTTCCTTTTCCATGAAAAGCCTCCGCATCGTTGGCATAATTAATGAGAGAAAACCAAACCGCAAAAGCAGCAACAACAAAAGCAAATGTATTCATACATATATATATGTATGTATATGTACAAACATGCATATATTCAATTTGTTATTGTAATTTTAAAAGCATTAATAATGGAGAGATACAATTGGTGTGTGTACAATTATAATTAGAAATAAAACGGGAAGTAAATAGAAATGAGTGTATTCGTAACACACTATTCGTAACATTATTTTTTACTTGTTTTGCCTTAATTCTAAAGCCTAATTTTTATTAATATTTCACTTTGCAATTTGCTAAATTGCATTCGCAAAGAGTTTACTGACCCATTCAGTGGCTCTCAAACTGTTACAGTCAGCTGATCTACTCCAGAGCTAGACTTAACAAGCGCTGCCAAAGCTTTGGTCATACCAAAAAAAAAAGTAATAATAATAATAATAAATGAACAACCGTTAATTTGATTGTGCTCACTTTGCCGTCTCATTAAAAGCGCACAAAGACTTCCGTTCGACATTATTAAAAGACAAAAGCTGTGTGTCACCAGACGCCAAAGCCAAGGAGAGAGAGAGAGAAAAAGATCCATCTCCCCACCCACCCCACGAATCAAAAACACACGCAACTAATGAGCAAAAAGAAAAGAAAAAAGCAGAGAGTTGGCAACGGCAGCTTTGCAAACTCTCAATCACAGCTTTAAAATGTTAATGACAATTTGCTCGCTCTCTCGCTCTGCTCTCAATCTCTTCTGCTTGCTCTCTCATCAAGCCGCTCAGCTGTTTTTTTTTGTTTTTTGTTTTTCGTGTGTTTATTTTTTTGCGTACTTTTCAGAGCTGGTCTCGTTTTGGAGTCGCGTGTTTGCACAGCCCAAGCGGTTTGACTGGTCCATTCGGCGGCTGGTGGTTAAAGGCGTCTCTCGGTACGTGCAAGAGTGTGTGTGCGTGTGTGTGCAAGTGTGCAAGTGTTGTGTGTTGTGTGCTGGCCTAAACTAAAACAAAAGGCGGGCAAGTTCATTCACCATTTCACCTAATTTTTGTTGATGCTTTTTATTTTGATTTGGGTTCCGTTTTTGTATTGTTAGCAGCCGCTTTAAATCACAATTGAGCTTTACAAAAACAAACAAAGACTCGCACACATACACACACACACACACACACACACACAAACACACACACAGAGCGCACACAGCGGTCGTCAATGCAACAACACGTGCACGTTTCGCCTCGCTGCGCTTTGACATCCGTCCTCAAGGTCGCCCAAAAAAAAAACAAAAAGTGTTGCAAGCTCAGGTTACAGTTTTTATACCCTTTGAAAATGGGTCAAAAGGGTATAATGCATAAGTGTGCAACTGTAACAGGCAGAAGGAGGCATTTCCTACCACATAAGGTATATAGACACGTCGACTATAGATTTTTTTTTCGATATCTTGCCCCATTTTATGATTACCGATAAATATCGATATTAAAACATGGTTTTCTTAGTCTATCTCAGCGACTTTAAGAGCCAGAGCCACCAAAGTTTTGTATCTTCTCATTAAGCAGATTGAACATATTTCACTTTTTGGATACCTCCCCTCAACTGCCCCAAATATGGATAAAACGCAATTTAAGTACTACAGCTTGCGCTTTGGTTTGTTAATATATTAGGCTGTTCTTTTTAAGTCGTAACATTTCATTGAGATCGAACGATAGACTTTGAAGTTATTCAAGACTCAGGGTATCTCGTAGTCGGGCACTTCCGACTAGAGCACTCTTACAGATGTCGCCACATGCCTCTGCCAAATCTCAGCTCAATTGAATGCCTCTCGTGCGTGTGAATGCCGATAAGCTCTCATTGCGGTATTCGTTGCCGTGTGAATATTCCGTGAATAACAATCAGACAAGTGGAACAGTAATTATGGATTTGGCTTTTCCAAGCACTTTATCATTTTAATCAAACCACACCAAACATCCATCAGGCGTTGATTTTGCCGAACATGTCTAATAGATAATGGTTTAATCAGCAGCGCTTAATTGCAGATTTCAACAACAAACAACAAAACAACCCCTCCTCATTTTTGCCAAGTTACAGCACACAAAACCAAAATGCCCCTTTACACTTTGTCAATTGACTATACGAATTTCCTTCCTCAATATTATAACATTAAAAAAAAATTAACAAATATAAAAAAATTAAAAAAAAATATTCTCTCAAAATTAAGAATTTGAAATTAAAAGCGTCGAAAAACAGCTGTCGGTATTTATGGACAAATTGCATTTATGTCTTGTTGATATCTTGCTGTTTATTTATATATTTCTATATGTGAAACCTTATTAAACCGTTTTCTGCATTAAAACGTTAACGTTTACATTTTTAAGCTACGATCGTGCACGCTGCTAACTGACGCCATCTAGAGTCTGTTAGCGGAAACAGTCGCACTAACAGTCACATAAAAGGTGGTTGTCTTGGCTAAAGCACTGCATTTCGGTGCGCTGTACATGCTAAAGAGCTTCGACGAAAGCTCTAGCAGATTGAAGCTTAATGTAAATTAATAATAAATAATTTATTAGACTGCCGTCAACTACTGTATTTTTTGTTTGTTTTTGCTTTCGTTATCGTTGCTATCGTCATTGTTTTTTGGCCCATTTACCCAAATATTTGTCCATTGTACTTGCAACATTGCATCGATTTGATGGCAACGTTCGCAGCTTGCCATAAAGATAAGATAAAATAGGCAACCGCAAAGAAATGTTGCCAGGGAGCTATAGAGCTCAGTTACGAACCGAAACAAGAGCTGGGCGTAGCCAGAGTGAACACCGTCCTGTGGCAACCATGTGGCATGTGTCAACTTCAACTGGGTCATCAACGTGTAATTCATTTATTAGCTATTACCTGTGCCCAGACAATGGTTGTGCTCTTATCAGTCGTGACAGCGATTTCTAATTTCCAATTTTTCCTTTTCCACTCGACTGCTTATCGGGCCCCAAAGCAAACCACAGAAAAAAATAAAACAAAAGTTGTTGCTTACCTGAAAAGAAACGAGGAGAAAAAATGAAAAATGATGTCAAAAATGCGTGTTTAATCAATGTAACGAAAATTAGATAAAATATATGTTTATATTGGGGTAGGTAGGGTGAGTTCTAGATATCTTCCTAATGCTTATCTATATATACAAAAAAGAATGGTATGTGCACACACTGAGCGAAAAAGAAATGGTCTTAAATAAAGTATGAAAACATTATTTTACTTTCTCATATCAAATACAAAGACCTCTAGACGACGTAACAAATCTAGTGGCAAAAGCATATTCAAGCCCCATTTTCTGTTATCAAATTAAGTTACGATTTATATAAACAATTCGAATTATAAAAATAATTAAGCACTTTACGCAAATGCTTCTTTATTGTTGCTAAAAATAACTTTTAGCTCTTAAGAATACCCTTTAATAATATCTGTATCTTCTCTGATTTGGATTTGATTGATAACTTGCCCATAACTTTATTAAAACTCAGCCTTATTTCATGATATTCACCATTCATATCATGACCCAACCTCCAGATTGCTTTTGCGATTTTTCTGTCTAGAATTATGCCAAAATTTACAAAAATTTAGACAAGTAAAGTTCCCAAATCCATACTTTCTTGATTTCAAAGTCCCATAACTTTGTCAAAACTGAACCGATTTTCATGATGTTTACCATTTTCATCATGGTTTGACTTCTAGATCAATCCCTTATTTAAATTAAAATCGTATTTGAAAATAAATTTTTTTGGATTTTTTTCCCAAAAAAATCCTTTACCCCCCCTTACTTATTTTACAAAAAAAAATTTTTTTAGATTTAGAATTGCCAATTTTTATTTTTAATTGATTGCGGGTACCCAAATTAGTATAAAACGCAACTTTAAAAGTGATTCTGGAGGGGTCGGTTTTTCTGGCAAAAATCATGCCAAAATTTACAAAAATTTAGACAAGTAAAGTTCCCAAATCCATACTTGCAAGAATTCAAAGTTCCATAACTTTGTCAAAACTGAACCGATTTTCATGATGTTTACCATTTTGATCAGGGTTTAACCTCTACATTAATGGCGTCTAAATTTATTTTAAAAATACCTTTTTTTTGAATTTTTTTTTTCAAAAAATGTTTTATGCGAACTTTTGACGTCTGTAGTTAACAGACTCAGCCTCTATATGGAAGCAATAGCTAATACAGCTTACAAAATATAAACATATTTATTCTCGAGAGGTGAAATTTAACTAAGGGATATATAATTAACTTGCTGTTGTATTGTATGTATATTTAACATTTTAAGAACTCTCTCTATATCGCTTTTAGAATATTCAACCGTTCGAATATTGAAGGGTTCGCCCCATAGAAATGTGAACTTTGCTCATTATTCCGAGCACAATTGAATAATGGAATGGACATGCGAGTGATTTATAATGGTATTTGAGGCCCGATCCCAACTAACTGCAATGCTTATCACGTTTGCTGCATTTCCAAAGCCTGTCAAATCAAAGCGACGGCTCAGCTGCGACTCATTTAGGGGGCTAGGCTCATGCCAAAGCTGCCACTGGTGCCCCACCCACCCCAGCTCCTCGCACAAACAAAGACAATACTCCAATTTCACCCCCGCCTCGGGTGTGCAGCAATACGACAACGGCCCGGGGGCGATAACGTCACGAGCCGTCGACTAAAACCGCTTGTAATTGATCGTGTCTTTGACATTAGAAAACATTTTCGTTGTCTGTCGGTCTGTCCGCATGTCTGCCAGCCTGTCTATCTGTTTGGTGGCTATGAAAATGTAACGCGAAACACGCCAAGAGACGCCGCCAACTGGTGCACGGTGGCTAATAAAGCGCATGGAAGGCGAACGCACGCAGCGACAACAAATCCACTTAGGCGTGCAGCAGGCAGGAGGAAGCCAAACAAGGCACTCAAGAGCGTCGAGTGAAATGAGACGTGGCCGGCGTGGCAGCAACAGCAACAGGCAGCCGAGTTTCGCTTCGCTTCGGGGCGTGGCTGGGGGCGGGGGCGGGGACGGGAACGGGCAGCGATGTCGCTGTGATGTAACAAAATATCGAAAAACAGCAAATCTATCGACTTTTATCGGTCTCAATGTACATCAATCGAGTTTTGGAGTTTACAAGCTTAAAGCCACCAGATGAGATTGGTAACAGAATACCCAAAATATTGGCTGTGGACTTTTAAACGTATGACAAAATTTCGCCTTGCGTATCATAATTTTATTACGACGCATGTAACATATAAACGAAGACGCCTTCAACCCTATTATTATTTTTTATTTTTATAATTAATAATTTATTTATTTTAATTATATATATTCTTGATCAGTATTAGCCTGTTTTAGTCTGTATCTATAAGTCGGGTCAAAAAGTTGACTTTTTTATAAAATGTTGAATAAACGCGAATCTAAGCCATGAACAAAAAGCGAAGAATTAGCAAGCACGCAATTCTCAAGCACAACACAATCAGATTCTGCTTCAAAAAACATGACAAATGCTTGGTTTTTTCGCTCAGTGCTAAAAATGCATATACAAGATAATATAGCCAAGAGATTAAACGCAGACATCAATAGTGGACCAAAGTACGGCATCGCCTCTACTTTTAGCCACTTTTTTGTATTTCGAATATGAGAATCCTGAACACGTGATTCAGCAGGCAGCAGAGGCAGTCCAAAGAGTTGGAAAGAGAGTGCGAGAGAGAGAGAGAGAGAGTGTGTCTGGCAAGTCATCCTGTTTGCCGTTGTGCTGCTGACCTACAGACAAAAAAATACTAAGTAAGTGCTTCAAATTGCTAAGCGGCTTTGCTTATTCAGCGACAGCTTGTGTGCAGCTACAACAAACAACTAATGCTACCATCTAATAAAACAGCAACAACGGCGACAAACAAAATTAAAAAAAAAAACTACGACAACCAATCGGATATTGCGCAATCGAGTTTTTGTTTTTCCATTTGATTTGTGTCTGTTGTTGGCGGCATCTGTGAGTTTCCGCAATGCCAGCGTTAAGCGGCGCCAGCGGGTCAAAGTTCATTGCAAAAGCTTGGCGACCAGTCAGCTATGGGGGGGGGGGGGTCAGCTATTACGCAAAGCGCCAGCTCGGCGAGTGAAAGTGATGGCAACAGGTGACGAAGACGCCGACGACGGAAACGCGTTGCGTTTTCAAGGCAAACCAGCTACAGCCACATCAATCAATCAATCAGCCCAGCAGTCACTCAATCAATCAATCAAATAGCAGCAGCAACAAAGGCTGCGCTTACAGCTTCTTCATGCGAAGTTTGTCATCCGTTTGTGAAATGCAAAACGCAAAAAACAAACAAAGCGAAGCAAAAAAAAATAAAGAAATAAATTGAAATAAAACAAAAACAAATCAACGTTCGGGGGAAAATGATTATCATGATTATTATTATTATCATTATCATTAAATATGCATGTATGGGTGAGTGTGTGAGTGCGTGTGTGTGTGTATTATGAAAAGGTAGTATTTAACGTTGGTAACCGGATTCGAAATCGGTTTCGGATTCTCTGCGCCAGACCAGACCCAGCCAGAACAAAGCGAATCCCCCCATTTGTTGTTTTGTATATGGGCAAGAGCGCCACGGCGAGAGTCCAAAACAATATAATTTATTGTATACCTTGGCCACCGCCAGGCACTGCGAACGAGAGAGGGCGAGACAGAGAGAGAGAGAGAGTTGTGGGAGACAAAGACCGCGAAAGAAAAAGTCTTAAGAACGTAAGATGAGTAAATGATATTTAACCAGATGACAAAAGTGCAGAACGAGCACAGTAAAAGCGGCAAAGAGTTGTAATTGAATATAGACTACAGTAGGTACTACGTTATGTGCAACTATGCACTCATTTTAGCTACCCACACAATTACCAGCTTGATGTCAAAGATGCTTTTGAGCAGCGAAATCTTAATACCTATGAAATTACTAAATTGTAGTTGTCAAAGTTTTTGATATAGGATTGATAAAAAAGAGAGCATATATATTTTTGATTATATACTACATAAGAGAGAGGGGATATCTATGCAATCTTTCATTAGGTCTTAGATAATAAGCCTGGGATAATTTTAGGTAGTTTACAATTTTTTGATTTAAATAAGTGAAATGAGGCAAACGTAATAATGAACTATGTTCACATAATAGGTTCAGGTACCTGCATACAACATGTGCTACCTTAAAACTCAGCTTGATTCAGCTTAATTTACATATATAATACAGTTTCTGTATGCATTTAGGATATATTCACATGCATATCATAGTATTAAAACAGTTTTTACACACTCTTTTAATATTTCATCACGGTATCTGGCTTTTTTCGTGTTCACTGTATTGTAGAAAGCGTTAAATGCTAAATGCCTCGCCCCAACCTCAGCTAAGACAACACAAACCTTTCACAGTAATAACAAAGGATGCCAACTGCCACTTAAATTTCAATAGCTTTTTACAGAACAATAAACTCTTTCCCGCCCAACAACAAAAACAAGTGGAAAACTGACAACCGCCAAGATGAATGAGCGATGCGACGGGGGTGGGGGGAGACGGCAAGCGGGTACAAATACGATTACGAGAGCATGTAATGCCAATCATTGATCATTCTCATAAAGAGATGAAACCTTAAGCGCTGTTTCTAAGAACCCGAAAACATAAAAAGAGCCTCTGAATGACAGACGACAGTTCATTAAAAAGAAATTAGAGGGTATGAAAAGAAGAGCGAGAAGGAGCGGAGGAGGAAGAGAGGGCACGATCATAAAACGAAAATTGTCAGCGCGCAGGCAAAAATCTATCCTAACCACAAATTGAAAACGTCAATATGAAAGTGTGTGTGCGAGAGAGGGAGTGTATAAAATAAAGAGGGGTGCGGCAAAGGAACTTCGACGGAAAGGCACGACAATAGATAAAAATAAACACACACACACACCGACACAGGCACAAGCACATTCCCAGCGAATTCCCAGAACTAACAATTTTGGTAATGTAATCAAGTTTTTCCTTAGCACCAAACCCTATTAGAGGTTGGGCTATTAATAAGCTTATGAAAACTTAGGGCGTGCTCTAATGTTTTTCTCTTTGCTCTACGGAAACATATGAGTTTCCTGTCGCATAAACACAAATAGGCCATATCAGGTTTTGTCTGGATAGACAAACCAAACGCAAACTATATTTGGATCTGTTTACAGATTGAATGCGACGCAACCCTGAGCCAGGGCAACTCTGCGCTTAAAGTTCACGAGTGTGTGGCGACAGACGCGCTTAAAGCATAAATAACAATAAACATAAACGCACAAAAAAAGACGAAAGACACAAAATTAAAAGCAACAGCAACAAAACTGAACAAATAAAACATACAAAATTGCGTTTTACGCATGCGCAACAACAACTACTAAAACAACAACAACAACAACTAAAACAGCAACACCAACATTGATGACAACTGTTTCACTTTATGGGCGTTTGTCTGGCGGAAAAAGTCAACTTACACACAATTTCTATAAAAGCAATTAATTTTACTTTTATTTATGATATATATATACTTATATATACATATGTATATATATATGTTTTTAAGTCTTTTTATGGAAGTGAAATTAAAAGCGAGTATAGTGGGGCTGCGGGCCACCAAATTCCCATAACATTTGTACGTTTTATTGTCAACCGGCATGAAAACATATTTTGAAATGAAAGCGTTGAGCGTTGTGTACAGCAAGAAATTGCGTAAAACTTGTGCAAAAATAAAAACTGCAAGACAATTTTTAAAGAAGAATAAAAAAAGGAATAAAATGATCTTAGATCTTAGAGCTGAAGTACATGTGAAATCTGAATGTTAACTTTTGAAATGGAAAAAAAACTGATATTAAGAAATTAGAGCGAAATTACATTCAAATATAGATTTTAGTTAATCTTGAACTGGTTCATGAACCATTATTAAAAACTATTAATATTAATAACTGAACAGTGAATTAAGTTTCTGCCAGGTTTTTAATTGAGAAACAACTACGCGTTAGTCATTGAATTACATTCAATGATCTAACAAAGTCTCGTTTGAAAGTGGCTTGAACTTGAACCAGTTCATGAAACACACTCAATAATCTAACTATAAGCCGTTGTAACCTGTTCCGCACAAGGGCTTACCTTTTTAATGGTCTGCATACAACAACATGGTCTTGGGCAGAAAGAACTTTGCAACGAACCAGTTAAGCAAACCGAACCAAACTGAATCACATTAATTTAAATATTTAAATTGCAACTTTTAATGAATTTACAAGGCAAGCGCAAAAATGTTGTGGACGTTGTTGTTGTTGTTGTTTCCATTGTAGTTGCACAGCCAATTTCAAGGCCAAGACGCAAAGGCGTCGCTCATGTGGGTGTCTTTCAGCAGGTGTGTGTGCGTGTGTGTGTGTGTGTGTGTGTGTATGTGTGTGGTTGCATAGCAAAGGTTGATCGGCACTCAATTGGAACGTAGCAGCCGGCTGCGGCCACGCCTCGGCCGACATTTATGCTGACTGTTTTTGTTTTGGGTGGTGCCGGCGTCAAGTTTGTCGCTTGAGTCTTTTGTTCTGCGCAACAAAAATCTCAATTATTTATTTACGTATTTAATTAATTAAGCGTGCACAGACAAACATAACAACAACAACAACAACAACACATGCGCAATTATCCACGGCTTTGGCTTGGGCGTGCCCTCGAGCCCAGTTGGGTTCCTTTAGTCGTCGGCGTTGTTGCTGTTGTTGTTGTTGTTGCCCGCTATGCGCACGTGCAGCGCCTACGCAAAAAAATTCAAAACAGAAACGCAAAAATAAAACTGCTTAAAAAAAATAAACCTGGCAAAATGACGGCCACGAAAAACGCTGCAAAGCGCAAGCTGATAAAAAATAAGTTACACAAAATCTATCTGCCGCATGCCGCAAATTATATACCCTGCAATATGCAGGGTAAAGTAAAAAGTTTTAACTTATTTATTAGTTCAATATATGTATATTAATTTCAAATTAACAGCTAAATAAATAATTTTTAACGTACTCTTAGTTTATATTTAGTTGAAAACACACAAATGCAAAATATTTAGATAAAGTGAATATAAAGAAAATCCTTTTCAAAAATACCAAAATTTAAAAAAACAAAAAAACAAAAGTGCATCCTATTTAAAATCTTTCTTTACATTTGTAAAGTACTGCATGTTTTAAAAATTACAAAAGATTTTTGTACAAAATTTAAAAAATAGTATTATTCATGCCAGGGTCATATTTTATATTTGAATTTGAAGCTAGCTTTATGTAAATAAATAAACTTTTTTCGACTTAATAAAACGAAACGCCTGACCTATTGTTCATATAACACTTATATTCTAAAGTGGGCAACATCTGTTTTTTGCTATAAAAGGAATAAGCATCCGTTTTAAAACAAACAAAAAATCGTAGACAGTCATGACCACCTGTCCCAAATAACACAATTCAAAAGCAGATCGTAAATTATAGAGTATAGTTAATGCTTGGCAGAGGCCCAGAAACCATCTTAAGCACATTTCGTGACAAATTTATAATATCGCCTGAAAGGGTATAAAAAGAATACTCAAAAAAAGGTAGTAAACGAATTTAAAAATTAATGTAAGACGATGCCAAAGTCGAAGTCAAAGTCGAAGCCGCCGTTGGCATCAATGTGCGCGTCGCCGTTTGCTGCATGAATAAAAAACTAAAAAATAAAAAAAAAATACAGATCCGAACATTTTACGACCTTTTGTGGCCTTCAACATTCTTCACAACGGAGTCGTTTGGCAACACTGGCGAACGCGCTCGCTCTCCTGCTACAGCTAAAGCGCGGGCTCTCTTTTTGTCTCCATCTCTCTCTCCCTCTCTCTCTGTTTCCACTCCCACTCTCAATGCGCTGTGGCAACTACAACAGCTCCATTGTTGCTGTTGTTGTTGCGTTGACTTTACCGAATGATTCATGCATTAAATTTCACGTTTTTAGAGGAAACACCTGGATAAATACTCATACGATCTCGTACACGTACACGTACCAAATAAATTGCTTATTCTGTGGCACTGTGTGAGTCAACGTACCCACAAATTCTGGATGCTGTGTGACAACATAATGTAGATAAATACCCTACAAATACAAATGTATTAATGTGTACACAAAGCGCCGTTAAATATGAAACGAAGAAGCATCTTATTTTTATCTTTGCACTTCGATGAAAAACCGTTTTTTTCATAATTTGTTACTTCGGTTTTGGGTATTTCCGGAATGTCGGCGGGCACATGAATGAAATCTTTAATCTACTTTGAATTACATTTTATGTTTATGAATCATTTGGAACTGAAATACATTGTTGTTTGAAGTCTGCGAACTTTGAATGAAAACCATTTCTTAATTATTCACTAAAATGTAAGGCATTTCCGGGAATTGGTATTAACTGACATATTGGATTATATGTTTGCGATCGTTTGCCATATACCTATTATATACCTATTGTCTATTATATAATTGTAATTAAGTAAAAGCCAATTTCAAAGGGTTTTCGAACTTTTTTTTTGGAAATTTATAGAAGAAAAAACCATTTAAAAAATAAATATATAAAAAAAGTTTAAATTCTAGTTGATAAATGCATTAAAAATACCGATTCTAGTTCTGGCGAATATGAAATTCTGAAAACTGCAATATGTGTCTAAAACTATATATGAATTATATCAATGTTATTTGTTTTAGTATATTTTTTGTATTAATTTTCGGTTTTACAAAAAAAGTGCATTACTCGTAAGAAACTGTATTTAGTTACGCTTGGTTGTCAGTTCGATCAGGTCAGTATGCATTTCCTACTGCCTTCCCACCCTCCCCTTCCACCTCCCCGGCACTGTGCAACGCGCTGTCGAGTACAGTGGGCGTGCATCTCTGTGGTTTTTTGGTTCAGTTCTGTTCGGTACGGTGCGCTATTCTGGCACGTACAGCGTTTCGGACAAAGCACTTTTCACTGTTGTCGTCGTTGTTGTTGTTGTTGTTGTGCCCCGGCACCGGCAGCATGAGTAAGCGCGAAATTGGCACGCTATGAGTGGTACTTACGCTACCTATGCGCTCGTACAGGGTACGGGTCGGGGTAGGGGTAGGGGTAGCGGTACGGGTACGGGTGTGCGCTATAAAGCCGCACCGCCCGATCGCATTTGTCAGATATGACGACACACACAAGTGAATGCATGTGTGCGTGTGTGTGTGTGTGTGCTGCCGAAAGGGTTGGCTGGGTCAACATACCGTCAACCGTCAAACCAAACCGTCAGCAACAACATCATCAACACGATGATCGTCAACGTCATAAACACAATCAACTGTTGTTGCTGCTCGTATTTTTCGTCGGCATCAGGTAGTTAGCAAGCAAGCTATTCAACCATTCCACATACATTTTCACAGCCCGGGCGTAGCGAATGCATTCCGCAAAATTGCAGCGGTGCAAAAACAACAAAAAAAAACAAATGAACACAACAAAAATTGTTAACGAAACCAAAAACCTCAGTTGCAAAATATTCACAATATTGAAGCTGCAACAATTCAATCGCAACGTCGCGCACGTTTCAGCGATAAAAGCAAAACACAAAAAAAAAATAAAAAAAATTCAAAGAGAGAAACAAAAATAATAAAATACAGCAAAAAAAATGTTAGCGACAATTTCGGATATGCAAAAGTTGTTTATGGCAGAAGTACGAAGATTCGCGGTGGGGATAGACATTTTTACTGCGTTCTTTTAAAACAGATCAAATTCAGCGAGCGCGACAAAAGGAAGCGCAGTTTCGAGTTCATTAAATAATGCAATAATGAATAATGAACTTCAAGGTTTCCATGAGTAATTCTCGGTCATATATTAACATAATCCCTTTCAATAGCAGAGCGTGAGGTTTATCTTATCAAAGATGAACTACTTCAAAGTTGAATATCTTCACTGTAATGTTATCAGTACGAGCTGCAAATGCTATCATAATGTTTTGAAATCTAGCATCTTAAGTCTAGTGGAAGAAGTGAAAACCGAAAATGTTCTAGAACTTTAAAATCTGCTCAACAATTTCAATCTGCTCACAATTTACCAGCGGAATCAGTAAGCAGCAACTGTAAATTGTAATTCTACCGAAACTTTATAGTTAGTGGAATTAGTTATTAAATCATGTATCTTTTAAATATTCTCTATTCTCGAAAACTAAAATATAATAGTAAATAATAGCTGGAAATATAAATAACTTTCAAAGAAATTTTGGAATCATTCATTAACTGATATTATTATATTCTATTATTACAAATAAAATCATCAGTAAATACGTGTATTCTTTTAGAAGAAGATATATATGTGTATAATCATTAAATTGAATAATTACATTAAATTAAATTGAGTGCATACATTATTCAGTTAGGCAGCCATGTACTAATTACATTTATTTTTCTGAAGCCTTGGGCAGCATCAAAAACGAATTAAAATGCGATCCAATGAAAAGTCTTGCTAAAGGAAAACGTTTAACTTAAATCCATCCACAAATATCTAAAGCAGATTGGCAAGACTTCACCTTCACCTCACAATTGACATTCACCTAATTGCTGCACTTGACCTGCACACGTCAATGGAGCATATCACTCTGGAAGAGACCCTGCCCCCGTCTTGAGGTCAAGCCAGCGATGCATGGCAGCCACATGAAGAGCATAACAGAGAATAATGAAAGAGGTGGAGTGGAAGTTGCGTGGAAAGGCAAGGTGGAGTTACTTAATATTCACCTTGAACTCGAGGCAAAGGTGAAACCACACAGCACAACTCAATTGATTAGGAATAGAGAACCCTCCAAAATGGTGAACCATAACGAGCAGAGTGAACAAATTAATTAGAATGATGATAATACATATTGGATGCATTTGTTGTTGTTGTTGTAGTTTTCATTGTGATTATAATAGGAACGCCGGTGTTACGGTGAGGCACAGTGGGGAACAGCGGGGTAGAAAATAGATATTTAGAAGGGGAGGTGGGGGGATGAGTTGTGTGGCGTGGCGCTTCCGTTGTGTTTGGATTGTCATTAGGCGGCAAATATTAAAAAAAAGAAGTTCTTTTTGTTATATTTTAATGATATATTGCCAAGGCAACGCATGCAGTTGTTGTTGTCGTGGTTATTTGAGCTGCATTGCATGCAAGAGCAGCAACAACAATGAATCAGAAGGAGAACTGTAACGGCGCCTGTCACGCAAAGGGCAATGGGTGTAGTTCTATTGCCACGTTTCAGTTCCTGCCCGGCAGGAAGTTCGTTTAATTAATGTGTCAGGCACTCGAACTCGGTTTCGAATCCAAATTCGAATCCTGCACAAAAAAACACACACTGCAGCAGTCATACGGTGTGTGCGTGTGTGTGTGTGCTTGCGCCAGTCAAATAAAACAAACAAATTGACATGCATTAGTCAACACTGCCAGAACTGAAAATACCCTATAAGTGAAGTATGAAGGCAGCCTAAGCTGCTAGGCTTTTAAATAACTCTTATCAGAAATAGCAATCAAACTTATAAGTATACAAGAAATATATTTATATATCTATCAAAATGCACTTATGAAAAACATTAAACAATATAATAACATCTGCCATTAAAAAATCATTTATAATTGATATTAAGTGATTTATTAAAGTGAAGAATTCCAGCAACAACCCTACATTTTTTATAAATTTTATAATTATTAAACGAGTGTCGTAGAAAATTTTAAGAATGCTAGAAAATAAATTTCAAAACAAAAATAATAAATATAATATATTTAACAAATCATGGATTATATTAAAATATCAATGTAAGTTATATTAGTGTAGTACCTATTTGCCACCATGCTGAGTACAGGGTATAACAAACAAAACCGAACAGCAAAGAAACAAACAAAACAAAAGCAAAACAGAAAAGAACACAAACACAGAAGGTAGACAAGGGACACACGTGCGTGACCAAAATAGATACTCAATTAGTGCAGCAATAAAAGTATTGTAATTGTAGAAGATACCAAAAGACCGAGAGGCCGAGGCCTGGCCGAAGAATTCGTTTGACTCTCCCCCGCAGCGGGTATAGCAACCACAAAATGCAACAACATCGTGCAGTCGTGTGGCATGTGGCATGTGGCAGGCATGCAAATAGATACCTACCCCCAACCCACCAAAAGCAAAACATTTTTTCCTTTTTTCTTTGGAGAGGGGGCGCCGCTAAATGCAGTTAACAATACGCTATTGGGGGCAGGGCAGAGCAGCATTTTAAGAAGCGCTCGGTATATACCCTCGGTACATACCCTACAGTTGGCCACAAATAAGAAATACGAATCCGATTAGAGCTAGGTCGCTTCGAGAACTCATAAAAAAAAACAAAGATTTCTAAACATAAACAATAATTAAATTAGATTGTCGTGACGCTGAACACTTTATACCCTTTACAAACATATGCAAGATTTTCTATACGAGTATGCTATTTTAACACATATATACACTTTAAAAAAAATCAACATATATATTAACATATTAAAACCTAATCTTCCGATAATAGGAATATATAAATATATATACGAAATTTATTTTGTAATGCCTAACACACGTCTTATAATATTACAATGCCTTTTGTTAGTGTATACAAATAATTTGAATGACATTGGCTGTAGCCTCATAAAATATTTGAGCTTTAAATACATTTTCTTTGAAATTCAATAATGATAAGAATTATTTCAATGAAGAAACAACTAACAGAGAAAGACGAAATCATTTCTTTAAACAGCCATATACAATATTTATTTATTTTCAATAACAATTTCGTTTGTATATGAACACAAAGCTATTTTTTTGTTTTTGCATAGATGCATATTGAAAAGGCAAACGGTTGAGTTAAATAAAGTATGTGTAACAGTCTAACAATCTACATATATATATCGATTACTTATGCACAAGTGTTTTTACAAGTATTTTTTGGAAATAATTAATTGTTAAGTTTCGCTTTCAATGCATTCCAAGTGCAGCACAGAGTACAAATAGTCATATTAAATTCAAGTTGTGGGCGTTTCGTAAAATAAAAAGAAAAAGAAAAATTGTGTCGGCATGTGCTCCGTGGGCGGGCAATTGATGTTGAAAATTTGTTGTTTTCAATTGCAAAGCAACCGAAAAACTAAAGGCAAACTTCAGGCCCAGACGGAGACTGAGACTCTGAGGCTGAGACAATAATTCAATTGAGTTTCGCGCCTAATTTGGTCAAGCGGCATGAATCAACCCAGGCTTAAAGCCAGGCAGCCTACAAGCGGTGTCACAACAATGCAATCATTATATAGATATGAATAGGGAAACGAATACGAATAACAGTATGTGTCTGAGTAACAGTATGAGTGCGAGCATGAGTATCTAGGTAGATACTATACGACAATGGCAAGTATTGGACGCCCCTTAATGGGCAATGACGCAGTCGCAACTCTATGTATGCCAGATATACTGGATATAAACCTCTATGTGTATATGTATATATGCCATATGTTGTGGCTGTTGTCATGACAGCACAACAACACTGCGCAGCCAACCCTCGTGAGTTTACCAACTACCAAAGCTGCCTGGTAGTCGGCTGACTTTTTTTCATTTTGTCAAGGTGGGCGCAAAAATTAAAACGCAATTGATTTTTATACCCTGGAAATAGAAATAAGGTTAGATATTTGCTTAAAACCAACCACATTTTGTTTCTAATTTCTTTGCAGCTATTTTTAATAACTTTAAAACAGATGTTGATTAACTAAAGTCGATTTATTAACACTTTAGACAAATGTGAAAATTTCATTTTGAGCTTAATTTAGCAAAAGCACAAGAACTTTATTTGAAACATATTTAAGTATTAGTCAAAGTTATTGTATATTCCCTAAAATCAAGTGTAGTTTAAGTTCATTATTTGATGACAAAACAAATATCTTTAATTAAATTTTAAAACTGCACTATTCGATTATGTTATTAAAAACGTTTATGTTTTTATAAAGAAAGGATTCTTCTCAAATTTAATTATTACTTATAAGTTGACAAATTGATTTATAAATAAAACAAATTTGTATTAACTAGAGTATTTTATAGTCCAACATTGCATTACCTACTACGTATTTAAACATATTTCTTTGCGTTCCCATTCTGTTGCATTGTACAGAGGTGGCGAAATAAGGGGAGGAGGAGGGGGGTCTTAAATGGTAGGCCATTATGGCATTAGACCCATACTTATAATTGGCTTGCATTCTGAGCCAAACGCCACGGAATTTTGAGGTTAACAGCAAAGAAAGCCTTGAAGTGAACTGTGCAAAAGGGTTTCGCACATTAAATATTTAAACCTAGAACTTTTATTTTACTTGCATGGCGCATTAAAGCTGATTTAACAAATAAATTACAAGAAAATAATATTATACAAATAATTGTAAATGCAATTTCAGCTTTAACTCAACAAAACATTTGTGTAGTTCTCCAAGCCCAATTAGATCTTGGCTAGAATTATATTAATAATTGCTTTATAATTATTAATATGCGTTTTATACTTCAGTTTGGTTTGCATTTCGTTTGGCTGCGATGAGGTTGATGAGCAGCGGGGAGAGGGGGACTGGTGCTGCTGCTGTGCGCAAAACCCGTTTTAGATTTCCGGTTATGCACATGAAATTGTTTATCTTTATAGTAGCCGACGGCCAATATCAACCAATTATCATCAACAACAACAACTAGAACAATGCTGCAACTACACCTTGCAATGAATTGAACAAAAGTCTAACCTGCTCTCCTTCTAAAAAGTACTTGAGTGAGATCTTTAATTTTTGTGCTGCTTTAAAAATTTCTGTACATATATTTTAACTAAAATTCCAATTAGCGATTTATTTATGTTTATATGATGTGTGTAGTCATTTTTATTAATTATAATTGTGTTCTTTTAAAGAATGTGTTTTAAACAGGTGTTGAGTTTTTCCAATCGAATAATTGTTAAGTGTGGGGCCCAATTAGAGCGCACTTAAAATGCGCCACAATTAGCGTGCGCAAATTTTCAAATATTTAACTGGCAAAATATTTTTGCGCCAGCGTCGCCAGTTCCATTGAATATTCCGCTCTTACTGTTGTTGTTTTTATTATTATTATTTTCCTTCTTTTTTTTGCGCCATGACGAAATAATTTACAAATTGCGCAAAACAGGTTTTCTCACAGTTGCCAATGGCCAAAGAATTCACAACAACAACAACCAAATGCTCAATGAATCTTTTCAGCTGCCAGTTCGCGGCCAAAGCGATTCCCCAGACGGTTCCCTGTGCCAAAAAAAAACCCAAAATGAAAACAAACAAAACAAATGACTCAAATGGCACGCCCAGTTGCCAGTTCCCAGTTGCCAGTTGTCCAGTTGCCCGGACGATCGGTTGCCCGGCTGAGCTCTGGCGATAAGGCGTTATAAACGCCCACAGAACAGCGACAATCCTAACTGAGCGCAGAGACAACGGCAAATTGAATAAATAATCATGGGAATTTATTATATAATCGTGTGGGCTTGATCGATGTGCAGACCAAGAACTTGGTTATGTTTATAAGGGATATAATAAAATATTCTATTTAAATTTTGAATTCCTTTTTTAAACAGTTTTCTGGAAAAGTAAGTAATTTTTTTTACTTTTATTAACTTTTTAATATCTATTAAGTCTTATTTTTGTAAAGCATAACAAATACAAAAACTATGATTTATTAGTATTATAATCTTTATATAGAATCTGACTGTCACATATACTACATATGTATAAATATGTATTAATATTATGATATCTCTATAGAATCGGGCTAATTCTTTAATGATTCTGTTTTTAATAACAATAAGGCGAATATATTCTCTAACGTTTTCATCTAACACTTTAATTTATTGTAATCCCCAGAGATCTACTTTAAACCAGATTTCTGCAGAAATTACGAATTTTTAGCGGAGTTTATATCAGTTAAATTAATATTGTTTTTTTATTTTACGGCATCTGTTATTCTATTATGCAGCATCTTTTTTGGATTACAAACCAACTCCCAATTGGAATGTTTGACTACAGTTTGTCTTTGTTAATACTGGTTTTTTTTTCTTATTTCTGATCTATTGCAATTAGACGTATTTTTTGTTTATTTAGCAGTCCGTACTTTGGCAATGTTAATGGCCAATACGCACTCCGAAGCAACAATGCAATCGCAGCACAATTGGCCCAGTTAGAAATGGTTTTGGGATCAGTTGCGCATCATCAGCTCAGAATCTCGGAGAGTGGGCCGAATACCAACTGTGCAGATGGTGAAAAAAAGCAGCTGCGAAAGCGAATCCGTTCATTGCGAATGGGAGAGGGAAACTGTTGCCAACGGCTATTATCGTGGCATGCCATGTGCGAGAATTTGAAATCAGAGCCAACATTTTTTTATTTGTATACCCTGAGCCCATTGAAAATGGGTAAAACGGGTATAATGGTTTTGTGCAAATGTATCTAACCCAGAGTTTTTTTATCAAGTTTATTCAAATTGTCGATAACCCGTTCCATTTTCATATTATCGATAATTATTAGTTTTTCGCTCCGGCTTTTTGAATATATTTTAGAAACTATAAGAGCTAGCGCTGCCTTTAGTATATTCTTGTAAAGCTTACACAGATGACGAATATTTCAGATATATCTTCCGTTTTGGTTTGGATTTCATAACAATCTTAGCAGTTAATCAAGAATTTAGTATCCATAGTGGTGTGTATGTGGTTCAGGGTATCTCCTAGTCGGGACACTCGCGACTAGAGCATTCTTGTTTTTTTTTTGCTTTGGACTTTTTTTTTGCTGATGTTGCAATTTGTACGCCGTTGAGGCATTAAATTGCATAATTAGCAAGTTCGCGAAGAGCTGTAGAGCTGAAGAGCTGTAGATAGCTATAGAGCCGTATAGCAATGGGTCTGGGTCTGGGTCTGGGTCTCTTGCACACACGTGATCGCGAAATGGAAAGCGTCGTCTTATCTTATTTATAGAGCTTCGCATTTGCAGCTGACACAGTTTTGGCGAGCCACACACAGAAAACAATTGAGAGTGTGGCAAATTCACACGTTGCACTTAGATATACACCAAAAACAAAAAACAAAAAAAATTAAATAAAAGAAGCAAGCAGGAATGCTATAATAAAGATTGTATACTTTAGCCAGCACCTGCAGCTACTGTAGTGAAAATGTTGAAATGCATTTCAGTTTTCCATTAATTTCAGCCTGCAATTGACGACGAACTTTGACTTCCAGATCAAGAATAAATACACACTTGATGGATTGCCTTCTATTTATTATTTTTCTTTATAACACTCTTTTCATACACACATTTCAAATCAAAAGTTAAAGGGTAAAGGTTATTCTACTATAGCAATAAAACAGTTTCCTAACCGGAAATACCGAAAACACTAAAATCATTGTAATGACTTGATCATCTCAAGAGTCATCATCATCATCATTATGATCATCATTATCTCGATTAGCTTGATCATTAAGATCAGTGTGATTAACATAATGAAATTGATTTGATTTTCCCCTGGGAGCATTATTTATTAAAGGTTTAGAGTGGAATATTTTTCTTCTTTTTTTTTTTTGATTAATTACAAGGCGCTGGCCTGCATGCAGCCGCCCGGAACCCTTCGCCCCAATCAGAACCCTCATGCCACCTGTCTTCTTCTTCCTCTTGTTTCTCTTGTGCATTACAATGCTGTACCTGTCCCTGCGCCACAGTGGCAGACGAGGTTGGGCCCCTAATTTGGCTGCCCCTGAGAACTTGAGTAGTTACAAAAGCTGTGCTCTTCTCGGGTTCAAATGAGTTCAAAATGCGTTCGTCTTTAGTTTTCAAAGGTATTTATTTACATTATTTTTGTATGTTTTTTATTCGTATTCTGTAATCTTCGCTTATGCTTTGCTTTTCATTTTCGATTTGTTTGTTGTTGTTATCATTTATTCTTCGAACATTTACATTTACATTTCTATCTCATTTTTTTGATACCCTTGCGTTTAGGCATTCGAATATTGACCGAAGTCTGTGTGCGTTGCATTGAAAAAAGGTTCCTTGAGCTCGACTGATTCCTTATAGTTACTTTATCATCTACATCTTGATATGACTGTTTAGCCAGACAAAGCCGGGCAAACGCCAATGCCTCGCCCTTAAGTTTACTTTTCAATTTTCAATATCTAGTGTTCCTTTTTTCGTTCATTTTTAATTCAAATGTAGAATATCTTTTAATTTTTATTTATGTAGTGTCAGAAATTGAAGCAATCGGTTTTTATGGGAATTTGATATTAAATATATAATTTAAACTTTAAAATCCTACACGCACAACTCTAAAAGGGTATTTGCACTTCAGTGCAAAGAGTTTTTTTTTATTTGAACTCATTTGTTTGCCTGTTTCTTGGTTCTTTTTTGTTTTTTGAGCGGTTTTTATTGGGCCGCCGCTTATCATTATTCAAATATTTTACCTAGACGCACACACATTCCGATCCGATCTGTTCTACCATCTTTCTGAAGGCGATAACAATTACATGCACACACACACACACTTTCGCCTTTTTTGGGTTCTGTTTTTACTCTCGTTCACAAAATGAAATGAGCATATTGGGTGTGTGCAATGTGTGTATGAACGCAATTTTTTTCGCCGCTATTGAAGCTAGAGACTTGAAAATTGGAATATATATTTGTGTATACCCACGTCAGATAACATATTAAGATTTCTGGCTACGCCCACTGGGGGATATATTTCCCAATACTTTAAAGCTAGATATATTAACTTGCTGCCGGATTATTGTTGAACTCATCTAAACATCGCGTAAATAATTATTTGGCCCATTATCGCCCCACAAATTACAAAAATCCCAACATCAACGCTGCAACATTTTTTATATCAATTCTTGTTGGATAACTTAAGTAGTGTACTTGTTTTAGTTGTACTGTGAACGAGTATTGCGCTGTCGGTTACACCCGACTGCAACGTTCTCACTTGTTTAATTTTTTATGTTTTTCTTTTTGTCTCGTAATTATAACAACTGACGCTCAAGTGCACCATTTCCGCTGTCCAATATTATAAAAAAAGAGGGATGAAGAGTGCTGCAGGAGTGTACCGGGAGGAGGGGGCGAAGTTACTCACCTTGCCGGCTGCCTTTTTATAGCGTCGCGTGGCCTCGATGATCAAATCGCGGACGAGCAGCTCGCCGGCGCCGCAGGGCACCAAAATGCGAACATCGCCGAAGCAAACGGTGACCTTCATAGTTTCGATAACACGTTCGATAACACTTTCGATAACACTTGAATTAATTATATATGAATAATGCACTTGTGAGGAATGTATTCAATTAGATGCAGTTGCAATAGCAGTTGTTTTTATTGCAGATGCGTTTCTTGTAATGCACGTTGCTGTTGTTACTGGTATTCGGCTTTGGCATCATCTTCTCTCTCTTCAACTGCACCTTAGCAGCTGCATTCAGTTGTTGGAATGTGTGTGTGTGCGTGTGTGTGCGTAATCTAGCTAGCTAGCAGTGCGAGCGAGATGGCCTTCACTGCACACACGCTCAAAAGGACTTTGGCGTCGCGGCTGCGCACTTGACAGCAGCTGTACACGACGACGACGATGAGAAAAAAACGTTTTTTTCTTTTGTTGTTGTTTCACCTACCACCGAACAGAACGAACTAACGCGCGCGTGCGTGTGTGTGTGTGAGAGAGCGCCGCTTCGAATTGTTTTTATTCGGTTATCGTGCTTTATATCTCGCGCTCTCAATGCAGGATGCACTCGTCGCTCTTTTTGCTTTTGCTTTGTTTATTTATTTAGCATATTTCACTGCATTTGCTGGTAACTGTTATTGTTGTTGTATGAATCACACGCGCAGTCGTCATACAAAACGAGTTACAATAACAACAACATTACACACACACAAAATAAGGCAAACAACAACGGGCCAAGATCATCGGAAACGTCGAAGAAAAAACACACACGTTAGACAACAACATTAACACAAGCTGCAACGGCAATTGCAATTTTTGTTGTTGTTCCACACAAAAAAGTTCGCTTGATTCGCGTTTTGGGTTGTTATTTTTTTTTAGTTAAATTGTCTCTCTTTTTTTACCAACTGGTGGCACACATATTCCGTTCGATCACTTTTCGTCGCAACGTCGTTTCGTGGTTATCTTCGCTCTTGTAAGTAAGCGTCGTTTTGATTTTAATTCTTTCGCTTTTGTTATGCCTGCACCAACAGTTAACAGTTAACTATGTGCGTATCATATTTGCACTCTACACAAATATCATTTAGAGTTGGTTCTTAACGTGTTATTTCAAAAACCAAAAAAAAACAAAAAAAAAACAAATTTATTAGCGTTGAACATCGCGCTGCGCTGCGAACGCTGTCTTCGCGTTAAATGCCAACAACAACTAGCGAGCGCTAGGAAAATGTATGATTATCGATAAGCCCTATAAGCACCTATCGTCAATTATGAGTCGATATTTCACAACGCTGCGATAGTTCAAACGATACATCGATACTTAAATATATCGAACATAGGCGGCAATTGTTCTTAAACATAATTTTTTTAGAATACAATTAATCGAAATTGTATTTAAATAAATAAGCGGAATATAAGTAGATTGCTTAGATTTATGTGTTACCTGAAAAACCTCAGATTGCTTTAGTACTTGTATCGTATTTAAAATTGAAAATTTGTTAATAAGCAAACCCAATTGGGTTTACCTCTTGCTTGTTGGCTGCAACTATATTCCCGCGCAAACGTGTGACCAATTTGTATAATCATATTTGGAGTGACCATATTTGGCAGCTCTACATTTCGAAACTATCGAATGAATTTTACCATATACATTGTAAACAACAATAAATATGCAGTGTGACCAAATCCCCCAAACTAACCAAATACTCAGCGAGGCAGCCGCAACAGCCGCAAGCCCAGCACGAAACGGAGCAAAAACAGTTGCCAATTTCAAGATTGGTTATAATGTAAAATAAAGCAATTTGCACAGAATTGAATTATTGCGACATGGCGGAAACTCGCTCGAGCGGTGGCTACAATTACAAGACCTTGCTGTAAGTACATCAAACAAAGCCCGTAGGCCGGTAAAAATCTCTGGCTTCCAGGTGCACTAACATACCGGAACTTTTCCTCGACAAATTTGTGGCGCGCTCGCATTTCGGTCGCTTCGGCATCCTGGTGAATTTCGTGCTGCGTCCGCGACGCATGACCTGCACGGTCAGCTACGCCAGCGAAGCGGAGGCGGCCGTCGCGCTGCGCGAGGGCAGCGTCTTCAACGGCCACGAGTTCACGATGAGCTACGCGGAGATCGAGAGCGCGCCGGCCCAGAAAACCGAGGAATGGGTCGATCCCGATGTGCAGGCCGAGCTGAGTGCCCTGAGCTCCGGCTGGCGCAACGAATATGCCGGCAGCAAGGCGGGCGCAGCCAACGGGACCAGAGCGAGCACCAATGTTGACCGAGAGCGGGAGCGGGAGCGAGAGCGCGAACGAGACCGCGAGAGAGAACGGGAGCGAGAGCGCGAACGTCAGCGTGCACCCGCACAATTCAAGGCGGCCAAGCAGGAGCTGGAGATCGTAATGCGGAAGCCGGCGCACACCAGCGAGGAGAAATATCGCGCCCTGGACGCACGCGACAAACTGTTGCGGCTGAGCCAACGGCGCGGCACGGCGGCGGATGCGCAACGATTGTCCGGCTACTGTCCGGACATGTGTCCGGAGAAGGAGCGTGTGCTGCGCGAATTTCAACGCCAGGTGGCCGTCTACGAGCTGCAGCCGAATTCCGACGAACTGATCGCCCACGAGCTGGCGGTGAAGCAGTATTCGCGCAGCAGTGCCGATCAGGAGACGCCGCTGCCGCACGAGCTGCGCGGCGAGCCGGCACTGCACATGACCATGAGCTATCTGATGCACGAGATAATGGACATCGGCGAGCAGACGGAGACGCATTTGGGCGATTGGTTTCACTTCGTTTGGGATCGCACACGCTCCATACGCAAGGAGATCACACAGCAGGAGCTGTGCTCTCTCGGCGCCGTCAAGCTGGTCGAGCAGTGCGCCCGCTTTCACATACACTGCGCCGCCCGTCTGGTGGCCGAGGATCCCAGTGTCTTCGATACGAAAATCAATGCCGAGAATCTAACGAAATGCCTGCAAACGCTCAAGTACTTGTATCACGATCTCCGGCTGAAGGGCGTCCAGTGTCCGCGCGAGGCCGAATTCCGGGGCTACATTGTGCTGCTCAATCTGGCCGATGCCAACTTTCTGTGGGACATTGGCCAGCTGCCCGTCGAGCTGCAGAGTTGCCCGCAAATCCGTCGGGCGATTCAATTCCATTTGGCGCTGCAGGACACGAATTTCGTGCGCTTCTTTCAGCTGCTGCGCGAACCGGAGACCAGCTACCTGAGCGCCTGCATCCTGGTCGCCTATCTGATGCGTCTGCGCATTCTCGCCCTGCACCGGCTCGTCCAGGCCTATCGGGCGCCCCGCAAATACGAGTTCTCCTCGCTGCCCGTCACCTACATACGCCAGATGCTGCTCTTCCCCACCGACGACGAGGCCGCCGAGTTCGTCGAGTGCTGCGGCCTCAACGTGAACCAGGCGGGACGCGTCGAGCTCACCCGCATCCACAATCCGGAGCACTACAAGCTGCGCAGACAGATCGAGGTGAGTGTCAAACCACAGAGAATATAACTAACAAATGCAGGTCGGCAGTCACCGACTATACGCCATACTCTGTTCACAGTGCACTCCAACTGGCAGCTTTGCCCTTTTCTATTTAGTTAAAAATAGCAAAGAATATGACTAACAAGTGCAGGTCGGCAATCACCGACTATAAGCCATACTCTGTTCTGTTCCCACTCCAACTGGCAGCTTTGCGCTTTATCTATTTAGTTAAAAATAGCTCATCAACAATAACAAATTCTACATAAGCTTGCTTTACAAGAGGTTTTGTCTTGCCTTCTGTAAGTAATCAAAGGAAAACGTGAAGTAACTGCAAAACTCTGCCTTCACTGTGCATCTCCAACTGTGCCAGATATAGATATTTTGCAGAACTGTGCATTTTGTTCATATTTTTAATCAGAGATCCTTTTTTGCCTGTTACATACATTTGCACAAAACCATTATACCCTCTTTTACCCATTTACAAAGTGTTCATCTAAGTGAATCGGGTGTAACCGACTGCGCAATACTCGTTCTCAGTATAATAACAGCTTAACAGAGTCGATAACGGTATTAACTATTATTCTTATATATTTAGGCCATCATCTATTAATATTATTTTTGAAATTGTTCGGTCATCCGAAAACTGTCTGCCCAATTTGCTGACCATTGCTCTAAAATTGTGGAAAATAGGGATTTCGTGGCTTATTCATGCGTGGTTTTATACGACCAGACGGGCGGACAAAACCAATATACTCTTTTTCAGTGCGTGAACGAGTATACAAAGGAACTTCGCTCTCGCTCTGATTGGCCGTAAAGCATTCTCTCACGCTCTCTCTCTCTCTCTCCCTCTCTGTCGTGCAGCTGGTGGAGTCGAAGCGCCAGCAGAGCGTCGGCGAGTGCATCTGCGGCGAGCCGCTGCCGCCCAAGGCGCTCTACCGGAACCATCGGCCGCACAACAGCTTCAATGAGCAGGGCTACCTCAAGAGCAGCGCCTGGACGGCCAGGGATCAGCTGCCCAACGGCGACGAACTGGAGGAGGAGGCAGCCACAACAACAGCAGCAGCAGCAGCAGCACCAACTGCAGCAAGAACAGTTGCTGCAGCACCAGCAGCAGCAGCAACAGCAGCAACAACAACACCGATGGATAATCTCTTCAAGGTGCCGCTCTTCTCGGCGCCCATTTCGCCCAAGGTCAAGGCAACAACGCCGCCGCCGCAGCCGGCAGCACCGCCGGCGCACAACAAGGGCTTCAGCCTGATGACGGTGCCGGAGAGCGCCGCTCCGTTCACGGGCAACATATTCGAGACGAAGCCCGGCCAGAGCTTGGGTGGCTTCACCATGGCAGCAGCCAAGTCGCCGCCGCTGCCGTTGCCGTTGCCGCCGCTGCAGCAGCAGCAGCAGCAGTATCATCACCATCATCAGCAGCAGCAGCAGCAGCAGCAGCTGCAGCAGAAGGCCGCCGAGGAGGCCAAGCTGGCTGCACTGCAGCAGGCCATCGCGGCGGCCAAGCAGCGCGAACTGGAGCTGCTCGAGCTGCAGAAGCTGAAGGCCGAGCAGGCGGAGCGGACGCGACAGCAGCGCCTGGCCCGGGAGGAGCAGCAGCGCCAGCAGCAGCAGGCGGCCAAGGCAGCGGCGGCAGCAGCGGCAGCGGCCGCCGCAGCTGTTGCGGCAGAGGAGCAGCGTCAGCGCCTGGAACGGCTGGAGGTGGAGCGCGCGGCGAAATGCAAGCGGCTGCTGCACGAACTCATCGATCAGCAGCTGGAGCAGCTGTGCCGCCAGGAATGGCGCCTGCATCGCGGCGCCCTGGACACCTACGAATCGCTGCTGGAGCAGCAGATCGCGGAGCTGGCGCACCGGCAGCTGCTGCGCGCCGACTACGAGCTGGGTTTGATGCGCCACTACTGGCGCCGCTGGCGCAACTATCGACGCGTGCAGCAGCACAAGGATGCGCTGTTCGCGTGCCTGCCGCTCAGCTTTGGCGGCGAGTCCAGCCAGCGGCTGCACGACGTCCAGCTGGCGGAGCAGCCGCTGCGCCTCATGCGACGCTATCGTCAGGGCGAGGCGTGCGACTATCGCCAGCTGCTCGCCGGCCTGGAGGATCAGTGCTGGCTCAAGCTGGACCTCTGGGAGCTGCTCGCCCGCACGCTCCAGCAGCGCCAGCAGCAGCTCCAGCTTCAGCTGCACTACACGCCCGGCGCCCGACACTTCTTCAAGCTGCTGCTCTCGCTGCCCGCGGGCAATGCGGGCTTCGTCATGGAGCACGCCCTGGACCGTGGCCTGCTGCAGCGGCCCGTGCAGGGCGCCGCCGGCGACGGCTATATCAATGGACTCGCGCACGGCGTGGCGCTCTCCGTGCACAAGGTGACGGGCATGCCCGAGGAGCGGCGTCCCAGCCAGCTGGACAATGCCGATGGCATCGTTTGCTTCGTCGACGCCAAACAGCCGCTGGAGGCGCGCCAGCGCCTGCACTGCCTGGCCCGGCACAGCGGCTGCGGCTATGTGGCGCTCATCGTGCACCAGCAGGAGCCGCCGCCGCAGCCGGAGCAGCTCGCCCAGCAGCTGCAATTGGACGCGTTTGGCGCGTATCGCATCTTCGACTGCCGGACGATGTCGCGCGGCAAACAGAAGCTGCAGCTGGTCGCGCTGCTCCAGTGCGCCGTCCAGTTTCTGGCCCGGCAGCCGCATCGCAGTCGCGGCCCGCTGCAGCAGCGGGAGCTGCCCGAGTGGCTGTTCGGCCATTTGGGCGACGAGCTGTATCGGCGGCTGCGTCTGGCGGCGCAGCGGGACACGACCATCGGGCAGCGGTGCCGGCGCTCGCCGCACTTCTGCGCCCAGCTGTACAATGAGGCAGTGCGTCGCCTGCAGCTGGTCGCCGGCGAGCCGCTGGAGGATCGGCCACAGCTGCCGCACGAGCTGCGCGCCTACGTGGAGCCGCTGCCGGCGCAGGCGCCGCTGCCCAATCGCCTGGAATACTTTGTCGACGGCTGGCAGACGCGCCAGCAGCGCGATAAGATCGTTCAGCTGCTGGAGGAGGCCAAGCTGCCGGCGATGGCGCCGCTGCCGGCGGCGCCGGAGCAGGCGGGCCACGAGATCTGCGAATGGCTGCTCAACTATGCGCAGCTGAGCGAGGAGGACTCGCTGGTGGAGACGGTGGCGCTGCGTGCCATCCAAACGCTGGAGCTGCAGCTGCGCTCGGGCGGCATCAACTACCTGGACATTGTGGAGATCTTCGCCAAGGAGCGCCTGCAGCTTGCACTCCGCCGCAGCGCAGACACGCTCCCCGCCGCCGTTGTCTACAGGCGCCACACCATGCAGCGCTGCTTCGAATCCCACTGGTACTACGAATGGCAGCCGGCAGATCCGCCGCCACCAGTTGACGAGCAGCAGCCGGAGCCGGAGCCGGAACCCGCACCGCAACCGGAGCTGGCTGAAGCGGTGTTGCGGCCAGAGCCGCTGAGCTTTGAGCAGGTGCTGCATCAGGCGCAGGCCGCGCTGGACAAATGCCGCGAACAGCGCATAAAGCGCAAAACCGTAAACGTGCTGAACGAACCCCACGTGCCCCGTCTCGATGCCCAGGCCGTGCAGCAGGCACAACAGCTGGGCCAGACTGGCAATCTGCCGGCGTCGCAGGACTCCAAGCGACAGCGTCTCAGCTCACCGGGCGGGAAGTGCACAGCTCCGCTGGAGCGCACCGAGCGCCTGCTCAATGGCAGCCAGACGAGTGAAGAGCGGCGCCTTCAAGTGCTGCAACGTGCCAATAAGTTTTTCTGATTGCCAACGCATTTGTTTGTAATTTACTAAGCTTTGAGTTCGTAATAAATATAATTTGTCATTTTAGCAACAAACAATTGCGTTTAAGTGAAATGGGCCGAATGTGTGACAATGGTTTTTGAATTTGGCGCTTAAAGTTATGCATCGCTCGTTATACAACACTGCTCGAATGCAACTGCGCCTAGCTGTTATTTGGAAATTCATTGAATACGTTTGGCGACAACAGCACTTTTTAAATTATTAATGTTTATTGATTTTGTTAACTACGCCATGAATTTCATATAATTAGATCATATCCAACAAAAAAAGCAGACGATGGCAAATTTAATTGCGACGCCCAAAAGTATGCATGCAACACTGTTCGACTGCCAAATGCTATCGAAATGCAATGTGCGTTATCGTTATCGCTTTAGCCGCAATTTGACAGTTAGGTCATTTTAGGAAGCAAATCACGTTGGCCTTGGAATCATTTCATTCTCAAATTTCACAGTATTCATATCAAAATTATTTTAACAGAACAACTGACCAAAATCAAATTAAAAAAAAGTTGCACTTTTTTCAAATATATCAAAATTTGTTAAAAAAGAAAAAAAAATTAATTTAATTATAAAACAAAGCGCCGTTGTAAGGGAAGAATAAACATTTCTTTGCAAACTACAAATAACTAAAACACAAGGCTCCCTAGTTTCTATAGTTTGTGAATTTTGCACATTCTTCCAAAAAAAAATAGCATAGTGTCGAAAATTGTTCTGTTTCATTTCGAATCGGCGCCAGCACTTAAGAACCTTGCCGGCAAAATGAATAATCTTCCCGGACTTGGCGCATTGCGGATGTTGCACTTACAAGGAGGTACGTATGGACTCTATAGATGCTATTCTATAGGTAGACTTAGATGCATGATGCACACATAAGTATATCCTTGCAGAGGGGACTTTAAACGACATCTACGACCCTATAAAGTATATATATTCATGATCAGCATCAACAGCCGTGTCCGTCCGTCTGTTTCTATAAACACCAGCCTCTCAATTCAAAAGCTATCGTCATGAAACTTTCCATAAATTCGTCACTTTGTTGCAGGCAGCATATATGTTGGATTCGGTCGGATCGGGCCACTATATCACATAGCTTTTTGTAATTATTAATATCGAACCACTATATGATATAGCTGTCATAGGAACCATCGGTCGAAAAAGGAGTTTTTGTATGAACAACTTTTTTATTTTTTACGAAATCCTGACCAAGTTTCTTAACTAAGAATGTAACCGAATGCTATCAATATCAGATCACCATATCATATAGATGCCATTGGAACGATTGGTCGAAAAGGGAGTTTTTGTATAAAAAAAAATATCCAGGCCAAACTTGGCAATTTTTCCTAAGCTAGAAACATAATACTATTAATATCGCTTCACTATATCATATAGCTGCCAAAGGAACGATCGATCATATAGGAAATTTCTTAACTGAGTGCAGAGCACAATATTTCTGATAAGGGAAAACTGTATTCAGCCACATGTCTGCAAGGGTATTTAATGTTCGGCATGCCGGAACTAACCGTGCTCCCCAATAATTGCGCACTCCGGCGCCAGCTCTCAGCCGCTGTCAGCTGTGGAAACGTGCGTTGGTCAAATCGCTGAAGACGCAGTGCAACGGCCTAGAGCGGACGTCCAGCATATTGGCGACATATAGATCGGTGCGGTGCCGCCTGATGCGCAAGATGTCGGTGGCGATGCTCCGGCGCCGATCCAGCCTCAACTTTCTGGAGAAGAAGGCGGTCGATGCGGCGGCCGTCGCGAATGCGGGCCACGCCCGGCTGCCGGTGGCGATGCGCCACTATCCGAAGACGCTCGCCCAGAAGCGGATCAGCCTGTGCCAGGAGCCGATGATAATGCCCTCGTCGAACGTGTGGGCCAGCTTGCTGGCGCAGCGCTCCTTTGCCACGTTGAGCAACAAGCTCGGCAGGACCAACGAGCAGAAGCAGCGCCTGCGGGCGATCAAGGAGCGTCCGCTGGTGCCCATACTGGAGTTCATGGACCCACCGCTCGGCCAGATCGAAATGGGCGCCTATCCGGTCAAGGTCACGGACGGAGCGGCTGAGCCAACGGAGGGCCACGGTGCGAAGGAGCAGCGCGTGCCGCAGCCGATGCGCACCAGGCGAGGCGAGACGGAGCCGCTGGCCAAGCGGCAATTGAATGCGAAGAGCAGCGATTGGGCGCTGAGGCGCTCCAGCAATCTGCAGTACCTGATGTCCAAGCATCCGTTGATGCACAAGCTCCAATCGCCGGTCTTGGCGTACCTCAAGTCGACCAATGCGATGGCGCACAGCCTGGACACGTTCGAGACGCGACTCCGGGCGCTGCGCACGGCGCAGCCGCTCAAGCTCCGGGTGCCATCGCTGGCGGACAACGACACCTTGACCGTCAGACAGCAGTACAGGCGCTACTGGACGCCCCGGTTCACGAACATGAATCCGCGGACAACAGTACCCCAAGCGTGCAAGAAATATGGTCCCACCGCACTGGTGCTGCCCACCGTCAAGGCGTACAAGAGATCGCCGCTGAAGCGCGAGCCGCGCCAGACGAAAGCAGCCGCCCGCAAGCAGCAGAAGCAACTGGCCAAGGAGGCGCCAAAGGCAAAACAACGCAAGCCGGCCAAAATCTCGGAGCTGGCTGGCGAGCGACCCGAACGCGACGATCTCAACCATCTGCTGGGCGATCTGCTGGCCAAGAAGCCGAAGGCGCAGAGCGTCAGCATCGAATTCAATAAGACGGCGCCGTTGTTCAAGCTGGTCACGGCCAGCTTGGAGGGTCGCAGCAAGCTGCACAACAAGACCTTCGACAAGCAGCTGGAGAGTCCGCAGCTCTTTCGCCATCCGACCATCAGGAATCTGCACGGCTCGCCCGCCGGCAAGCGTCCGGCCATCTTTCTCGGCCAATCGGCCGTCTTTCGGGCCAAAACGCTATTGGAGAACAAGCTGAGCATGCTTTTGAATTCCACGCAGGAGGACGACGAGAATGCCGACGACTAGCATAATCTTCACAGACACTGAGTATCGGCAAAATTAACCAATATTATTGAACGGAATCTTGAAATATTGTTGTTACCGTCCAAATTCTAGTTACCCATTCAATTTATTTTTCTGGTCCCCTTCGCACGTTTCCCGTGTGCTTTTTAAAATGCTTTGTTTACATATCCACAAATAAATATAAATAAATATAAATATATAAAAATATATAGGTTTTATCTGTTTGCCACGCCCCCAGTGGCCGTATGCAAAAATGATTCAATGCGATCTTTAGAGCAGGTCATCAGTAATGAGAAATGAGAGAAAATTGAAACTGTGTGATATATATAGATTAAATCAATTTGCCACGCCCCCCGTAGGCGTAGCCAAAAAATATTAACATTTTATCTGAAGCAGATATACACAAGTATATATTCCAAGTGGCAAGTCTCTAGCCCAATGAATGAGTATCTAAATCTAAATTTAGCCCGCACATGCATTATTATCTATTATCATCTATTAGGCTATATTCAGGATATTCGCTCTTAACCCTTATTTAAGATCTTTTCAGATGTTTCTAGAGGATTCCTTGAACTACAACATTATTTTTGCATATGGGCAATCTATCATAGAAAGAGAGAGAGGGAGAGAGAGAGAGAGAAAGCGAGACTCTAGATGTGACTAATCGCGCACATTATCGCCGTAAACATGTTTATCATAATTGATTCTGTTTACTTGACCATTTCACCAAAACAAGCCTCAATTGGCGCAGCAAACCAAAACAATGACAGCAAAATACGTAAGAACGCTGCAAGCGGGCGTCACCGACAGCGCAATACTCGTCCACAGAACCCTAGCAATAAAAACAACAAAAAACTTTGCGTCTGGGGTGGAAATCGAACCCAGTCCAGTATCTGGCTTTAAATATATCTTTAAGATTTTATGAATATTATGTATATATATTTATTTATTTATAAATATAAACCAAAACCAATATACTCTTTAGACTTCCTGAACGAGTGCAACAACAAAGCGTCACCAGCGATGTTTGCATCCCCCTCCCCACACCGCCCGCCGAGCTCTTTCCGCCATTAATCAGGGCAACTATTTTTGGACGCGCTGCGTCGCCAAAGTGCAAGATCATCCCACGTCTGTCCGTTCACGTGTCGCCCCCCCCCCACCCCCTTCTTTTTTGCAGCCCCTCTGCAAATTGGAGCATTTCACAATTGCATGCAAAATTACATGAAATAATAAATTTTCTTTTGTCTTTTTTTTCGGGCAGCTTCGCCGCCAGCATCGGTTTTTTTTTGTTTTGGCCAAGGAGTTGGGCTGGCGAAGGACTCTGCACGACTTTCTATTTGAACAATTGACTAAATTAAACAAATTTGCTGTCGCATTAACAATAGCATGGATATTATATATGTAAAACTAATCGAAAGAACAAAAAATAGGAAGGAAACAACTTGAGCTCAACATTTTCGCCATCAATCGAAAGGAGTTTTGTGTGTTGTCGTCAAATGTTCGATATTGTTGTTGTTGTTGTTGTCTTCGGTCGTTTTGTATTTTTGTTGTTCACGATGCTGCAGCCACTTACTGAAGATGATGCTGCACCTTGCACTGCCGCAGGGCCTCATTGAAGCCCTCGCACAGCGTCAGATCGGACTGACCCTGGGCGCATTGCAGGAACTGTTTGATCTCCCAGGCGCAAGCGCCCTGCGGCTCATTGGCCTGTCCCTGCTGGGGATAGTACGGCTGCTGCTGTTGGGCAACTGGTGCGGCAGCGGCTGGTGCTGCGGCGGCTGCCTCCTTGTCGCCGGACCCGCTGAACATCGATGTGAGTCCATGGCCGACGGTATGGCCAATGGCGGAGCCAACGGCAACGCCGCCAGCGGTCGCGGCCATTTGCTGGAACATCGACGGCTGCTGTGGTGCCGGCATGCCAACGGCGCTGGGTGGCGCCGCCATCTGTGCCGGTGCTGGTGGTGGTGCGGCGACACGTGCGGGCACTGGGGCCGGTGCATGCGCGGGTGCGCTGCTGCAAAATAAAATACATCAAATGTAATTATAGAACTTGGTATTGTTATTATTGTTCTTGTTGTTGTTGTTGTTGCCACGCGTTTGCACTTTGGCCCTTGCACAGTTTCCGTCTTTCGTTTTCTGTTTTCTAGGTTACGTAACGACTTGCGGCACGGAAACTTCCAGAAATTGCGTTACGTTGCGCCAATTCGCCCTTGCATTGCACACACAATTTGGATACACGCATAAGCCACAAATCGTTTACTTGCAGCAATTGCACAATATTGAAAACACGTTGCGTTTGTTGCGTCTTTTACGTTTTTTGTCCAATTGGATTTTTGTTACGTTTACTGGTGCAGAGTGCAGCCTGCTACTTACCGTCTTACTGATGGTGGGGGGCTAGCAGAACGTCCACGGCGTACCATTTTGTTTAGATTTTTTTCTCTTTTCTTAATTTATTGAAGTTCGAAACAAACAAGTTATTTGGTTATTTACGAAAATTTTACTGTGTGACTTCGGTTGCTTGCTGTGCTTTATAAACTTTTGTGCGAAACTAGGGTTGTGTAATGTCAACGTCGATGTCGCTTGTTATCGATGTTTGTGGCACAGTGTTGGTCAGTTGCAGTGCTGCCACACTCAAAATGTAAATGCCGATATATCGATATATTTACGAACGTTATAACGGTTAATGGCGCCCTCTTGCATTGGAATGGAATCTTCCACATCGATGCACGTAAAAGAAAGGTTACAAAATGCAATTGACGCTAGTTTTGCTGCTTGGCTATTGCTTGGTCAATGCGAGCTCGGCCGAGGATCTGCTCGAGCTGAGCTGCACCACAGACGCGCACTGCAAACAGTTTGAGGGCGGCAGTTGCCACGATTCGCGCTGCATCTGCACGGCACATGGCAGCCAGGATCGCGTGGACTGCCAGCCCCGGGATGGGAAGCTGAACAACATCATTGGCGGGCAATGTCCCTGCAGTCAGCCGCATGCCGAATGCGATAAGGAGCTGAATCTGTGCTACTGTGCCGACGGCTACACGGCCAGCAAGGATCGACGCCGCTGCCTGGCGCTCCAGGTGCCGCTGGACGGGCCCTGCGAGCTGGCGCACCAGTGTCAGCTCAGCGACACGTTTGCCGTGTGCCACATGCCGCAGAAGCGCTGCATATGCAAGGAACACTTTGAAGCGCATCTGGGCCGCTGCCTGGGCCAGTTGGGTGAGTGCGTCAAGCGGTCCAAAATCCATATTTTATGCACATTAAGCACTTCACAGATCTGAGCTGCAGCAATGACACGCAGTGCGCCACCATCGGCTCGGCGATTTGCCTGCCGCTGGCCAAGAAGTGCGCCTGCATCGTTGGCCATGTGCCCAATCACAATATGAGCGCCTGCGTGCCGGGCGCCGCATTTGGCGCCAACTGCACGAGTCCGGCCGAGTGCCAGCTAGCGCTTGGCGCCGGCGCCACCTGCCACGGCAGTCGCTGCAGCTGCCGCATCAAGCACTATCTGCGCACCATGCCGGAATCGAACGCCACGACTTGTGAGCCGATTGTGGCATACGGTGCCTACTGTCGCCACACCGAGGACTGCCATCAGAAGCAAACGGATGCGGATCGGGTGCAGAATGCGCGCATGCAGTGCACGCGAGGCGAGTGCAATTGCCGTGCCGGCTACCACGTCGTGGACAATGAGTTCTGTGTGCTGTCCCCTGCGGCAGTCAACCAGTTAGATAAGTTCTTGCCACTGCCAATCCTATTCAGTTGGCTAATTTATTCTTGTGTGTGGTAAATAGCTCGCACAACAAACAAATACACATAAGCATACGAATTGAAGTTGAAATTGAAAGAGATGTCGATTGTTAATATTGAAGTACACAAATACGTTAAGTGAATGTGGTTAGAGGCCGATGCGCGCCGGTGTCCGGCGTGGCGTTGCATTGCCCGGCGTAGCGATTTCCTGTTTGCCGGCCAATTGCTCTTCACGCTGGGCGGCCTGCTGTTTGCGCTCCTCCATCTCGTGCTGGGCCTGCAACATTTGCTCCTCCATCTCCTTGAGATGCTCGGCGGCCAGTTTCTTCTTGTCGCGACCGCTGCGGCCGGTCTCCTTAACCGAAAAGAACATCGGTCCCAGCTCGGCCAGCCAATAGCCGTCGACAGCGGTGGCACACTGCATATACTCCTTGGCGGTCATGATCAGCTCATGGTAGACGACATAGTCGGGCGTGGTTCCCAGGCCGTAGAGCGCCGATGTCGGATGCAAATGGCAGGGCATGCCGGTTCGTAAATTCACGTACTCGCCAATGCCCTTCAGCCGGGCCGCCTGATAGAAGTAGGCGGAGCAGATGCACTTGCGCACAATGTCCCAATCGGTGCCGCACGACTTCACGTTCATCTTCTGCTGCGTCATGATGTCCTTCAGCTGCTGGCGCACCTCGCGCACCTTCCGCATCGCCTTGATGTGTATGAAGTGCTCGTTGCACCATGTGGAGCTATAGCTGCGGGCGCCGGCGGAGATTGTACGTATTTAAATTAATGTACTTAGATCGAATGCTGCTGGGACTTACCTGTTCTGCTTCCACTGCAGATAGACATTGAGGTAGGTGAGATGATCCGATTCGGGCACCTGGAACTTTTCGCGCACACCATCCGCCTCCTCCTCGCGTCCCTTGGGCCGATAAAATATCGACGGCACGGACAACATGGAAACTGCAAAGGCAGAAGATGAGATCAGCATCAGATGTTGAATATGTGGAATAAGAGGGTATTTAATTTTGGGCAATAATGTGGATGACGCACCTATGATGAGCACCTCGGCGCTGCACTCCATTTGGCAGGCAACGATGAGCATCTGGCACTGCGGCGGATCGAGGGGAAACTCGGCCATTTGTCTGCCCAGGGTGGTCAGGGCGCCGGTGTGATCCAGGGCGCCCAATATCCACAGCTGGTACAGCGAGTTGAGGATGTTGTCCTGCGGCGGTGGGTCCATGAAATGGAACTGCAGCAGATCGACAACGCCCAGCGATTTGAGCAGCAGCACCGTATTGGCCAGATTGGTGCGCTGTATTTCGGGCACGGTTAGGGCCAGCAGCTCATCCTTGTACTGGCGCTGCGTGTAGAGGCGGAACGCCTGGCCGGGACCCGTGCGACCGGCACGGCCCGAACGCTGATTGGCATTCGCCTGCGAGATCGGATAGATCTGCAGGGCGTCCATGCCGATGCGCGGATTATAGACCTTCAGCTTGCAATAGCCGGAATCGATGACATAGATGATGCCGTCAACGGTCAGCGATGTTTCCGCTATGTTGGTGGCCACCACGCATTTCCGTACGCCATCGGGCGATTTTTGGAAGATCTTCGCCTGGAGATCGGATGGCAGCTGCGAGTAAATCGGCAATATGCTCAGCTCGGGCGCATTGTCGATCTCGCCGAGACGCTCCTCGAGCACCTCGCAGGTGACCTCGATGTCCTCCTGGCCAGGCATAAAGATCAGCATGTCGCCCTCGTTGGGCGTCAGATGCACCTGCAGCGCCTGCTTGACAGCCGATTCCACATAGTCCTCGCACGCATTCTTGCTAAACATCACATCCACCGGAAACGTGCGTCCCGGTATGGTAAACGTCGGCACATTCCCAAAGAATGTCGCAAACTTGGTCGAGTCCATCGTGGCAGACGTCACAATCAGTTTCAGGTCATGGCGACGTGCCACAATCTGCAAGTTGACCAAATCAGAATTTGAAAATATTAGTTTTGAATTGAACGGTGAAAGATCATTTTTTGATAGGCAACAAAATTGGGAAGGACGAATTTCTGGTTAGTAAAGAAAGGTATCAACAGGAAAGGCAGCTCTAGCAAATCTTACATCTTTCGTGAAAATCTAGTTTGCAGTCGGGTGTAACCGACTGTAAGTGGGCGTGACCGAAATTGTCAGCTTGATATTTATAGGACGTCATCAGAAAACTGCACACCAAATTTGTTTCTAAAATTGTGGGAGATATGAATTTTGTCGGGCTACCCATCTCCAAGATATACGGATTTTATCGATTTATATTTTTCGAAAATGAGTAAGGGGGAGTACATGCTATTTTCAAAAAATCCAAAAAAAATTATTTTCAATAAAGAATATATTTGGAATGCAGAATCAATCTAGAGGACAAACCATGAAAGAAATGGCATCAAACATGAAATTCGGTTCAGTTTTGACAAAGTTATGGGCGTTTGAAATATGGGAGCTATGGATCCGAGAGCTTTACATGTTAAAATTGTTGTTAATTTTTGCATGATTTTTGACAAAAAATTTGACCCCCTCAGAATCGGTTTTAATGTTGTTTTTTATACTAATTGCGACAACCGGAATCGATTAAAAATGTAAATTTGCATTTCTAAATTTTGAAAAAAAAAATTTTCCCAAAATGCTTTTTTCCCCAAAAAATTCAAAAAAAAATTATTTTCAAAAATGAATATAATTGAAATGCAGAATCAATCTAGAGGACAAACCATGAAAGAAATGGCATCAAACATGAAATTCGGTTCAATTTTGACAAAGTTATGGGCGTTTGAAATATGGGAGCTATGCATCCGAGAGCTTTATATGTCAAAATTTTTTTCAATATTTGCATGATTTTGACAAAAAATTTGACCACAAAGTAAAAAGAGTATATATTAAAATGGTTTAAATTATAGTAATAAAACGAAAAATGTCCACCTCAAAAATGGGTGTACATAGGAATGGGAATTCGCTAGAAGATACTCTACACAGAGAAAAATATTGAAATATGGTTCAGAAGTATAGTAAGTTCGAATTTCCTTAAACCGAGTGCAAAATACTTAAATAATCTCAATTTGAGTGTTTTTAGCTCTAGTATGCCTCTTAATAAAAACTAGACAACAACAAAACAAAAAATATACATTTTTCTACCAATAAAATATGATATATGAAAATCCAGATTCACGAACCGAGCCTTTACTCGAACCGTGAACCGAACCAACGACAATTTTTTATAGCTTTGCAGCCATGAGACTATTCGACTGTTTCCCTCGCAATTACAACCCATGAATTTTTGATGCCAAATCGAACTAATGGACAAACCTTGAACAGATTGGAAACCAAGTAATGGTTGGACGATGACCCACGAGCATTGGGAGCGTAATGGTCAATAGCTTCACGTAATGAAGGACTCTATAATGACGTTGCGGCCACGGGTCACGCATTCTGGGCCATTCCACTAAAGGCTACTTGATTCGATGGCCTTGGGGCCACTTGCAACTTGCTTCACCACCCACCACGCAGCCCACGCAGCGCAGTGAAAAACGGCAACAACAACACAAAAAAATGTGTTTAGTCATACGAGCATGACCCAAATCCCGAGCGCCGGCCCCTGAGCTGAGCAGCGCATCAAGTCAAAGTCATAAAAATCCATGCAGCAGCATATCCTGAGCTCTGGCCACGTCAAGTGTGTTGAGTTTCGGCCAAACGAAACTCAACACACACGAAGCGCGCCCATGAACGCCAGAGAGCGAACGAGAGAGCGCGCGCGTCGTGCAGAGAGCAGTAAACACACTCACAGTTTCGGCTGCGACTCAAGCGATTTAACGATTTGACGAATCGGCAAGTCGACAGACGAGTACACACCGGTTGGGCTGGCGGCGCTGCCACCCACCTCCCCCCTGCAGCACACCACCGGCGTGGCAAGGGGCAAACATGCTGCGAATCACGTACGCAGCTTGCCCAGAGATGAGGATGTACAGCAGATCCTGTGCGCTGTTGTGTCGTGCTATGTGTAGATTATGTACACATATGTATGTATGTGCCTCTGCCTGTGCCTGTGCCTGTGTGTGGGTGTCTCTGCATGCCTGGGCAAAGCACGACAACAAACACAAAAAGCTCGCATCGCCGTTCAACCAATTCCGCTGCAGCACCTGCTGCAGCGCAGCGGCCCGCTTGAGTCACGGGCAACTTAGCAAGCAAATTGCGCATTAGTTTTCAATGCGGTTATGAAGAGGTGGGACGAGCCCACAAATACATACGAAAAACGCTTTATTATGCGGCTTATCGAGATATCCACATACCTAGACAATATGCGCACTTATGTATGCACATACACATACGTGCATACAGTTACACGAATATCACATACGTATCGAGAGCAAAGTATTTATAACAACAAACGCAGCTCCAACGCCAACGCATTGATTTCATTTTATCTCCGGAGCCGAGCGTTAAATGACGTTGAGCAATGTCCCGTATCCACGGCATTTAAGATAGTACCTCGATATATGACAGTTATAGATGTTTGTACATGCATCAGTAAATATATATGTATATGTACAAACTTATTTAGCTTATGGGAATGGTAGATAAAGCACATTGCGAAAAATGTACCAAACGGAAATGCTGAGAGAAATGCGACAAAAGCTTTACTATAGAGAAACAAATAAGAAAGTTGCAGTCGGGTGTAACCGACAGCGCGATACTCGTTCACAGCGTAAAAACAATTAAAATATGAAGTCTAGCATTATGTATACACATACAAAATAATAAGCGAGCATAAAAAACAAAAAAAATCACTTTGCCTTCACGCGGTCTCGAACCCAGGACCTACCAGAAATGGTTTTTAAACCGAACCGGTTTGAACTCGGAATTTGTAAAACCAAGCCAAACTATTTCTTGAAACTTGAGCCACATTTCAAATTAAAATTAATTTTAATCTACGGTGGTTTAGATGATAAACATTAGTAAATCTACTGCGACTAATTGCCTTAAATCAATATAAGGTTCTCAAGATATCAATGCGAATATATATGTGCTTATATGTACTCATGCTCATATCAGTCAAGGGTATTATTCACGGGCGTATAATCGATGACATTATATGAGCTCGTATTTGTGAAATGTTTTATGATCGTATCGTAAAGTTTATATATAAAACAATAGAGAAATCGTTTTGAAATTAACTTACAACTGTAAATATATGACAAAAGACAACTGAGATCAGTGCACCTTAGTAAAGGAAAATATAAATATATACATGGGTTGTGATTTAAAAACATAGCTGGTATTATTTACCGCTTTTTGAGTTTCCTAATTTTAAATGGTTGCTTAAAAAATTAAAACCTAAAATAGAAAACAAACTTTTTATTTAATTTTTATTAAAGTTAATAAGTAGATGATATGATTTAAAGATCTGTTTGCGACGCTTTAAGCTTATTTATAAAACTCTATTCACCCACAAGATTGGAAAATGTGTGGAAAACTACTGAAATTGTAAATTAGCTAGTTTGTTTTATGAACTTTGAGTTATAGAGTCATATTTGGAGATTAGTTGGTGTACTTTCATGATCTGGATTAGCTGTGACTAAGGCTGACTAGGACAAATCACGAGCTATGGTCACACACCCACTTAACTGTACTATATACTATATATATATTATATATATACACATCGTATGTGTGTATGTATTCAACTGATACTAGTCTTATTCGATTGCGGTCGTATAAGCAGAGCATTTAGTACATTTATGAATGTATATCAATGTTTACTTACTACGAGTTCTATTTTCCTTTTTCTTTATTGTTTTTTTTCTTTTCGTTTTTGTTTTAATGTGGAATGTAGTATATCAATCTTGATAGCGATAACGCGACCAGGGAGCCACTTGAGTTAAGTTGTGACTTTGGTCGAAATATTTACATACGCACACACATATGTGCACATACGTGTATGTATTTGGATGCAACTGGTTTGTGTGTGTCTCTTTCAAAATCATTCACACAGTGCTTGTCGGCAGTAAGCGCACGCATGGTAATTATGTGGAAACAGGAAATGAAAACTCAATGAAATTCAATAAATGAGGCTTAATAAAGATAAAGGTCTCAAAATGAAGCGCACGCGTTTCGAAGCTTATAAATCAACAAATATTTGTCGTATATATATTTTATATAAATTATAAATCAATATATGTAGTATATTTATGTATATGCATCATATCTAGCAGGAAATTGCATGCAGCTCTGGCAATCAAAAATGCAAAAAATTAACAAAAAAAAGAAATTAAATAAATAACAAAAAATAATAGAATGAATAATATCAAAGAAAATACAAAACATTTTCGTCGTCATTTGTGGAATTTGATGGGCACAGAGCCAACAAATATCTTAGATGACAAGAATCGGGCCAAACGAAAATATATACATACATACATATAAAAGAACAGCAATGCTTTGGGCATGATAAATACAAATTAAGTCTTTTAGATAGTGGCCTTAAATAAAGAAAAATAAAACCAGAAAAGAGTAAAATAAAAAAATATGATGCGACTTTATATAAGAAATTGTGACAATCTATTTTGATTGAAGGGCATATCATATATGTACATTATAAACAGCTGTGTACATATATCAAAATCAAGTCAAATATATACTTGGAATCTCTTATCTTTGTAGTATTAGACGAGTTTCAAAAGGAATTTATTTGAGAACACATATACATATAACTTTTTTATTATTATTATGGGGCGTTTACATTTGCCGTAATACCAAATAAGCTGTCAAAATTGATTGTTGTGGGTTTGTGCGCTTGATCTTGAGACTGGAAGTCTATCGCGACCTGCCAAGTAATTCCCAGTTGGCATATAATTGATTTAATGATCCCATATAGTATGTGCACACATACATAAATTACAACGACAACAACCCAGACAAACGAGCGTAATTAAATATGAAATTTATGCAAATGTATGAAATACAAAATTGCAAGAGAATAAAAAAATATGGACTTAAGAAAAAGTATATCTCAAGGGTCATACAAATTAAAATGTATTTAAAATTCCTAGATAAAAAAAATTTGATTACAAAATTAATATGTTTTAAAGTATATATTTAACTTGTATATAAATTTTACAATACAATTCAAAAATATTTCGCGCAACCTCAAACTTGATGGAAAAGTCAACGTCGGTTTCTTTTATAGGGTATTACGGTTATGTTATTGAATGTGTAACGTCTTGACGAAATTATCTTGAAAGCAGGAATTCTCAGCCACATAAGAGAATATAAGGAATTAGCATGAAGTATTTTAAAACAACATTCGACATTACCATATCCGTTAGCTTTTGTATAGAGGTAATCTCTTAAATTTAATCCTTGTTATAATTACAGAACGTCCAAAATTAGAACCAGTTGGTTTGGTTTCCTTTGTGGCTCAATAAACCAGTTTAAAAAGTATAAAAAGTACATTTAATTTTAAATAAGCCCGAATTTATTGAACATAATAAGGATGCAAATTTTGATTCTGAAGATCGGTAAAATAAACACACATAATTAAAGAGTATTGTAATATCGGCATGCCTGAGCTAGCTATGTTGTTGTTGTGCGGGTTTGCCTGGCGCCAGCCAACAAATCTATGCGATATGTCTCGCCATATAATTGATGTCCGCATGCAATTTTCAGTGCATTTGCATTGCAAAATGTCGGAATGGGTGAGAGGGGAAAGCTTTTGGCGTGAGTCTGATGAACTGAGTGGGTAGCGAGTGTTGTTGTGTACAACAAACAGCGCGAAAGCAATTTTACAGTTTCTCGGTGCAGGCTCAAAACTTGCAGGCAGCTTTTGTGGCGACAGAGCGCCACGAGTTGACAAACTGAGAGGAGAGAGTGCGAAACGAGTGCGAGAATACGACAACGTTGCTGCTAATGCTGCTGTGGTGAGTTTATGCGCTGCTTTTTGGAGGTGTGGCAACGTCGCTATGACGTAGTCAACAATAAAACTTTTTTTTTGTTGTTGGCAAAACTACTCAAAAGATGTAAACAAAAGTACACAAACACAGAGATACAGATACAAGCAAACATGAAGAATTTTTTGCAGGCACGAGTAAAAACACGAGCCAACAACAACGGCCAAATACGAAAACAAAAATCGCAATGCGAAATATGTACATTCATGCATATTTAAAACAAAAACAAAACACCGTGGCAAGCCGAAACAACAAAAATCGAAATCAATGGTCAGACGTTTTTTGCATATTTTGTTTTTATCCGCACATTTGCAAGGCAGAACAAACGGGCAAAGGCAAACAATGAAGCCGCAAAACGAGTTATGAGCAGCGTTCCAAGCAGCAGATGCCGATGCCGATGCCGAAGGTGAATAACACCCAGCAGCAGGCCGACTGAGAGCGAGAGAGCAAGGTAGTGCGCGAGAGAGTTAAAGCGAAAGTATGAGTGGGACGCAGTGAGGCAGTGAACAGGAGGTAGCTTGAAACTCGAGTGGCCCATCTGCTTGCTGAACAGCTTTTTCAATTCGATTTTGTTTATTTGCTGGGCTCGTCCAACAACAATAACAATAAGCAATGCTGTACAGCAGCTGTAGCCAAGTCCTTTTCTTCCGCCATGTGCGAACCTACAAATATCGAAATAAATCCCCACGCACCTTTTACGGCGGCAACAGGAAGAAACGTTCGGCTGTCAAAATACAAGATTTTTTTTTATTTTTGCATATTTTATGTACGAATATTTATTTTCTGTGCTTGTTTCTGCTTTTTGCAGTTGTTGTAGCCTCTGTTTTGTCTCGCAATGTTGCGCGCGTTTTATAATTATCTAAAAATAGCTAAAAGCAAAGCACATGACACGCGCTGTTGAAGCTGACGGCGACGGCGACGTCAACGTCAAGAGACTGCGGCGGTTTAGGATTACAAATATATTCATACATACACAAACAGCAAATACAAATGGCCGCCGCAGGTGGTCGGCAAAAGCTAGCTTAGAAAAAGAAAAAGCTCAGTGAAGTTAATGCACATACATACATAAGTCTTACAAAGACTTATTCAAGCTGCCTTACTCACTCACTCTTGGTGTAAAGACTTTCGCAGAAATCTATGCTACGGAAAGCTCACCTCACTCACAACCACTTAGATCTACGCACGTCGCCATTTGCAAGCTTTTAAGTTGAGTTTGGTGCGCAATAAAACAAATAAAACGAAAGTAAACGAAATTCGCATTTTATAAACTACTGGCATCCTTTTTGCGCAGTTGTGCGCAGTTGCTGGTTTCGTAGTTGTACGTGCCAGGCGGCAAGCTTTTAAAAGCTCAAAGAACTGCTGCAAATATTGCCGTTTATCACGTCAATCAGATTCCATGTTATACTCAGACCTAGACCCCGACCCGGGCCATTGTCAATTTCATTGTTCAAGACATGTTTTGACTAGACACCCAATTGACTGTGGGTGTGCTCTGAGTGTGTACTTTGAGTGTGTGCCCATCCATTCTCTTCTATTTAGTTTTACTGCTACTCCTACTTAGCGTCTGTTTACTTAAACCTGGTTAAGCCGGCCCAATGTTTGCAAAGAAAAGCAAAGAAACAAAACGAAACGGAAATAGCTTTAAGCATGAATGACAAGAGACCAAAGTCCGGTTATGGCCAGATATCGACGGCATTTGCCGGCATAAAGCGCAGTGCGAAGCCTTTAAGTCAAAATGGCTTAAAAAATATGAAACAAAAGAGCCCAAGCAAAACAAGTTTTTTTTTTTGAGTGTTGCTGTGATTCGCATTAGATATGTAGATAGAATAGACACACACATACAAACACAGTTATGTACTTGTCGGCCGCTGGGCTGATAGCTTTGTCCCTCTGTTAATTATTCACTTTCGCACGGGCTTTACTCGTTTTTTGCATTCGTTCATTATTCATAATTTATTCAGCTCCTGCCCTGCTACATGCCAAATTGAATGGTTTGGCCAAATTGGCCCAAACGGGCAACAGCGGCTGTAAACAAACACAGGTGGTTCAGATCGCTATTTTATTTCAATTAGAAAAGGCACACATACTAAAACACGCTCTCACAGACACACACACACACACACACGCATAGAGGGCAACCAAAGAGCGAGAAACTTAAAGAGACGAGGCTGAGTGCATAAAGAGAGTCGTCGCAACGACATTTACACATATACACATACATATATACATATATATAAATACATATACATATATAACAAAAGATAAACACTGCTCGCAACTGGAAAATTTGCAATAACAAGATTACACAACGAACGCTGAATACGCTTTAACTGTAAAGCTGGTGCCCCCTTACCACATTTTCAGAGCGATGACCTTTTTTTACTATACTAAGTATATAAAAAAATAATAAAATAAATTTCGCAAAAAAATAACGTTTCGGTTTTAGAATTAATTCTAATTTACGAACATGATATTTAATATTTAGAAAATGTAATTAAAATGTTATATGTAAGTAAAATTAATTGGATTTTTCAAAATTCCATATTCGAAAGTTAAACCAGAAAACATAAGCCAAAAAAATTTTAAAAATTGGGAATTTTAGTTCCCCGACTACATAAAATGTCAATTAATAAATTTTTACCCATGTATACTTTTCAAGTACGGCAAAGAAGTTCATATTGTAATTTTTTTTAATAAGGCAGCAAAGTCGTTCATATAAGTTAAAATGGTTTGTTTTTTTTAAAGAAATTTAACCCTATCTCTCGCATAACTACATATGTATATGTTAGATATAAATGTATAATATACAATTAATTCCAATATATAATTGATAAGATAATATCTTATGGCACAATATCAACATTTGCAATGTGTGTGCTATATAGTATTAAATAAAATTCCAACAATCCTACAAAGTAGTTTAATCGTTATGCCGAACACTTGGCAAGGGTATGAGGATATCAAATATCTTATTTTGTTTTTATACACTTATAAAGGGCACGAAATGTGAAGCACATTGACGCAAATGTATTTCATATCTTATATCTTATAATCGTTCTATATATCGGAAGCGGAACTATTTGTTAAACTTTAATGAATTTACCTTTTAAATATAACTAAATGATTAACATGGTTTTAGCACACTTTTTTTAATTAAACAACAAAAATATTGCTGTTCTAAACCGAGCGCAAGCCAACGGTCAAAGTAACCAGTGCTATTTATAGTGCAGAACAGCTTACTTTATCATGTGATATATACTGATATGGGACATTTTATGGTAATGCAAGGCTATTCATTCATTCTTTTATTCCTTGCTCGCATCATGTGTTATTCTGTTATGTCTGTTTATGTTTATATAGTTAGTGCCTGCGTGGGTGTATACATACACATTTACAGCGATCAAATGGACGTATCTGTTGTTGTTGTTGTTGTTGTTGCTTTTGGACACTGACCTACGCACATGCGTTCAACGTGCGATTCACTTGGATTGCGCAATTTGTGAATAAAACTACAATTACAAGCAGTACTCGAGAGAGCACGACTAGAAAATACCCTACTTTTCCTGATAAATTAAATAAATAATAAATAAATAATTATTCGTAGTTTTGCCGGTGAATGCTATTTAAACTCTTTAATATTCTTGATTTGTGTATATATTTTTTACGAGAGCCTACTTCCTATAACATCCAAAAGTGCTTAGATATACAGGACTATAAAAAATATTTCTTGACATATGGAATACGAAAATGAAAACACCAAATTCTCTAATCGACAACTAAATGTCTTTTTTCTTCAATTGCCAAAATCAAAATATATTGCGTACCACATACATTATAATATAAATCGATTAATGACATAAACATAATGCGAAGTTAAATGTATAACTTGAGAGGAGTGAGAATAAAACAAAAGAATAGGCAACAAAAAAAATTTATAAAAAGAATTCATAAAATATTTAAAATTATTTTAAAGCAAAAAAATCTGTGTAAAAGAGAAAAAATTGAAAAAACGTGTAAAAAGAGAATTATAGCTGTACGGACAGACAGCCGCACATAGTTAGATTCTCTCAGCTAACTAATATTATCAAATAATATATGAATACACTTCAGATCCTATAAAATGTTTCCCTTTGTCTGTTTCTAAGATACGCTGAACTTAAGTACGTACATGTTTTTTCTTACCCATTTTTAATGGGCACAGGGTATACGAAGTGCAGTTTTTAGACGAACAATTGCAAGTGATAGCCGGCACAGGGAGCGTAGAAATGCTTTGGTCCGATACTGAAACTGGGCAGCTAATTAAACGCAGTTCAACTGAGCGGCGCAACAGTCAATTGGCAGCGAAAATGCGACACGGCATAATCATGATAAACCAACCCGCCCCACTTGCCCCTCACTCTTCCCTTTGGCTCGCCGTCGCCCCACACCTTGACATGCTCCCCAACTGCCGGCAAGGTTAAACTAAAAATAGATATGGAGAATAACATGGCAAGCCGCAACAACAAAAAGTAACAAAAACAACAACAAGTTGCAGAGCTGCGGGTATTTATAGCTACATCTACAACAACAACAACTGCGACGACGACTGTAAAATACTCAAACAAATGAAAAACCTGAAAAAATATCAAGAAAACAGAGCTTCAATCGACACACCGCAGCTGTAATACTCTTTCTTATATAACTATAAATAGTTTTCATGATTCCTTTTAAACGATCTACTTTTTATTTTACTTTAACAAGTATTTGAACAAGTAGCCAGTTAAAATTTAGAAGATTCTAGAAATTTAATTTAAAATTTGTATTTTTATTGCTTGCCTCTGAACATAAAAATATTTATAAATCGCTTAAATTTGCCCAATAAAAACATTAATATTTAAAATAATAAATACTAACGTAATTAATTGTTAATTTTTTTTATGGAAAAATTGTGCTCGAAAATTAAAATTAAAACTACATTCAATTCAAATTCATAGATAAATTTAACTACATACATGAAATTTTTTACATAAATATATGAAATTTGCTATCTGCTCAATAACATTTGAATACTATATTATTATTAGCTCAATGAAATGTGTTCAGAACTTTGCGTGACAAACAATTTGCTGTAGCTGCAATGACCTTGGTAAGGGTAGTGGAAATGAAAAACTTGAAAATAAAAGACAAGTAAAAATAAAATAATGGAAAATAATATTAAATAAATAAAAAACGGCTGCGTCAGAAGCGACGCTACGGTTGGCGTCGCAGTCGCCGTTACTTGGCCCAGTTTTAAGCTTTGGCAACTTAATAGGTCAAATTAATTGTCGTGTGCGATGCCCCAAAACCAACGGAACTCATTTCAGCAACACACACACACACACGTACACACAGATAGAGAGAGTATGCATTGGTGCGACATCGCGGCGAAAAGCTTCGCGTTGCGCGCCGAGTCGCTGATAAAGCCAGAAAACTAGAAAACCCAGAAAACCAGACGGTCTATCAGCATTAGCACGCGACCTTTCGGTTTCAGCTTTTTGGGCGACAATATCGATCTGCGTCTGAGCGCTGGCATTAAGCGCTAGCGTTATATGGCCTCTGATAATGTGATTATGGATTGCCAATGCCCCAGAGCAAAGGGGTTTGACCAGTTGCGGCTACGTTTGGGCTCCCTTTAAACAACAACAAATAAAACAAAGAAGTATATATGCTACAATAATAATACACACATGTATACTAGAATATTCTAATGCAATTGGTTTTTGCTTGGAAATCGCTGGAAAGTGAGCAAGTGCATATACTATGTACATGTATATTTATATAGATATATTATATACACATGTGGAGGGGGGCAATTACATATATCTGACGCTGATTGCACTCGTAGATATTTTAGCACCATGTGAACCATTTTTTTTTTAGTGCATATGGACTCAAAAATAAAAATAAATAATAATTTTTGTATTGTTTGGACACAAATTTCGCATGTTTCTTTATTTTTTGTTTTGATTTTAGCAAGTTTTATTTATTTTGCACTGCATTTAAGTTGGCCACCTGAATATATACATATAGAAAACATATCTGCTACAGTATGTATCTACATATATGAATATTCATTAACGGATCCGACAGAATGCTCAGAAAGTTCCAAAAATGGACGGGAATACAAAAATAAAAATAAAAATAAAATTATAGGGTTGACGCGAATGATATACCCTGTGACAAATGTACGATATAATTTTATTTAACGACAACTCAACTTTCAGACCGATTGTTCCACTGCCAAGTTGAGTAAAAGATTATACAAAAATTAAACAAATATTGTACAAAAATTTAATTTTTCTATGTATGATATATGCTATATAAGTCAGATACTAAAAAAGTTACGTTACGTTAAGTTTAAAAAGAAAATATCATATTTTTTTCACTAAAGAACCTAATTTTTAAGTTAATAAGTATCAGACAGACACTGAAAAAAATGTTTCAATGTTCGTCAATCGGAAACAAACATTTGTAACAAGTGCGACATATGTCAACTCTTAACAGTGTTGAAAAGCATTATGTATATGTTGGTGCATATCTACGTATATGTTATGTATGTGAATATATATTATGGTAGTAATCAATGACATTCCTAATCAAAATTATCAACAATTGGCAATACAATAAAATCATCATATTTCTCATAATAAACAAAATCAATCATTTATAGGTTTATTTTCGTTCGGCACGGCGTGCCATGTGACGTACGTACGTTTGTATGTATGTATTTTTATCCATACCCACACACTCATATATGTATGTGTATGTATATGTATGTATATGTGTACATGCACTGTTACATATTGAATACTCTGTTGTTGTATTGCGTGAAGGGCGCGAAGGCAATGACAATAATAACAACAAAAACTACGCCGTTCATACAAAAAATCAACAAAACAATTGTCTAATAAGAATAGACAAACTAAAACCAACTCACTTTCCAATAGTTGCTTTACAACTGACAATTGGGAAACAGATAAGGGTTTATTATGATCATAGGTATAATATTAGTTGGCCATCTATGTATACATATATATATTTATGTACATAAGAATGTATTTCTAGAACGATTAGCTGTTTACAAAGTAGAAAAAAAGAAGGTCAGGCAGTCAGCACGTTGTTGGCGTCGTTTTCGTCAGGTGAGCAATTTATTTACTGCATATGCGACAAGCACATAATTAAATTGATATCCCAACAAATAAAGTGATTAAAAATAACAAAACAACTGTAACAACAACAACAACCAAGTTTCAGCAGCATAGGGCGCAAAGCCTAACGGAACGTGCAACAAGCCCGTACAACGGCAGCAGCGTAACTCACCACACCAATAAGAGACAGCGCGAGAGAGAGAGAGAGAAAGAGCGTGCAAAAGACCACCACAAAGAGAGCGAACGCTGCCGACGACGACGACGACGCAGCCGACGACGACTCGTTGGCTAGCTGACAAACCGAAACCGGCTTTGGTTATAAATAAACGTTTGCCATGCTGGTATTTGGCTTTCGAGTCTCTAGCGGTGCAGTAGCAGCAACAGCAGAAGCGAGCAAAACGTACACAAAAACAACAAGCGGCGTTCAGGCGAAAAACACGAACAAACCGAAACGAAACCGCTGTGAAAAGAAAATACAAAAAAAAAAGAGACCACACCAAACAAAACACAAGCACGAAAAACTTACAGACACTCGGGCACAGACTTTTTTTTTACAAATTAATTTGTTTTTTAAATTAATGAAAAACAAATTTGAATTTTGAACAACTAGTGCTATTTTTTATGTGGTGCTGCTGACTTGTAGATAGACAAAGCAAACTCTAATTGGAGCAACTAAAATAGGACGGACTCAACACAAACCGATAAGCGGGTGGGCGAAAAGCGTGTATTAGAAAAAGAAAAAGGGAAAGAGAAAGAAGAAGAAAAACGCGCGCGCACTGCTGCAAGTGTAAATTAGTGAAAGTTACGCGCGCGTGTGCAACGACACGGGCCACGCCCACACACCTATCGACGCCCACAAAATGAACCGATCAAACAGTTTTGTCAGCTCATTGAAATGGTGGCCACTGCAGGGCCACAACAATCAGGCAACGCCAGCCGCAGCGCCCTCAAACGGCGGCTATTCGCAGTCGGCGCCCAGCTCGCCCACATCTAACTGGCCGCCGTCGCTGCAGCAGCAGCAGCAGCACCACCACCACAAGCTTAGCGTCGGCGCCAATGTGAACGCCACGTTTGGCAGCAGCGTCGCCGTACAAAAGCTGCGCGAATCGAAATGGTTCAAGCCCGAAGAGCAGCGCATTTTCTGCGCCGTCGTCGAGTGTGGCTTCATTGTGGAGGTGCGCAGCAGTGCCGCCGCCGAGGCAGCAGCAGCTGCAGCCGCTGCCGCTGCCGCAGCGGCCGCTGCCAGTGATGCCGATTCCCTGGACATTGATTGCCCGGCCCTGACACTGGCGCCCCCGCTAATTATACCACGTAACGGCAGCAGCAGCATAAGCTTTCTCGAAACGCAGGACGAGAACGAGACGCCGGTAGCGTCATGGTACGGCATTGTGCTGTGCAAAGTGGCCAAAGGTGAGTACAGAAACAGAAAGCTCACCCCAAACGTTTGTTGTTGCGTGTAAAGCTCATGTGTAACTGTTATATCGTCGAAATATCGCACATAAACGTAGTCAAAATGTACAATTGACATTTTTAAGTATTTAATTCTTATGGCCCATTTAATTGGCATTTTGGTAGTGTACTTGACCCAAATAGAAGAACAAAAAATTGCTTTGAAAGCAGTTTTTCTTTCAGCTGATGATGATTAATCATATTGCAGACGTCAGAGCAATTAAGCTAATCTCACAAGTTCGGCAAATGCTGATATTTCAAAATGACATTCAATAAAAACAGAATTTGTATGTACATATGTATATGTTGTATGTATATAGGCGCTTTTTTTATCTAATCGAAGACAACAACAATGTTGATTGTGGTCGACAAGAACAATGGGCACTTCTCAGTTTGGAGGAGGCAACAAAACAAAGCGCCAGCAGCGCAGCAGCAGAGAACTTTGCGACGTCCCGCTTCGCACGCACGCACAAACACACACGGACACATACATACAATGTTTGGCTCACAGTTAAGTGTGGCTGCAGCAACATGACCATTCACAATGCTGCGCTGACAGCTGCCAGAACATTCCATTTGTGTGCGTGCGCAGAGCGAATACAAAAATGTAAACAACACGAATATTTAAGAAAAGCCCAGTCATAGACAGCAGCAGCAGCATCATGTGCTTTGAGTCACGCATGCAGCTTTTGTTTTTTTTTTTGCTTTTCTTTCTGTTATGCCGCCCTCGCCTTCGCCAAGCAACGGCACACAGTCTCAGTCTTGTGATGCGTGGTGAACTTTAGCAAGAGTTTTGCGTGTTGTGTGAGAGACAGAGAGAGCAGCTCTTGGCGCAAAAGCTCACTACACATGGGCATTCACCACTACGGTGGCGACTGTTGCATCTCGTGCAGAGTCAACAATTCACCAGATGTTAGCTTTCGTGCGTGGGTGTGTGCCTGTCTGTGGGTGTGTTTGCTATGACAAGCAATGGTTCAAAGCTTTAGGTTTTAATTGCATGCCTTGTGGTGATTATCCTGTACTTTGTAGATGACATGACAAAATAAATAGTCATAGCATGTAATTAGCAAGCGCACATGGAAAAAACGTATAAGAGTCCCATAAGAGCGTTTCGTCCATTTTAAGCATTTAACTGTTTGCACACCTTTTATGGGCATACGAACAGCATGCTTACATACGCACATAAAGACGACAAATACACACTGATAAGAAGCATTGCAAATTTGAATTGTAATTGCTGCATTTGCATAGAACCGTTGATAAAACGCCTGCGACCTGACGTCACAAATAGCGCTTATCAGTTTCGCTTGAACGATGCTTATCACAGAGCGCACATACACACAAAGCGCTTCAACAGGTGCCGCTTTGTAATGCGTTCAATGAACCAAAAGAAACGAAAAATTAACATTTCTGTCTGGAGGATTATGAGTAATCTGTAGATGAGCTCATAGCCAAGTGCATTCTTCCTCTTCCTACTCTACACATTTTCTCACGGCCTGCGATTGCAGTGTAGCAAAATGACGAAATATAAATATGGTTGTCTGGGGGAATTACAACATTGGGATTGCTGACATAAGACAGCAGCAGCAGCCGTAGAGAAAATGCACATAATAACACCTCCAACACCCCCTCCCCCACCCCCACACAAGTCACCCACACAATTCGGTAAACAATTTAAAATGCGTGCAAATTAGTTGCGCATGGCAAATACCTCAAGCTGTTAAAACAACAACAGAAACAAAAAAAAAAAGAGAATACTGAAACAAAAATGGAGCACTAAAGTGTGAAGTATCAACGATGTTAATTATAAACGATTAAAACCCATGTCATCCATAAAACAAAAAACAATTGCGCAACAACTAAAACAAACACAATGAATTATAGCTGGGCATTATAATGCACACTGCTGCTTCTAGTACATGCATCTAATGTATGATATAATATGCGGTTTATGCAAGCGTACCAAATGGAAAGTTAATTGGAAACAATAACAGAACTAAGAAAATATCATGAATTCGAGTAACATGATATTTTCATGATTTGGTCAACTTAACTGACAGTGGAGAGGTTCAAAATTGAGCACTATTAAGAAAATATATCTTACAATCGAAAACTTCTTTTTGAGAGTCTTTATTTTTTATTGCAAAAATATTAGAAAACATTCTATTTGACAGATCTATAGAAATTGTTTATTTTTTTGTTGTAATTTTTTACAAATTAAAATCCAATACTAAATACTTGGTATTTTAATTATCTGCATTCTAATTATTGGAAACACATTTGAAAAATAATAAATATATTATAGAAAATAAAAATATTTATGTGAATTAAACTAAACAAACGAAAAAATAATAAACAAAATATCCAAAATCCACAATTTTCAGAGGACACACAGACAACAAATAGTTATGCTAGTTTTTACATACATATATAAATAAGCTTGTGAAATAAACAAAATGACTTGCAGTATAGAAAAAAATTTAATTGCATGAAGATTTCGACAAATGGTGCAATACATTATTTATATCGTAATCTTTAAAAGAATCAATGACAGTGTGGCCATCGTTAGTAAGTCTGCTAGTAGTGCTCAACAGCAAGTGTTGTATAACATCGCTGCAGTAATTTAAATTTTAATTTAAACGAATCAATTGAATGGCAGAAAGTCGAATGCAGAATAATGCACCTGCTTGTGGCCACTCAATGCAATTGTCATAATTGTTTAAATTGATGTTTACATATTATATAATATTATTAATAGAAAACATTTCTCAATCGTTTGACAGACAACAAACCAAAACCGGATACCATTGAAATCTTTTCTGTGAAAATACGTGAAAATGGCACATACAAGCTGATCAAAATGTCATTGGCCGATATTTGGAGCCACGGCTGGGAGTTGCGCATCAACAATTTCGCTGACAAGGAGAAAACGCCGCACAATGAAAAGGACATACGCAATCAGGTAAATGCAATATACATATAAATCATATTTCGATATACAATTAAAATCATATTTACAGGTGTCGCTGGCACGCAAGGCCAGGCAGAGTCTTTGGAATAATAACAAGCATTTTGTATACTGGTGCCGTTACGGAAGTCGCCAGCAGGATGTGCGCAAGCGACAGGTAACAACGAGCGCGAATCACGTGCTGCTGCATTTGATCAATTGATAAGCCCCCGGACCTATATACTCCAACTGTATATAGGTAGCATTATATATTGTATATTCCAAATGCCCGCCACACAAAATTTACACACACAAGCACATTGTTGTAGTTGCAGCAGCAAAGACTTTTTTACACACACACACACACATACACACACACGCACACAACTGTTTTTGGCCAATTGACAGAACGAACAACAAAAGCAAATTGTTAGAAAAAATCAAAATATTTGAATTGAAATGAATTCATGTTAATTACCATTTGAGCACTCGACTGATCTGAACAAAAGCTGATATATGTTGAACAGATATATGTATGTATTATATATAGGCAATCGTTATGTTAACTGAATATCGAATCTATATAAGAAATCATTTCATTAATTGCATTTTGGACCGCAGCAAATGTATGCATGCAATTGTGTCGGGACACACCGAAAGAACCACCCTACCAAAGCCAAAAAAAAAAAAAAAAAAAAAAAAAACCATACTGTGTTGAGTAATACCAAAATGCAAATCTTACAAGTTATCCTATATCTTACAGATGTCCGAGTGCGTGAAATGGGGCAGCGTTGGCATGAATGCGGGCATGTTGCTGGTGCTCAATAATAGGCAGAAATGCCACTCCCACTCAAAGTAACTAACACGAAACACAATTTACTATAGAATTATATATATGTACAGACTTTGTAGTACATATATGTACACACCAACATCACATACATACACACATTTGCATTAAATAATTCTTTAGCTTTGGCTCTGTGTTGGAAAAGAAGGAAAGAAAAACAAAACCCAAAGCAAATTGTGATAAGATAAATCATGTTTAAAACAGCAAATGCAAATATATCTATATATATATATATATATATATAAAAATATATATATATATATATATAGCGAGCGAAAGAGAAAGAGGGAGCAGGCTCTAAATTTGTTACTTTATTTAATTGGCAGTATTAATATAAAATATCAAATAACTGGCCCACAGCAGCGTGTTTTACACACACCCGCACACACACACACACCCCACACTCGCCAAATTCTTGTTTATTTGCTGTTGCAACTAGAAGAAATACAAATTGTATTTATATTTGTATATTTGACAGAGAGAGAGACACACTGTGAAATTCGAAAAGACTTATTAACAATTTGTTGATTTTTTTTATTAATATTATTATCATTATTATTATTATTATTAGCTATTATATTATACCTATTATATATTATGTTGTAATAGGAAATAAATAATATGCAGGCAGTTTTTTTTTGTTTTCGTTGATATAAGCGCAGTCTAAATACACTCTAAATACGAAATACATAAACTAAAAAAAAACTAAAAAAAATCTAAAAAAAAATTAATAAACATGGCGGCGCACAGTGTTGCTCAACACTTTTTTTGCAGCAATCTTTTGTGCGCCGCGCTTTAAACCTGTACATAAGCACGCAGAAATTATAGAAAAAAAACAAACTCAGCAAATATACCCACACACCCACACTAAAACTCACCACACCCACATTCATGCATTACGCGACGTAACGTAACGTAAATTAATGTTATAATAGTTGCAATCAAGCAATTAGTTTGTAAGTTTATCTACATATGTGTATTTTTGTTTTAGTCTTTTAAGCAATTTATAAAATATTTATATATTATATATTATACGATATACATTTGGCAATGTGAAATTTCAATATGAAACGTTTGTGAAATGCTTTATATTTGGATATTATTAAATGTTTACCAACGGACAAAATAAAACAAATATTAAACACATAAAAAACCTTTTTCATTTAGTTGAATAACGTATATTTGTAAAATGCTTTATATTTGAATATTATTCAATGTTTACCAACGGACAAAAACGATAAAACAAATAAGGGCTTTGTAAACATATCAACGTGTCTTTGAAAACAAATTTATATCATTTTTATAACTCTTAAAGCAAAAAGCTATCAAAATCGCAGCAAACTGTCATCAAATTTATGAAAAAAATTGCTACTCTAGTGTCAAAAAATAACAAACAAACAATTCTGTTACACGAAATAAAAGTACTATTGTAAATGAAGTTTGGAAAAAAGTCAAGTGGAAGTGGAAGCTAATAAAGCTATAGAAAAGCGACCTCGTTGTCTATTGAAGAGATCGCAATTGAGACTTTACGGCTAATATGAACTATGCATAGAAGTTTACGCCACGCAATAAGTAGGTTTTCTTCTATTTTTAGATTATCAATTTAGAAGCCGCAAGTGTATCGACTGATCAACAAGTGTTGTATAATAAAAAACTAAACCATCGTGAAGATAAGGGGAACGTTCAAATATTGGGAAAGCTTCTGCAACACACCACAGACATTTACTGAACTCACCTCGCGCAGCAATCCGAAGAGCACGTCCGTTGAGAGCGAACGCTCGTGCGCCTCGTCCATAATGATGGCCGCGTAGCTGTCCAAGTCCGGATCGCGCAGGCTCTCGCGCAGTAGGATACCATCGGTCATATATTTGATGACGGTGCGCTCCGAGGTGCAGTCCTCGAAACGTATGGCATAGCCGACATCCTCGCCTGCAATTAATCGCATTTTTTTCATTAGTTAAGTCTGTGCGTGTGAGTACAGTGTGGGTTCGATATGATGGACTGACTGCTTGTGGCTACAAGCAGAAGAAACTATAAGAAACTGTTTGGAACTAGGTAGCTATTACATATAAAAAAATTAATTGGGTGTTTAAAAAGAAACTTCTTCCATAGAGGGAAATTTAAATGTCATCCGATCAGATGCTAACCTATTCCCTTATTCACCACGAATAGAAAATGGGTAGGAAAAGTGTTGTCACAATTTAAACAAGAACGTTGCAGTCGGACGTAACCGACTGCGTAATACTCGTTCACAGTACACAGTAGTTATTATTTTGGAAAAATATAGAATTTCAATATTTCGTACGGGTGGGAGTGGGCGTGGCGAAACACTACCTGCCAAATTTGGTGACTATAGCTCTAAAATTGTGGGAGTTATAGATTATCGCGACTACAGAGGTGGGAGGGTGTGTGCCCGGGTAGCATTTCAGTAATATATATATAATACTGACAATACTGATCAAGAATAAATCGGTCGTGTAATTTCGTGACAAGATTATAAGGGTGAACAGAAAAGGCAAGGGAAAGTCATATTTTGGTGTTTTAATACAAATACTAAATGCTTGACCATTGGGTCCTATAGCAATTGTCTTATATAGTGGAATACACTGCGGCCGGGCAAAGCCGGGCAACAGCTAGTAGCCCAACCTAAGCTTGCAGGATTAATTAAAGGCTCTCTAGCAACAGGCGGTCCATCAACATCGAACAGACACTGTATTTGCGGCATTCACCGTACAGTACGCACCCAATTGTGTGTCCATCTCGTCGGAGACGCGCTTGGCCACGGACATGGCGGCGACGCGACGCGGCTGGGTGCACCCGATCATGCCACGCTGGCTGTAGCCGTCCTCGTGCAGGTATTGGGTCAGCTGGGTGGTCTTGCCGCTGCCCGTTTCGCCGACGATGATGACCACGGAGTTCTCGCGTATGACGTTGAGCAGCTCCTGGCGCGAGGCGAAGACGGGCAGGAAGCGACGCTGTTCGCCGATCGTCTTCTTGCGTGAGAATTCGCTTTTGCCGCCGCTCCTGGTGTCCTGCATGTCGCGCATGTGATCGGCGAACTTTTGATCCTTGCGATAGTCGGCAGTATCGTTGTCCTTGTCATATTTGGCATCGTCCTCGTCCTGCGGCCGCTGTACGCCCATAATGTTGCCCAGCTTGGTGCCGCCCAGCTCCCAGTGTTTCTTCTGCGCCTTGCGGCGCTCCTTTTGCTCGCGATAGTTGCGCACCAGGACGCTGCCCTTGCGCGCCAGCAGCGCCATGTCCGAGGTGGGATCCTTGACGGGCACCACCGGCTCCGGCTGTTTGGTAAACACAATCCGTCCGTCCAGAAACGGCGGCACAATGTGATGCACCAGCAAATGGACACGCTCCAGCGCCTCCTCATCGAAATCATCGCTGACATTGATCGAGGTGACCACGCCGGACGTGAGCATCCGATTGCGCTCCCACAGCTCGTTGTCGCGATTGTTTTGGCGCTGCTGGGCGCTGATCCGCTTTTTGCGCTTCTGCTCCAGCTGCTCCTCGCGCCGGCGATAGTATTCGGCATTGGTGCCGCCAAACGGATTGTTCTCGTCGTCGTAGCCCTCATCGATGTTGTACCATTCGCGGTCCAGGCGGCGCTGCTCCTCCTCCCACAGGTCACGCGACTCGGCATCTCCGGTCCAGGGCGTGGCGCCGCTGCGCTTGCGATCGTGCGCCCATTGGTTGTATCGATGTGCTGGGGTCGCGCGCGCTGTGTCGTCCGCATGATGGCTCCGGCCCCGAGCGGTGCCACGCTCGGACCAATCGCTCATGTTGGAGCCTGTGCCGTAACCGGAGCCGGCGCCGCGTGGCGTTGGCAAATCCCAATCGGATTTGCGGCCACCGCTGCCACTGCCCTCGGCATCGTCATCATCCCAAGAGCTGTTGGACACAACGCCGGGGCCACCCGGCGTGCCCGGCTCCCTGGGCGTGTGCAGGCTGCGCACGGACAAGGAACGGTCCCGATCTCGATCCCGGTCACGGCGTCTGCCGTCTCTATGACGCTCCTCATCCTGTTCGCGTGCCCGCTTGCGTCGCTCATCGCCGCGTCGCTGTCTGTCCCGCTCGCGCTCTCTATCCCGCTCCCGTTCGCGCTCCCGCCTGCCGCCCGAGTCGTTGCGCACGTCACCCTTGTGGCGATCCCGGTCCCGCTGGATGTGCTCGCGCAGTCGCTCCCTGGCCTTCTCGGAGACGCCGCCGGTGTGCGACGGCGTCTCGTCCTTGTGCTCGCGCAGCTGCCGGCTCAGCTTCTCGAAGCTCTTTGTGTCCGGCTTCTTGAAGGCGAACTCGCTGGCGGGCGTCGCCGCATTGGGTGTGCTTGAGGGCGTGCCGCCGTCATCGTACTCGTTGTCCTGAAAGGAGATCAGGCGCTCGGCACGCGCCTTTTCCGCGCGCCGCTTGGCGGCCAGCTTGTCCAGGCCGAGCAGCGAGCCCTGCGGAACTTTAAAGCTGCTGCTGGCCGCGCCGCCGTCCTTGGGCTTCTTCAGCACCAGGCCGCCGCGTTGCGCCTGGCCCGTGGTGCCCTCCAAGCGATGCACGTCTGCATCATCCTCGGACATGCTATAATTACCCGATTATACAGTTTTCTTCTGTTAGCGCAAAGTGTTTCATGCGCGTTTCACAATAGAGGTGGTAAACTATCGTTGCAATTAAACATACCGATACATTCCATTTTCATTTCGACTATCGATAGTCATTGAGGCACAAGTGCTAATTGCTTATTAACATACTTTACATTTTGCGATTCTATTAGCAAGTTTCACACAGCTGATCTATTTATTTTGATTAATCTTTCCAAAAACAATGCTACAAGTCGAATAATACGACCTCATAGTAGAGGACCCATTTAATCGATTCTTTTTAGGATTTGCTCATCTTTAAAAATTTAAAACTGAGATAGCTACGTTTCTATATCAGCTGTTTGTGTTAATCATACATTTATATTTTTCATAAGATCGATAAGAAATTCTATAAATCACCGCAATAAACACGAATATTCAGGGCGAATTGCAATAATGCTTGCAAATGTTAACAAAATGAGAGAGAAAAGAAACTAACATTTTTTTAGCAGTTTCTGTTCCATTATATATTTTAAATATAATTGCCACATTTGTAACCAATTATCAGACGTTATATACTATCGAGTATTTCAACTCTATTTTGCAACACAGCTGAGCTGTGAAACGACGCGAAATTGTTTCTGGCACCAAAATAACACAAAAATGTTATACGTAAAGAACAATTACCCATTTCATTGCATACGTTAATTTAGAATTGTCATTAAAAACAATCGAACGATATTCTGAGCAAAACGAACGATCGTTCTCTCTTTAATATCGAATACAACGAATAGTCTGGCAACGTCTGCCAATGGCGGCGAAAGTAAAACCCCCCGAGGCACAACGTAATGGGATTTAATCGTTTATTATGTTTACTTTGCTTCGCATAACAATTTAGTCTTTGCTCTCCGCTTTCTCCGGCACCGTTTGGGTAATCCAATTCAGATACGGTAAATTACCAGCCTGGATAGGCAGCGATATTACCTCGGCCACGCTATACAAATGATTCTCGCGCACAAACTTGGTCAAGTCATCGATGCGAGACGTGCGTGTCTTGATCATCATCAGGTACTCGTTGTCCTCGTTCACTTTACCCTCCCACATATAGATCGACTCGATTTGCGGTATAATATTTACGCAGGCAGCCAATTTGCGTTCGATGATGCCGTGCGCCAGTTTCTTGGCCGATTCCTTGTCGGGTGTGGTCACAAACGCCACGGAGCTGCTGCCAGCAACATAATCCGGATCGCAAGTCTTGTCGCTCATTTTGCTCATTTGATTTGAACTCGTAGGGAAGCAGGCACTCGACGAAGTGCGAGTGGTTGTGGCAAAGGCCGCGCGAGTAGTGACGGCGGCAGTGACAGTAACAAGCAATAAACTGCTCGCGAGTGGCCAACGACAGGGCACCGACCTTGCCTTTCCCAGATATTGCATTAAATGCACTTTGCTCGGCCAATGAAACGTTGCAGAATGAAAACAAAACAACAGCTCCGATGTCAACTGTTCATCAAACTATCGATATCTGCCTGTCAAATATCGATAGACTTAGCTTCAATCGCACGCCATTTTGGAAATATGAACTGAATCACGATTCAAACTATGTGTTTTCATCGCGCTCCAGAGAATCCGAATCCATACTTGCCGAAGTTCAAGTCCTACAAATTTCTCAAAACAACTGATTTTCACGATGTTTACCATTTTGATCACTTCTAGATTGAGTGGATTTTTTTCTAATTTTTTTCAAATTAATTCGTTGCCTTAATGCCGAGACAGGCTTACAAAGAAACCCAAAATTCTTGTTTCGGGTAATGATACTGATCAGAAATATATATATCTTTGATATGTTGCACATTTGGTGGCAGAATTGTAATAACCTCTGCAAGGGAATGCAAAATGGATTCCAACGAAGTCGGTGCTAAAGTTGAGTTTTTGTTCAAACGCATTTAAACTTATTTTTAAAAAAATATTTTATAATATATAAAGAACGATATAAATATTGCAAAACTGCGTGGCAATCAGATTAGGTAATCGAATTATAATATAAAATCAGCCCAGTGTTGTAATTGAAGAAAACAACAGTTAATGCCCGCTATAAATAGATACAAGTATTTTGCATACAATTTGTTAAAAATATCTATTTTCAATCGCACATAGGTATAATGTATATATATATAGGTATATTAATCATATATGTGGCTCACGCAGAATCATTGAATTGATTTGCTAAATGCAAAAAAAAAGAATATTAATAAAATAGAACTATTTAATATAGTTGTTTGTGCCTAAAGACTAAATGATGTTTCTGCTGCTGCTTCTTGATGGAGCTGCGCTGTGCCGCAATGGGAGCTAATTTACAACGCGCACATCGCAGTGCTTGATATTGGAGCGAGTGTGTCTACAAGTTTGCTTTATCTTTGAAATCCCTGTGCCGTCCGGAATTCCAGGCGTCTTAGTCCGTATCGTGTTTGTCCGCCTCCTGTTTCGCAGCGGCATCGCTTGCTGGCGCCGGCGGCGTGGGCTGCGCCGTCGCCTGTGCAGCGGGCGCTGCAGCAGCTGGTGGTGGTGCGGCTGCTGCTGCTGCAACTGTTGCTGCTGCTGCTGGTGCTGCTGGTGGCGTTGGTGTCGTTGGCGGTGCTGGTGCTGCTGGCGCTGGCTGCAACTGCGTGGGCTGCTGTGCCTGTGGCAGCGGCGGTGGCTGCTGCTGCTGCTGCGGAGGCGGCGGCGGCTGCTGCTGTTGCTGCTGCGCTCCATAAACAGCGCCACCTACCGGCGACGCTTCGTGCATGTGCCCCGGCGGGGGCTGTTGCGGAGGCTGCTGCTGCTGCTGTTGCTGCGGCGGCTGCTGCTGCTGTTGCGGTGGTGGCGGTGGTTGTTGCTGCTGCTGCTGCTGTTGCTGCTGTTGTTGTTGTTGCGGTGGCTGTACCGCACCAGGTGGCGCATTGACGCCACCGTGCTCCCTCGCACTGGCGAAATGCAGCGGCGTATACGGCTGATAGGGCGGCAGGTGCGTGTAGTAGGGCTGCGGCCGCGAGTGCGGCCCGTACTGCGGCTGATAGTAGTGCGTGTGCGAGTGCTGGCCGGGCCCGGGGCCGCCGTAGTTGGCATAGCCCATGTGCGGCAACGGCGGCGGCAGTCCGGGCATGCCACCTGGCGGCGGCGGCTGCTGCTGCGGCTGTTGCTGCTGCTGTGGCGCCATGTGCGGCGGCATGTGTGGCGGATGCGCGCCCGGCGGCGGCGGTCCTACATGCGCATGCGGATGCATTTGTGGCGCTGACGCTGCTGTTTGCGGCGGCGGCGGCGGCTGCTGCTGCTGTTGTTGTTGTTGTTGCTGCTGTTGTTGTTGTGGTGGTGCTGGTGGCTGATGTGATTGCTGCTGCGGCGGCGGCGGCGTGGGCGTCGTCGCCGGCGGCTCATTGCTCAGCGGCTGTGCGGTCGGCGGTGGCGTTGCCGCTGGCGTCGCAATGGGCGTGGCTGCCTTGCCGCCCGGCACAGTCGGTGCTGTGAGCAGCACTGGCGGTGCCGCCACTTTGAGCGGCTCCTTGCCGGTATCAAGCAGATCCAGTTTATCATGCTTCACGGGCGGTGGTGGCGGCGGCACAGATGGCTTTGGCGGTGGCTCAATGTCCATGGGTTCGGGATCCGTTTTGCTGGCCAGCTCATGCACGGGCGCCGCCGGCGGCGGCGGTAGCGGCAGTGGCAGCGGCGCCACTGCAACTGGCGGCTTCACCGGCTCCGGTTTGGGTGCAACGCTCGCCTCCGGCGCCGCCGGCTGCTGCTGCGGCGGCTGCTGCTGCAACTGTGGCGGCTCCTCCTTGCGATTGGGCGCCTCCTCGATGCGCTGACGATCGCGCTTGATGTCCTCGTACATGCGATGCACCATTTTCTGAAATGTCTCCTCGTCGACGGCGGGCTTGCAGTGGCGCTTGAGCTCCTCCTGGAAGGCATCGCTCGATTCGAGCATGCGCTGCTTCTTCGCCTCGAACTTCTCCTCCATCTGCTGCAGCTCGGCCTCCAGCTTGGTCTGGTGCATGGTCAGAGAGCTGACCTGCCGCTTGAGCACCTGCATCCGCTGTGTGGTTACCACCGAGCGCACATCGGGCACCACCGCCTCCGAGAAGATCTCGTTGATCAGGCGATGATTGCGCAGATAGCGCGCATAGGCCATATGCTTGGCCGTATAGCCCTCGTCCAGATCGTCCTCGTCCTCGGCCGGCTGGATGTCGATGCGACGTTCGTGCTGGCTCTTGCCGCCGCCACCGCGCGATGGCGTCTCGTGGACATCGGCCACCTCGGGTTTCACCTTGGACTTGGCCGAGATGTACGCCTGATAGGCGGGCGTCTGGTGGTACGCCTTCAGCGACTTCTCATATTCCAACTTCTCCGCCTCGTACTCATCGATATACTCAGTGCGTTCGTCTTCGGCCAGCTGCTTCCACATGACGCCAATCTTTTTGCCCAGCTCCCACAGCTTTAGCTCCGGATGCTGAGCCTTAACGCTGTCCCACACGCGCTTCGAGTAGCGCATATACGGCAGAATGGGTTTCTCTGGCGGCTTTGGTGGCTTCGGCAGTCGCGATTCGCTTTGGCTCTTGCTGCTCGACGATTTGGTGACTTTCTGCGGCGTGAACGCCGGGTTGCCATAGTTGCTGTGCGTGAATATTGGCGTCTGGTCCTTGTTCCGATCGCCAGCAGCGCCGCCGCCAGACGAACGTGACCGGCTGCTGCCGCTGCCACCACCGCCGCCGCCGCCTCCGCCACCACCTCCGCTGCCGCCGCTGGGTAGTGGGGTTGCCGGCCCAGTTGGCGCCCCAACGGCGATCTGCTTGTAGTTGCTGGGCAATGCCATATTGAGTAACATATAGGTGAATTAATGTACTTTTAACTGGTTCCGACGAATACAATTGGCTTATATAGCAAGTAAAAACAACAAAAATAAGAATAGGTAAATTCACGCGGACGCCATTGATGGGTTTTTCTCTATACTGAAAATTAGAGATGGCACGCAACGCGTCCCAACAATCGCAGCTCGATAGATTTTACCAAATGTTTGTTGCGTTTGACAACACTTAACGTTTGTTGGCTAGAGTTGACAGTTCTAGTTCAATTAAAAAAACAGGTTCACTCATTCATTTGTCAGTCGTGATCCCAATTCCAAACCCAATTTAACAATCAAAATTAAAGAAAATTCACGAAATTGTACATACATTTATTATAAAAGCTGCCGTTGTCTATAAAAATAACCAAATCAATTGTATGGGAATAACTTAACAATTTCGCTTACAAATTACTTAATGATTAGTTCATTTTAATGAACCGTTCAATTAAACGCATTTTGAACGGCACAACACTATGACTGGCCCAAACAATACGTAATGAATTTGAAACATTAAAGAACAGTTCAAAATATGACAATTTTAATAACGAAAAATGAAGAAATGTAATGCAAATCTCTCTTAAGCAAAGTATGCCTTCTTCTGACCGTCAAGCCATCGTTTGTTTCTGAGCCAAAAACGATTAGTTAGCTCCCAACACTAGTCGAATGCAGTAGTAGAAAGTGTAAAAGTAGTTTATAAAAATGAATAGATTTCGTTTGTATCTGCGCGCTGCGGAAGCGCTGAAATCCAGTCACCGTTATTTCCGTGCCGCTGCACTTGCTCCGCATAACATTTACGGAGCACAGGCAGGCATTGGCACCAACAAAAACTTCAGCCGGGAACTGCAGACATGCCGATTTTACGGCAACATGGCTGAGACGGATTATGTCGTAGATAGCACAACATACGATCGCGTGTGTTCGGAAACGTTGGATGCCCTCTCGGATTACTTTGATGAGCTCATCGAGAACGCCACAGAAGTAGCCGGCAGCGACGTGGTCTACGGTGTATGTTACTATATTCAATATGCACTCGAATTGTTCGAATTAAAAATTCGCATTTTTTAATGGCAGGATGGCGTCCTATCTGTCAATCTGGGCCCGGCCAACGGCAGTTATGTCATCAATCGCCAGAAACCCAACAAACAGATTTGGCTGAGCTCTCCAACCAGCGGACCGAAACGCTTCGATTATGTGCTAGCACCAGGCGAGGCCAACGGCCAATGGATCTACAAGCACACCGGACAGACGTTGCACGAGCTGCTCCAAGACGAAATATCGAAGATCTTTAGAGAACAACCCGTCAATTTTACTGGTCTGCCCTAAGCAACCGATTCGTGCAAATTCTCGTTTAGAAATGAGTTCAGTTCTTTAGTTAGTTTAGATAGTTAGATTTATATAAGCATTGGGGGCATATAAACATATATTTATGTAAGCGAGGAGCACGTTGTTTCATGTTATGTAAAAAGAAAAACAGTTTAAAAGCACAGCAAAAACGCAATTCGCTTGTTTTTATTTTGTATAATCCCTGTAATTTCATCAATTAGAGTAATTTGGCAACAGATAAAAGGAAGCATCTGCGACCCCATAGAGTACATATATATATATGTACTCTTGATCAGGACAACTAGAGCTAGACTTGAAATTTAGAATAGATATGCTACGCAGAAGAGGTTTTATAATTTTGTTCGATAAATTGCCCATTTCCCTAACATCGATTTAAAGATAAAGTATTTTTAATCATATCTCTGAAATTATTAGAGTTAGAGTTATACAAATGGATACCTATATTCTCGTATAGCCTGCACAAACACAGAATATAACGTTTTTACGATACATCCGCCCATTCGCCAGAATTCAAAAATGTTAATTGGCTGTTTACTTATTAAGAATATGTATATATATATATTTTTCAGGATGGGAGACACCACTTTCAATGCAAATCGACTGGATTGTTAATATAGATAGACAATAAATATATGTATATGCTTTATGGATTTGGATGTCTTCTTCATGGCTGCGAATCCAAAGAAAATTGTCGGTTGTTTGCGGCTCACGGCTCAAAGCAATGTTTCGCCCAGGTTCAGGTTCGGTTCGTAAGATGGTTTTAGGGTTGAGCCGATATTAAATGAAACAATGATTTATTTATTTTCAATTAAGAGTTATTATATTATATGTTCTAGCAAATTGTTTTTGATGCCAATATTAATTTTGTAATCATACTTACCCGTTGTAGAATGTAAACCAATTTTTAGTTTAAATAATATTGATTATAATTATAATACCCTCTGCTAGGGCATAGAAGGCATTACTGCTTGCGGGAGACTATATAAAAAATATATATATATTATATAGATGTGTTTGCCTCTCCTGCCAAGCCGGCGCCCACACCTGGAGCTGGCAGGGAGCTCGCAACACTAGACGAAAGGAGTACTCAAAACACTAAAATATCAACAGTATATATATATATATTTTGGCTTTAAAACAAACATAAATAAAATATGTACCATATTCGTTTATTTTCACGCATCGCGGAAGTAACGATGTAACGATCCGTGTAGCCTCCGTTCCGCAGGTCGGGCGGTACTTGGTACTCCGGGCGAAATTGGCCACTCTCTGGATCTGGAGAGTTGCGATCTTAGCGGTAAAATAATCGATTATAAATATACGCCACACTGCAGTCACTATCCCACTACTTTGACGAATTGGCTGACGATGCCTTGGCACTGTCCGGCATCGATGTGATCCAAGGTGTAAGTGAATCCTTCACTGCCTTTGCTACAGTCTGACGTGGTCACTTTCAATCTGGGCCCAGTCCACGGCATCTTTGTCATCCACGGCCAGCGGCCGAACAAACAGAGTTGGCTGAACTCTCCGGTCAGCGGAACATCGCACTTGGATTACCTGGTTAAGCCGGGCTCGACAAGAAGACCGGAGTGTTGCTGCACGAGGTCAAATCTTTCACGGGCGACCCGTTGACTTTATGAAGCTACCCTATTCCAAACAATAATTTGGTCAAGTGGAAAAAAACAACGGTTAAAAGTAAACAGATATTAAGTTGGGGTTTGATGTCGTTTGTTGTCATGCCAAATAGTTAAACTTTTTTTTTTAAAAGTATAGCAAAACACATCTCCTCGTATATCTCTTTATTCGCTGGCAAACCTTTATTTCAAGTTATGTACAAAAGCCGAAAAAAACTGGTTGGTTTTCGAAAAAAAAACACAAAAATGTTTCAAAAAAATTTGGACTGTGCTTGAAATGTAAATATATATAATATATCTGCTTCAAATTAAATATTCAACACGCTGTATTTGTTGTCTACAGCTAAGTAACTTATGTATATAGTGTTAATATTAGCTCGTTTTTTTTAATTTAATTTACTTTTTATTTTTTTGCCACAATTACTGATGGGCGTTGAACATGTTGTTGTACTGCGGCTGTTGCTGCTGCTGCGGTTGCATGAAGTTCTGCGGCATGCTATTATACGGTTGCGGCGGTCCATTGGCCCAGGGATTCATTTGGCCCATGGGCGGCCCGTAGGCATTGTAATTGGCCATGTTGTAGGGCGGCTGCGGCTGTTGTTGCGAAGGCGGCTGATGCTGCTGCTGCTGTTGTTGCTGCTGCTGCTGCGACATGTTCGGGTAGCCGCCGGGTGCAATGCCCGACATTTGATCGCCGCCATAGTTGTAGTAGCCGCCATTGCCACCAACACCATTGTTGGGCCCGAATTGTGGCGGCTGCTGGCGCTGTTGCATCAGGCTGGGCATGTTGCGCATTTGCTGCTGCTGCTGCTGTTGCTGGCGGTGCTGCAGCTGTTGTTGCTGTTGCTGCTGCTGCTGCTGTGTTTTGGCAGCACTGATTGCCTGATTGCTGTTGTTGGCCAGCGTGCCCATTAGATTGGCTATAATGTTCTCCGTGTCCTTTAGCGAGATCTTTGGCGCCGCCGGCTTGAAGGTCAGCGCATTGGGCGACATCGAGGTCGGCAAACTGGGCAAGCCGGCGGCATTCTTGCCATTGGAGTCCTTGGCCTTCATGACCAGATCATCGAAATTATAATCATCGTCGTCGTCATCGTCCAGCATAATGTTGGGCGAGTTGCGTACGCCGACGCGACGCTGCAGCTTGGCCGCCGTCGACAGATCACGTTCGATGCTCATGCCGCCGCTGCCGCCGGCGGCAGCTGTCAGGCCGGACATCCGGCTGCCGGAGAGCAGGCGATCGGATCGTTCGTGCTGGCCGGGCCGACCGATGGCGACGACGCGCGACAGATAATCGCTGCAGGATTCGCCATCGCTGCTCAGCTCCGCAATATTCACATATTTGCGCAAACGTTCGACGCGCGACGGCTCGAGTTTCTCCAGTTTGCGCAGATGGCCGATGAGATGCACCTGCTCCTCGTTGGACAGAAACTTGAAGTTCTGCAGCAGCGTCTGCAGATCGGAATCGGTCAGCGATTCCATGCCATTGCCGGCTTCGCTGGCGCTCGGCTTGGCCGCCAAATCGTTGCCGGCCTCCTTGGCCAGCTGCTGTTCCACCTCCTTCATTAGTTCACCTAAATCAATATCGAGATCAGCGGTGGCGACGCCGTCGTTGTTGCTGCTGCTGCCCCCGTTGCCACCGATGCCCAGGCGGAGCGACACCTCGGCAAAGCTGAGGCCGCCGCCGTTCCTGTCGGTCTGGCGGCGTGCCTGGTTCGTCTTCACCAGCAGCGTAAAGAAATGCAGCAGCTTGTTCATGTCATCGGTGCTCAAGTCGTCCAGGCCACTGATGACCAGAGCGCTGGCCAGTTTCGAGGAGACCAGCTGTCTATCGAACGGCAGCTGGAAATCTTTCTTCTTGCCGATTTCCGTGTGCTTTGGCTCATTTTGTGCCGACTCCTTAGCACCTGTGCATGTGTGTGTGTATTTGTGTGTGTGTGTGTGTGTGTGTGTAGGTGTGTATTGTGGGTGGAAAGGAAGGTTCAATTAATTAGCATTAAGTCATTTATTTGTACAATTTCTTACTATCTGTTTCTCAGCGAAAATCAAAAGCGAATCAACTAAAGGATTACGTACAATTCATACTTGTGCCGTTGAGAGGAGATGCGGCGAAGGCGACGCTTCCGGCTGCTTGGAAAGGGCACTTAAACCGAAAGCACGCGTGTCTCTATCATATACATTTTTTTTATATTATTATTATTATACTTTTCGTTTTCTTTTTGTTATCAGCACTTTTTTGGCACACTAAACTAACCTGCGGACGTTTGAAACGGATCGATTCCACCGATAGCATCCGAAAGAACCGAACCAACAACTGCAGAACTTAGTTGGGTTCTCAGTGCATAACAGATCAGACCCCGATCAGCTGATTGTAGTTCAGATATCGCCGATATATACATATATAACATAATTTTCTTGTTATATTCGAACTCTTTAATTTTAAGAGAAACAACTTTTAAAATATTTTATTTGTTTTTTCATTTGTTTTTTTTTTGAATGCAATTTAAAATCAGTGAGAAAAAACTTATTATTTGGTATTTAATTTTCGAAAATTTTTTCAAGTCATTTAATCTGAAATTTTCAGAAAAAATTAAGCACAGGCAGTTTGAAACATATTTTAAAGTACTCATATAGTACACGTACTTCATATAGTTTTAAAACTAAATAAATTCTCTACTTAAACTTAAATGAAGATATTGGAAGATACTTAAAACTTGTATATATCTATTAATCAATTAAAATGGATACGTTTTGTGACGCAAACTCCACGCAATTCTTATGATTTGTAATTAATGTTACGTGACAAATAGTCGCTGTAAGCAAAAGTTATCGACGTCTTATCGTTATCGATATCAACAAGTTGATTTGAAATGCAAAATCGAGACCCCCAAATGTATGGGATACATAAACCGGCATTTCAAAGCTTAAAATTGTTAGCATAGACAAAATGCTAGCGATAATCGTAACGCGACATGCTTAAAGCATCTGAATAATCGGCTTACACGGTATGTCTTAAATACAAAAAAAAAGCGAAAGCACAAACAAAAAAAAGGAAGAAACTAACGTTCGAATCCTGCACCGAATCATAACGCACATATGAGGGCTGAGGCAGCCAGACAGATCGCAAAAAGGTTTGAATATTTATGGCATTGCCAAGAATTTGTAAAAGGGGCTCCAAGTTGAGCAAGATTTCATGAGACGAAAGCTTTTGGTAGCCAAAAATATTCGGCCAATGAATGCGCAACTGTTTGGTTAGCCTTGGCAACGCTCAATGACCAAACGGATACTTACCCCGGCTGAGATCGATTTGGGCACTGTAAAGTGAAAGGATTTGTGTTTTCGAAACGTGTTGAACTTACCTTTGGATGTCACCTGGAAGATGATGGTCGCAATATTGCTGATTAACTTTTTCACAACGCGCACTTTTTGTGGATCATCGAGCACTTCGGCAATGAGTATACCCTTCAGCTTCTCCTTGGTGGTCTCCATGAAGACGCAGTTGTCCTCGTTCAATAGCAGATCATCGGCGGCATTCGGTTTCACCTTCTCCATGGCCAGCGCCTTGCTGAGCAAATTGAGCGCCTTGGGGCCGAGACTGCCCAGCTGATCCTCCAGGGCGGACAGCATGCGCAGCACGCTGACCACGGTCAGTGGACCCTCCGGCTCATCGGCTGGCTCCGGTTCCTTGGCAGTCGCCGACATAATTGTGCCCGCCGGCGATGATGATCGTCGGCCCGGCTGAGTGTATTCGGGATAGAGTCGTGAATCTAGCACACGGAACGTCTCCAGCGCCTCATAGGGGCGCGCGGAGCGTGTATAACTGTCGCCCCTATCCCTGTAGTAATCGCCGCTCCTTTCGCGTCCACGCTCCACATAATCGTCCTGGCCGCGCGAATGATGCGACCTAGCCCGGACGCGATTGTACGGCGAACGCGAACGCCGGTGCGGCGATCGCGAACGGGAGCGCGAACGTTGCCGGCGCCGTGGGCCCGGCGGCGAGCGTGTACGCGAACGCCGACCCATGCGCGGCGGCGGTGGCCGTCCGCGTTTTGGCGTCGGGGAGCGCGACACGGAGCGCGCATAGGGCGGACGGCGATTGGGGCGCGCCGATGGCGCTGCCGGCGGCTGCTGTTCGTCATCGCTGATATCGATGACGGCATCGGTGCCGACGCTGCCATTGCCGGTGCGATTGTTCTGGCCGCGATAGTTGGCCTTGCGGCGCACGGCGCCGGCGGCGCTTGGCGGCGGATCGGCTGTGTTTTTGGGACTGTTGACGCGTATTTTATAGCGCTCCATTAGCTCCTTGGTGTTCTCCTCGTCCTCGTCGCCGAGCTTGAATTTGTCCTTCAGCTCCTTTTTGATCTTGTTGACGGCAATGTTGAAGAGCTCGACACGTCTGTCCTTCCAGTAGGTGATCCATTCGGGCTTATAATCATAATTATTCGGATCGCATTTCTTCTCCTCCTGCAGCTGCTTGTAGCGTCGATTCCAGAACAGTTTCCACTCCTCGGAATAATCGGGATGCTTCTCCGGATTCGATTCATACGTTTCGGTCTCGTCGCGCAGCTGCTTCAGCTGCAGCTCCAGCAGGCAACGGAATTTCTCCCACTTGTAGCGCTCCTGGGCAATATGAGACGCCTGCAGCGACAGCTCCTTGGGCGTCGGCAGCTGCTGCTTGATGCCCGTAGCGGCTGTTCCCTTGGCGCCGGCGATGGCCACATCGGCGCCCAACGTTGGCGGCGAACGATTGACGGCACGATATGCCGGCTGCTGTTCATCCTGCTTTTTGCGTGACTTCTTACCCGGTGGCTGCCCCGTCTGCTGTGTCACAAAATTGTCATCGTCATCACTGGAGATGGCGTCCAGTGCAATCGTCATGGTCTCCGCCTTGCGTTCATTCAAATTGAGCGTTGATCGGAGCGTCTCCGTCGGCTTTGTGTCGCGTATCAGTTGATGCACCTCGTCGAGGAAATCGGGACCGGCGCATTCATCAAAATGAAATTTATCGCGTACCTGTGAACAGATTTTCGCACGAAAACGACGAAAATCATCGCCGCCAACGGCCAAAATTTGGACGCTTCGGCCGTAATGCTGTTCGATCTGTTGCACCAGCATTGTGGTGGCATTCAGCACCAGCTCGTTGCCGTTGCTCGAGGAGCGACGCAGCTGCTGGAGCAGCTCGAATGCCTTCTGAAAGTGCGTCTTCAGATAGTTGGTGCGATGCGACACCGAGGTCCAGTGTGTGAATATCGAGCGGCTGTCGTTGCACGTGTTGCACAGCACGCAAAAATAATCGGGACGCCCCTGGCCCTCCTCGTGCAGCTCCACAACGTATTCGGTGCCAATTAGTGGGCCGCCCTTGAAGCCATCAATCTGCTTCTGGATAACCGCCGTGCGCGCCATTTCATCCTCAAAGCCGGGCGGCACCGGCTCGCCCGTCAGATAGTTGCTCATTTTTGGACAGATCTGCAAGAAGGCAGCGTATTGGTTTCTAAATTCCAACCAGCAGAGATGGGCGCATGTCCTGACACGACAAGGATCTGGCAACAACAAACACACACGACTGAGATCTCTAGAGGTCACGCAAAGAGAGAGCATACTAACGAACCAAAGAGCGCGTTTAAAGAGAATGTGACGTTATAATTTCAGTTTGTTTACATTCCGTTTACATTGGCATTGCTAACAGACAAATATATCGGCTATTTTTTTTATTTGCGTGCACTTTGAAAATACAACATTAAAAAAGTCTTACATAGTCACCCACGTATATAAATGTCTGCCAAGTCTGGTCAAAAGTGCTGACCTATTATAATATTTTAACTACATTAAGCGTAAGATAATCGATTTACAAGCGCAAACAAAATTCCGAAGTTGTGACGTCACAGAGCGCCGAGCTCTCGGAATAACCTGTAGCGCTTTCAATCGTGAGTCCTGGTTATCGATAGGCAAAGGCTATTTCGTATGTACAACAGTGCAATTTGCAGCATTGTGCAGTTATCAAAATGTTCTTTGATTTTGTTGTTGCCTTCCCACAAAATTTAGCAAGACTTTTATTTACTTTGAAGCATTCAGCTTATATACGCTACACAAATGCAACGATATTTTGAGCTAAAAGGCTGAATGTGAATATTTTAGTGTACAGTGGAATTGCAGCCTAAAAGAATTCGTTTTAAACCATTCACATTGTTGTGGACCCTACATGTGTTGCCATAGTTGCGTATCGTTTAAAAAAAACAGTTTCGACATGCGCCGATCTCTTTCATACAATTGGTGGGCGCCGCCTGGCAATTACCTGCTCTTCACTTCGGGAGTATCCCCTCGATTTGGACGCACTTTTTATTCGTTTTTTTTGTGGTATACACTGAATTTGACACGAAAAGAAACTAACAAATATGTACGCACATACACATGCACACACACACACACAACACGCAGAATTTCACAGTAGCGGCCCCTTTTTTTAACCTTTACTTTTGTTTGGTTGGCCGCAACAAAACGTCGACGTCGTTTCGTACGCTCCGCGAAAAGCGTTTCGATGTGAATCTATCTTTACTTACAGTGCTAATTAAAGAGTTGTTCACTTACAATATGCATATTGTTAAATCTAACGGTAGTAACACACTTTTTCACAATTGTCCTTAAATCTCTGTATGCACAACAAAATCAGGAATAGAAATCAAGAAAAATGAACACATCTCAAGTGTAGCTAAATGTCGCATAGATGGCAAAGTGTTGGTAATTGGGTGTCAGTATTGTTGATTTACTAACTATCGCATGGTCGCAATTTCGATAAGGCTATCGCAATGGCGGTCCAAAATCGAAAATTTCAAATATATTATCGATTGTACATAAAAACAACGTTATTTTGCTTTAGGCATTTACTCTCTGTTGAGTTAATTTAAAATTTAAAATATAATAATTATGAAATAAGTAAATTATTTTATGAAACGAATTTCTATGCAAATAACTGATTTATATTAATTCGTTGTCTATGCCTATAAAGTTGCTCCTTAGCTATTTGGACTTTTTATGGGGTGGTCACGGCTAAACATTTGATTTATTCATTCATTAATCAATTTAAAAGAAATGTGCCGCATTTTATAAATTAACTCCCATGTGGACTGGTCCGCCACCTGCCTCCGGCTATGCTCAATTCTTGTAATCATAGCCCTATGACATTTTGATGAAGTTGGTGCACTTGAGCAGAAGCTTAACGCACATTGCCTTTGAAAATGCGTTAATGCCTTCGAGCATTCAGAATTATGTGCTCGGGTGTACATACATATATAATTACATGGTCGTATATTATAGAGAGTACCACCACCACGACGGACGAAATGGCAATGTGCCGGGTCCACGTCCCAAAACAATTTCGCACCCACCCCTCCACAGAAAAGGCCAGCGACGTGTGCTATGATAGATGCATCACGTACATTCATATCTGAATAGAAGAGTCACATTAATCGCTACATGATGACGATAATGGCAATATAAGCGACTACACAATGAGCTGACCATATGCGCACATAGACAATAAAATGTAAAGCGGATTCCACCCGAACTGGTACAACTGGTGCAACTGAGAGGCTGGCAGGAGTAAGAACAGGAGTGGCAGCAGGAAGAGCAGCAGCAGCAGCAGGAACAGACGGGTGGGCAGCCCAGTCAGTTCACATTTAATGAACACAACGGTGACATGAGTTATGGGCCAGTTTTTTTTTTTCTTTTGACAACACGAAAAATTGCGAATCAGCACAGCTGTTGGCTCTGCGGTAAGGTTTGCGCAAAATGCGCTGCCCAGAACGGGGGCTGGGACTCTGGCGGGATTGGGGACGGGGGACGGGGGACAGGGGCTTAAAGGGGGAAACGGCAGCGACGGCATCTCGACATCGGCATAAATGCAAATGCTATTTTGCATTAACATTGCGAATGAACATGGGGCATCCCGCATCCCAGCCAAATTCGAAGTCCGTCGGCGGTCCATTCGCGCCACGCTGATGAAGATGAGCGCATTCCGATTACGGTGAACACAGACAGACAGAGGGAAGACAGTGACACCCCTTCTGGTTCCGAATCGAAATCAGCTTCAGATGTGCACGATATGGGCGCATAATGTGTTTTAGACAAAGTGGCAGACATAGACATATCGTATGTTTATGCTCTACACAGAGTCCATTATATGTTTGTTATGCACTTTGCGGATGGGGATAACAGTTCTAAGGGAGTGCCCAAAGTACACCTCTGAAATATAATATTGATGTTAGTATTTGATTTCAAAATTATATAATTATTTTAAATTACATATACAGAACATATGTAAATTAGGTAAATTACGTTTCGCATCAATGTCAATATCTATGCAAAGATTAGGAACATTTATGCTTCAGGATATTTGTGAAAATTGTGTTTCTATTCGGGCTTAATGTCGGCTTTTTTTTTTGGTGATTTGATTTGATTCGAGGGTCGATTTATATGAGTCAAGATAAATAAATTTCTATTGAGCAAACACCTAAATTTGAAGTTTTTTTGCCTGTCAAAAAAGATTTAGGCTTTCACTACATATGCTAAAAAAAATAGTTTTGTAATATATGTAAAAAAATAAAAAATTAATAGCAATTTTTTATAGGAGTTCTTGGTAAATGTTTTGTTAATGAATAAGAAATTTTCGGTGTATTGGCAATTTAATCCTTTCGCTGAAAATGTTGTGCAGAGTTTATAATAAATTTGTCAGGAACTGGGTAACACATAGAACAAGGCACATTAAGTCGAATCGGACCACTATATCATTTATCTGCCAAAGGAAATATTGGTCGAAAATTGAATTTGTCAATGAACAACTTTCTTGTTTCAGAGAATCTCTAAGCCTCTATGTAGTACGTTTCCAAGGGTATTTAATCTTCGGAAACTCGCAGATATAATTTCCTTCTTGTTTTTGGTGCTGCTTTTGAAAGAAAAAAAAGAAAACAAATTTCTTGGCAAGTTGTGCGCAATTCATTAAGCGAAATCTGCCCGAATGCGAATAATGCAAATTGCTCTATTTCGGGCTAACTGCGAACGACGACAAATTTATTTGCGGCCCATGTGGCAAGTAGAAAGGAGCCATCGCCATTGCAATCTCCATCAATGAAATGAAATGAATGCCGTGTGTTTTGCAGACTTGGGCATTTGCACCGAAAGTTCAAAAATTCCATTAATTACTCTGTAGAGTTTTTATTTCGCTACGTATTCTTTCGATCCTGTTCTGTTTGTTGTGCTAATTTTGAAGAATTTCAAATTTCTTAATGGGTTCGCTGCGTCGCTCGCTATTCAACGCGCCTCAACCCGTCGGCGATAGTTTGCCTATTAGCTTGGGAAAGCAACGGACAGAGTTCGTTTTTGACTTTGGTCCGCTTTTAACCCTAACCCCTAACCCTATTGTGCACAGCCAGCTACTTTAATTCCCAGGCACCCCAGGCCACCCCTCGCTGGACCGGATGTGCTCATTGTGCGTCATTTCTACTTATCACCCAGGGGAATATGCAGCTTGCCGGAAGCGCTCCATTGCCCAGCTGCAGCTGGTGTCAGTCCCAATCTCAAGCCCAATCCCAGTCGAGTCGAGTGCGAGTCCAAACTTTGCCGTATGCGTAAATCAAACTAAAAACAAACGGCAACGGCTTGCCATGAATTAGTATTAGAGTAAAACGGCTTTTAATAAGTCGGACAGGCCCGCATCTGCATGGACATAGAGTGGACAATGTGGGCTACTAAACGGGGAGTGGGGGAGGGTTAGGGGGCCATCCGCAACGGCAAAGTCAATTGCGGTAGCCGCAAAATGGAATTTTGTTTGAAAAAGTTCTGCACTGCAAAATGGCTCGCTATGGGCGCATAAATTTCAAAGCTCTTGTTCAACATTTTTGCCTTTTTTTGCTCTTTCTGGTGGGGGGAATCCCATAACTTTCGCCAACAAGCTGGCAACGCTGCGACATATGTAAAAATGTGTGTTTTGTAACTACTAATTTTAAATAAATACGCCATATTTATACACACACACACACACAACAGGTAACATTAAAAACGCTTCGGAGGTGGGTTAAAAATGTTACAAACGTGTTTCGCAGTCATAACTCAAAAAGTATTTCAACTATATTCCTGAAATTCCACTGTATATGCACATATACATATATGCACAAATATTTAAGGCACGCAAATAAATGTTTTTGTTCCAAGGATTTCAATTGATATATGATACGGCCAGCCGCATCAATGTATTAACATATTTCTTGTTTTTAGCGCAAAAAGAAAACAAGCAAAAAAAAAGGAAATGTTGTAACAAATTATGCGGCTTATGTAAAATATTTCATAAGTATTTACGGGTATGTTGGACTTTTAGGGTATGCATGCTTAGATAACTGATCTATGTATTTTGTTGTTTCTTTTGCTTTTTGTTTTTTTATTTTTTGCCAATTTCAAACATGCAACATGTTGCAATGGAGTTATAAACCAGCCCCAAATTTCAAACTTTTCAGACGACTTATATAAGGAGTGTACATAGTCTGTGGGGGCTTTTGGGGGGCGGTGGTAGGGGAAGTCCGCGCGTGTGAGGGCAGCATGCCAAATGGAAAAAAGTTTTTTGCCTTAATTTTTGGCGTCTTTTTTTATACTCTGGCGCTTTATTAACGTTGCCCTGTTATAGGAGGGGTGACCTGTTGGTGGAGCTGTGTGGGGGGAGTAGGTGGGGCTGTTTGTTTGCTGGCAGCAGCGCAGCAAGTAATATTTTTGCCGCATAAAAGTCAAAATATGCAAATAAAGCAGGCTCTTCTTGTTGTTGTTGTTGTTGCTGTTGTTGTTATTGTTGCTCTAGTGGTGGGGAGAGAGGGGGGGGAGAAATGAGAGGAGGTGGAGGGCAGCTAATACACCAGCAGTCAGACACAGAGACAAACAGACTCAAACGAAGGCCCTGGCTAGAACAATGTGCATATAGATGGTTATTGGGGAAACGGTAAGGGGGTCGGGATGGGGGCCTCCCCCCATTGGGTTGTGAAACAGGGCGAAAGACAGAGTGAGAACAGCGTGGCTTAAATAATAAATGTAGTACACGCTTTGAAAGAATTTACTATGCTTTGGCAAATGGAAGTTATAAAAACCAAACACACACACACACGCTCGTACACATTCGCATACAAACACTCACACACGCACACATGTGCATGGCATATAAATAAACAATGCTCCTATATAACCCGAGGCAGGCCGGAGTAGTGGAGAGGTAGCGGCATTTCCATATTGTTGCTATAATCAGCGGCTGCTTTGATTCATCTGCATGCACGCGCGATGCCGGGACATTGAAGCAGAGGGAGCGGGGGGCCACCACCAAGCCAAAGCCATAGCCATAGCCGTAGCCAAAGCTAAATCCATAGCCAAAGCCTTAGCCCGATGCCACCCCATCATCATCATCAAAGTCAACCCAACTGGGCGAAGCAACCACCAAACAGACACACAGACTCCGTTGGCCCAACTTCAACTCCGACGTTTTTTTTGCTGCTCATGCAATTTAGTGCTGGCATCGGGCCCCACTTGAAAAAGCACGAAACGACATTTAAAACGACTTTGTCAGCTAACAATTTCTGAGCTTACCCCACTGATGCACAAATCAGCATACTATTCTAAGCAACTTTTTCTAAATTTTTGTTGCTTTAAGTTCACTCCAAAAGTCAATTGCAACTTTGTTTGATTAAGCATATTCATTTGATTGGGTTTTTGTGTTGTCTCTTAACGATGAAAATCACGACCCGCTCGCATAACTACTACAACTCACACTTCGTTTCAAACATGTTCGTGTTCGGTGTTGGCAATCATGTTCGAACAACAACCACTGACTGACGCCCCTTTTAAGTTTGTGCGCTGAGTGTTGTATTATCTCGCTGTGGCCTTGCTAAAAAACTGGCCGGAAAAGGCCAAGCGATCAACAAATGTAGCTAAAATGTGCCATGAAAATCAGGAATTTATACAGGAATACTCTTCACAGTGTGAATTAATAATAATAAGTGTAGCGACATTTAATGTCTTCATAAAATAAAACATATCAAACACATTTACAATCAATAAATAAAATAAATATTTATGTAGAGTATTAGTTATATGTAGTGGATAAATTTATAATGTTTAGCTAACTAAATTTACCTAACTAATAAATAAGACAAAAAGTAATTAGATTTACAATACGTCTTCGATATTATAAACTTTATACATGTTTGCATATGCATATGTTTGTAGTTTTCATATGCAGAAAAAAAGGCTAGAATGCTAGCTATTTTCGGCCGTAGCAGCTATGAATGAAGCAGCCCTTTTCTTTGCGCTGCTCTCTGGGGCGCTGTGTGTGTGTGTGTATTTGAGTGTGTCTGTGTGTACTTGTGTGTTATCTCGTAGCCTGGTTCTGGTTCAGTTTTCGTTTTCCGTTAGTGCAGCATTTATCCTCGACGACGTTGGTTGGTTTCGCCTTCGCCCTCAGCCATTGTCACTGTCGCCGTCGCTGTCGCAGTCGCAGTCGTTTGTCGCCTTGTCGCTGGTGTTATTTATTTTGTTGTTTTTTTTTGCTGACGCTGCTTCTGCTGCTGCTGCTCTTGTCGTGTGTGCACGTTTTATTTATTGTTGTCGTGTGTTGTTTGTTTGTGTTTTTGTTATGGTGCCAGTGCCAACTTACCTGATATAAAGCAACAACAACAACAAAACTCAAACAAGGTGCGCAGACCCGGAGTCAGGGCCACAGCACATGTTGTCGTTAACCAGCGCCCCAAACGCCCGATCCCAGCCCGGGACTCTAACCAATAAGTAAACCAAAAAAAAAGGAAAGAAATAAACGAAACTAAACGACGCTGCCAACGGAGACCTTCCCCTTCCCCCACTTAGCGGAAAAGCTACAGTTACTCTCTGCGTGTATCAATCGCAGCATGCTTTTAGCTGCAGCACAGTTAATGTTGTTGCTGCTGTTGTTGTTGCATTTGGAGCAATAAGCAATATCGCCAAATCACACACTCGCACACACACGAAAACAACAACAAACACAAACAGAAATACACAAAACGCGCAGCGTGCGCTGCTTCACTAAATGCAGTCGACGTCAACGCTGACGTCGCTGTCGTCACAGTCGTCGCGTATTATGGGCCTAACCAAACAGCAACAACAACAGCGCTTGATACAAAAATAAACAAACAAAATCAATCAATTAATCAATCTGTGAACGCCCCAGGCGTACGCCCACGCTCACGCCCACGCCCACGCGCACTTCAAGCTGCAACAACAACAACAGCAACAACAACAACAACAACAGCAGCAACAACAGAAATGTTCCAGTCAATTGCACTAGTCCTGCTCCTGGTTGCCGCCCAGGCTCTGGCACAGGCTCCGAAGGATTCGAATGCTGCCCAGCAGCAGCAGGCAACGGAGACGCAGGCGGCAGCTGCAGCAGCGACGCCATTCGGCAGCAAGCAGCTAACGAGATGCCGCCAAAGCTGCTATCAGCAGGTAAGCCCCGCTCGGGTCAACGAAGATAAGACGCACTTGACGGACACTTGTATATGCGAGAGACTCTTGAGCGCGACTTCAAGGTTACAGCTCAGCCCGCCGCAGTCCAGTTCGGCAACGACAATGGGCCTGACAGACAGGCAACGGGCAAAGGGCCGGGCAACGGGCCGGGCAACGGCGACGGGAAAACGTTTTTTTTTTTTATGCGGCTGCCCGCCTTTATCTGTTGGCTGACATCACTGTCGCTGCTGCTGTCGCTGCTGCTTCTCAGGTAGCAGCCGCTGTCAGTTGACAATGTCAACTGGGTGGTCCACGCCAGTCATAGCGCTGCTAATAGAGATTAGGCAACTGCCAGGGAGATCAAGAATAGGAGCCACAATGCCGCTGGGGCAATTGGTTGGCCTAAGCAAAGCTGGAGGGATTGTGGGCCCAAGCGAACACAAACGTTTTTCATTCAATGACTGTAAAAAACAACTAGTATTCCTATAAATCAAAAAAAAAAACAAGTTAGCATTTTGGAGTCGGGTGTAGCCGACTGCGTAATGCTCGTTCACGTTCAATAACAGCTTAAAGCAGCCGAAGAGGCTTTTAGTTATGATTGTTATTTTGGAAAAATGTGTTCGAAATTTTTCGACTCTATCTATAGGTTGTTCGATTTGCCACGCCTCCCGTGGGCGCACCCAAAAATTTCTTTGCGATATTTAGAGAAGGTATTCAGTAATGTGTCTGCAAAAATTTGATGTATCTAGACTTAAAGTTGAGGGGTATATATAGATTACATCGATTTGCCAGTCGAACGGGCGGACATTGCACAAAGCCAATATACTCTTTTCGCTTTGTGGACGAGTGTAAGAAAAGGCTCAATATGAGAAATTCCAGAAGGACGCACGTGATAGTCGTGCGTAATAAACGTGAAGAATAAAATTATTTTCCATGCGTGGCTTTGGATAGAACGGGTCATAGCGTAACTAAAAGCTGTCGCCAGTAGGTCTGCACACCCCAAAAAACAGAAAAATATGTCGGTTCGGTGAACCGAACCACGGTTTCAACCAATGTGCTTTCTTAGGGTCAGGTTTATGTAAACCCGTTCAGTTGGAAGTTGAAATTCTATTATTAGTTATTAATTAAAAAGTAGAATCTTTTCCGGCAATTTCTTGTTGATACTGCCTCTGACCTAACGCAATATAAATATTTTTGGGGTGGAAATTTGACAAAGTACTAAAATTTAAATATAAACATTTTTTTAAGTATGGTTCGAATCGATTTGAGACTTGGCTTAATTGCTTGGAAACTGGTTCGATTATTTATTTGGTTCATAGCATTGAGATATATAAGATATATAATCAAATAACGATAATACAATTTTTTTCATTCAGGAATTTTTTTTATTTCATTTTGACAATTGATTATCTACGTTAAATAGCTATTTATATTCACGAATAAATTGAGTGGACTATAGATTTTGTTTGTTGGCTATTGGAAAAAGTTTATCGTTTATTTTTGAGTCAAAGTGTATCTATTCCAAGAAATATATATATTCATATAAGTTCAACTTTGCCAAAACCGATGAATTTGGATTTTGTACTATGATTGTTCTTCAGATTGATTTCAAAGTAAACGCTTGTACTACTTTTGCAAACGAAATCCTATTTAAAATGTTAAATATCGTAATGTAAATACATTAAACCAAGTCCAGATTTAGAGAATTTTTACAAATTATGCTGGAAAATTATAAAATAAAAACTACCTACTAGTTTAGTTCAACGTACAAGGATTTTCAATGTTGGGTCTCAAAATTAATTTAGTTAAATAAAAACGTTGATTTAAAATTGTTTAAGCAAAAATGTAGTGTAAATTAAATTTATATTCTGAAATGATGACAGTCATGGAAATAAGTATCAATCGATTAAATTTAATGCGTTTTTTAAACGGTTTAGAATCTTTTTTACCCCAGTTGGAATCAGAATTGGTGACTGCGATGAATTCCTTTTTAGGAATCAATGGCGTTTCCCAAATTTGAACGCGTTAAATTTTGTGCCGTGATCCATCTGGCGTCACAAATGCAATCCGTTGACCTTTAAGGGTTGCCTGCAAGCGGCTGCCGTATGCACTGTGGCTAATTTCACGCCTGTCCGGATCTAATCCCCGGCACAGGCCGCCAACCCACGAACGTCGCTCAATCAGCGCCAAATTAACACCATAAAAGTTGGCAGCATCCGAAGACTTTGTTCCTTGCATTTGCTGACATTTTCGGGGGTGTACATACGTGTGTGTGTGTGTGTTGGTGTGTGTGTGTATGCTAAGAAACCGTCTCTGTGTCGCGCTCAGTCTCAGTTGAATTGGTTATGCCAGATGCGTATGCCGGGCACGTAGCCTTTGGCTGGTGGTGGAATCTGTTCCGACAGGGCTTCAATAATTGACAAGCGCAGCATTTGGCGACTACGTGCCACTGGAACTGGCCAATGGGCAATAGGCCGTGGTGGCAGTGGCAGTGGCAGCTCATAAAACTGCTCAAAACTGACCTGGATGGGTAATTTATGTGGCCTGGGTGTGAAGCGATGTCCAATTCCGTGGGCAATTGCATGTAAAAGTTGTCCGCTGCCTGCGTTTAATTTATATGGGCCAACAGCTATGCCAGGTAGCCCACAAGACACCCAGGCCCGGAGGCGGTACGGAGCGGGCAATGTCGACTGGACTTGCCTGCTCAGCGTTTTCATTGAGCGTGTGGTGCGTTTGCTTGTCATTGCCAACTAAAGATGACAGCGTGACACGCACGATTCACGACAATTTGCAGGCAAATCACGGCTAACGATTTTAATACATAGTAAATCTATAAAATATGTGAGATTCAATCATATATCGTACGCTCAAGAATTGCCAGAAATTGCAAACCAACTCTTACATTTTTGCAATGAGGAAAAATCAAATTTCTTAAATTGAAAGCTAAAAGCCTCTATATAAAAACTGAATATTACTAAATTTACTGTACCATCAAATTATAATATATTAATTTCAAAGATTTTTATATACAAATTTGAAAAATCTATATTCAAAAGTAGAAAAAAACAAAATGTTCACAAAAAGTAAATCTTATTAATAGCAGGCGTCTAATGCATTAACATTTTGTAATCTTTTTATGGTCAATATGGCAATTACACAAATTTAATAGCTGTCATTTTATATATTCGTTATATGTTTGACTACAAATTGATATATTTATACAAAATATATCCAATTATTAGCTATGCACGTGAGCACATACTCTCAATAAAGACCATATATGTATATATACATATATGCATAAAAAGAAATATATAGATACGACCACAATCGCTTATTAAATGCAATTACAATTACAATTTCAATTACGATAACGATAACGATCCGATTTGGCAGACATTCTGCAATCAAATCACGCTGCCATCTCTAATTGGTATTGCCCGGGCCATTCGTTCACTCATTCAGTCACTCATTCGTTCATTCATTTGCCGCCTTATTGTTGTTACTTATCGCCCAAGTTGTTTCGCAAAGGCCAAAAATTCAATTGAGCGGAAAATATGTTGTCTTTGCGATTTTCCTTTTGGCATGCTCGTTTATCTGGCCGCCTTATTGTGTAATGATGACAAAGTGCTCCTGCTGCTGAATGCTGGTTCCCGGTTGCCGGTTGCTTTATGCCAGTATGTGATGCCCGCCATCTCTCTCTCCAGCCAGAGTCACAGTCACAGTCAAAGTCGAAGACCCTGTTCCTGTCCCTGTCGTTTTGCCATTCCCATTCTAAGTCTCAGTTCGCATCAGCACATTCATTCATTTGTCTGCGTGCTCATTCATAAACTAAACGGACAGGCACTGGGATCCGGGCCCTTTGGACTCGCATTGCTTTAGTAACCAGGACGTTGTCCAGCTGTCGCTGCTGCGTAGCTAAAGCGACAGTTGACAAAGGCTAAGCAGGCAGTCGCAGTCGCAGTCGCAGTCACCATGTCCAGTTAGTCCACAGTTTCATCTCCTGCCGACAGCGTGAAAATTTCAATTCGCCATACAACTTTGCGGTCATTTATACAAACACGCACACACACACGCACACAGACATATACATGTATATACATAGATAGTCGCATACTGTGTGCTTTGGCCTTTTTTGCAGCCAGGCCTTTTATATTACAGTTACAAATTTGCGTCTATTGTTGGTAATGGCGATGCTGTGGCGTTGTCCTCGTTGGCCAGTGCTTGTTGCCTGCGGCGCTGTGCCTGATTACTTTTTCTAGCTTACTTAAAATTCGATTAGGCCACGCCCACTAACTAACTTTTTTGTTTGCGCCGTTCTGGTTTTCTGCTCGCATCTCTAATTCTCATTCCCTTCTTCTTTACTCATCTTCATCTTCTTTTTCTTTACAGTTTGCCAGGGATTGGCATTATTGCACGGATTTCGTTGATTGCAGAAATGTAAGTACATGCTCCACTCTAAATAATGATAAGCATAAAGGCAGCGGATGGCAGCGATAACAGCAGCCCGAATAGCCCTAAGCCATGGCTCTATCAAAACAGTCCAGCAACAGTTAATAATTGTTATGGTCCCTTAACCCATCAACGTGCCCCATAAACAAACTTCTTATTACTTTCGTTGTAAATGCTTCGCTTGAAATATGATTATGAAACCTATTATAACGTATTTTACTACAAATGTTATTAAAAATAATTGCTTATTTGGGTAGTTTTGGTATAAGAGCATTATGAAGATTGGGCATATATATTTTCAGCTATATTTGCATTAAACTACATTGTTACTTCCATTAACTTAACGGTTATGTGTTTAGTCTGTTTAGTTAGACCGCAGAAAAGAAGCTTACAAATATTTGAAATTTTTTTTTATTTTTACCATATCTAAATAACCCTTCAAATCAAAAAGTTGTCCATAATAAAAATTGATTGTATTTCAAAAACATTTTTTTTCCAATTTGAAGACTTTTTGATTTAAGGCTTGACAAAAAATGCATTTGGCAATTTAAAATTGACAGTTTGTCGACAAAACTATAAAAATTGTTCAATACCATTGCACAGTAAGCCAATCTGAGTTAAGGCGAAACAAACTTATCGATAACAATACATTTTTGCACAACTTGCAGGCTGTGTTAAAATGCAGCACACAGAAAGAAAACTTATCGATAACTGCACATGCAGTTAAGAGGGGCGCAAAAATAAAAGTTGTGTTATGGCGTTGGTTGCTTTAAATGTTTTTTTATATTTCAAAATTGTTTTTTGTTATAAATAAACGTACTTGTATTATTTGGGTATGTCGCGTGCGTATTTGAGGACGTGGGCACGTTAATGGGTTAAATGTGGATGCTGTTGATTGCCGCGGGCAGCTGGCGAAATTGCGTTGGCAATTTGCGGGCACCGCAAATGCGACTCGCCCCGCCCCGCCACGCTTCGCTTCGCTGTGTGTACCCAGCGACACTTAAAGCAATGTTTATGTGCTTGTTGTATGTATTCAATGCGGCGCCGAAAACCCATTCCTAACGCTCCATCCATCCACAGTGCTGGCAAAACTGCCAACGGCAATTGGCGCCCTTTAAGCTGCGCGTTCATCACGCCCAGCGACAGGGTGCACTGGTGCTGACCGACATCGGCTGGGACGAGCTGATTGCGAACGCATCCCGCCAATGCCTGATCACCTGGGAGGTATCCGGCGGCGGCCTCATGGGCAACCTGCTCACGGACACCGCACGCGCCGAGCTCTCGCTCTGGCCGGACACGGTCTACAACATACAGGTGACCTGCAAGCACAAGGTAAGTCAGTCGCAGCCTTTGCCCCCCCCCCCCACCTCCCCCTGCCCCGAGTTGAAAGTTGTCATTCGTTTCTGTTTGCAGCTAACGGGTCTGATGCGTCGCTCCCTGAAGCTGAATGTGGACACACATCAGCTGCTGTCAGCGGCAGCGGCAGCGGAGGCAACCAATCGTTGGACAAACCCAAGCCTGTTGCCAGTTGCAGCTACAACCACAACAACAGCAACAAAAACGATAACAGCAACAACAATCCCGCAGCGTGCACGGCCCACGGACCGCGTGTACATCATCAGTGCACTGCCCACGGCCAGCCAGTTGAGCGGCGTTGTGTATCCGGCCTTTGGTGCGTTGGCCTTCTTCCTGGCCCTGCTGGTCATGTTCCTCTTCCTGCGTCCGCAGCGCAAGCGGGCGTCTGATGGCGATGCGGACACCGCTTCCCTGCTCAGCGGACGTCGTTCGCGACTCTCCATGGATAACTCCACGCTGCATGTGTAGACGGTCGCTAGCCAGCCGAAAGCAAAGCGAATTAACAACAAGAACAAAATGAAAGGAGAACTTGTAGTCGTATATGTCTGACTATGTGATATTCTGCACCCAAATTGTACATAACATAGACACACACACACACACACTCATACACACAAACACACACGCATATAAATAACCGACAACAACAACATCATATACATACCTAACATACATACATACATATAATAACATATGTAGTTATCAAAACAAATATCTCACATCAAGTCCAAAAAAACAAAAAAAATTAACAAAGGAGAAAAAAGTTCGCTCAATCGTATGTTTAAGTTTTACCTTTTTAGTGCGTAGGCCAAACAACAACAACAGTCATAAATATATATATACATATATAAATACCTATATACATTAACGCGTACCCTATATACATGCATACATATATCATAGTTATATATACATATTGCATATACTATATACATACGAGTATTTAGACATAATCTAGGGGCCTCGGCCAACCAACTACATACACCAAACTAAATGCAACAAATTGCTACAAATTTTTATGCAACATACAATTTTTTTCTCGTCGCGTCGCTTTTTCAAAACTAAAACAAAAACAAAAACAAACAAAAAAAATTTAAAACAAACAAACAAATCTTAAAGATCGCATGTCGTTTTCAATTCGTCGTCTATATAATATATGAACAAAACATAAAAAAACATTAAATAAAATCATAACAAAACTAAAACTAAAATCAAAATGAAATATTTTTCAAAATTTTTAAATGTTTATACCTAGCTAAAATGCATTACAAATTAAAAAAACAAAAAAAACGTAAACTACATACATATAATGAAAATGAATTATGTACTTGATCATGTCAACAACAAAAAAGTTAAAAAGTTACAAAAAAAGCTTCGCTACGCAAAATGCCTGTAAATATTCAAGCGTCATTGAAATAAGGAATTTGTTTTTTTTTATTGTATTATCTTTATCGTATCAAGCTCTTTTCCAGGTCAACGCATCCTATATAGTTTAAGCACCAGTAACATCAGAAGAGGCTATACAATCAACTGGATTAAATATAAAACATAATTGTTCAATCTGTTTGTCTGATATAATATATACATACACATATATATGATAATCGACTATCTGTAGCGTATAATTCCTAAGACTAGCAGCGGATTGCATTTGAGAATCGGACCAACTTCGCGTTGTTTTTATTTAAGTAATACATTATGATTATTTTCTTGACTGACAAAGCTATATACTATATGTATATACAGTATTTAATTGTGTAAAAATAATTCCCAAATAGGCGGCCAAATTAAAAGAATACGCTCAACTATACAATGCTATAGATAGGTACTGCAAAGAAGTTCTGCCTAGAGACTAAACAAAAACCAGATAACAGTAAAGTTCAACATAAATCATACTAAGATACAGTGGCGAAGGCAGGGGGGTTTTTGGGGACTAAAATCCCCAACCGAAATAGATATTTGAAAGTTTGTAAAGCGGCAATCCTGCAATATTCTCATATTAAAAAATATTTATTTTGAAACCTCCCAAGAAAAATTCTGTCTACGCCACTGCTAAGATACAACTTCATACATACATAAATGCATATATATAGATATGTAGCCCAGAGTAGTTAGAAGAGGAAAAACAAATCATTTTTGTTGAGTCTGAAACATAGTTTAATTATAACTTGCCAATATAGTACATATTTAAATATAAATATAAATCAACTGAATAACCGGAAAAGAGCATACAAGATTCGGTACGCACCGAAATTACTGACATAAATATATATAAAATGCAAGAATATTTCTTGTTTTACATTGTTTCTGTCATCATTAACATCAGCATCATCGTATGTCTATATATATATTTGAATTATTCTAGTTTATAGTTTAAGTTAGTTCATTTTTTTTTTGTGTTTATGAAAAGTATTGTTTATTTGTATGATTATTATTATTATTTTTATTTGATTATGTAAATATAATTTGATTTGTTATTGCAGCGCATTTTGAGTTTTATTTGTTGGGGTTGGCATGGGAATATTTTCCATAGCGCATGTTGCCCAACTAACTCATCGATTTTTTTTTTCTTCTGCGGTGTGCCATGGATGTTGATAAAAACAAAATGGATAACCACTTACCATATAAATTGGAGCCGGAAAATATGCCAACGATAAAAAAAATAACAAAAAAAAAAAAGAATATATAGAAGCAGCTTTTGTCGAGGGTGTGCGTCCGCCCACCCCGCCGTTCATGGCAAGGCGTTGTCCCTCATCCAATTGGTATGCTTTCTCGCTGGGCTTACCTAGTTATGGAGCCGGGATTCGACACCGACGTCGCCGCCCCGCTTATTGTATTGCAACATTTACATTTACATTTATGTATTTGTGTGGTTTTTCGCATTGTGTGCCATAAATATCTTTGCTGTGCTCCCTAGTTACACTCTGGCCTACTTTGGCTTTTGAAACTTGTTTACGTAGTCCAGCCCTTCTTATCTCAAAGTTTCTTTAAAAGAAAATATGCCAGCTCTTCCATAATAAATTAAACGTTGACAAGATTTCTTTAATTTGCCTATAATAGTTTTTTAAGATTCCTAATGGATTTGATGGCTTTAGACGATTGTTTTTATTTTTATTTATTTTTTTTTTGTGTAGCGCTTTGACAGTTGTCTGCCGATGTCTAAATGGATTTCCTATTTATTCAAGCGGCAGTTGTGTTTATGTAGCTCCAGTTGCTGCAGGAATGTCTATTCGAGAAATTTGAGTTGCTGTACAAACATTTCAAAATTCACTGAGCTCATATGAAAGCTCTTCTATCTTGACGCAATTACATGATTTGTTCTACAATGTAACACTTTCCCTTTTTGTTGTTGTACTACTTTTTATCTTGCGATGCCGTTACCTAAGCCCCAACATCGTTACAGATTTTTCCACTTGAGGATTTGTTTTGAATTTCAATACAAAAAAAGAGAAAAAAATAAAAAATAGAAAAAAAAATAGATGCCATGTTGAGGCTTAAGACCCCAACCAGGCACCCACACTAAACAAGAAGAATCTCAAGTTGCATTATCTCAAGTTCCATTTGGAGTTAGCTAAGGGGTTGGCTTCACCTACACAACAACAACAACAACAACAACAAAAAAAGAGCTCGAGCTGACTCTCTTCGCCCCCCGCTTCCGCCTCCCCTCATGCTGGGGCACTTGGCTGGCATTTGTTGGTTGGCTGGCCACTTGGCTTTCAGCTTGGTCTCCATTCTACTCGTTCTCAAGCACTTTTTATAAACCAAATTAAATTTATATGGCCCCCGGCACCGGCAACGGCACCCCGAACCCCCCTAACCCCCCTAACCAATCCATCCCCATTCCCATGCTCTCAACGCTGTCAACTGCCAATTAGCTGAGCATTTTTCAACATTTTAAATTGTCTTGCCGAGTGCGTGGCCCCAGCTCTGGGGCAACACTTGAGTGAGTCGTTTTGTGCGACAGCCTCAATGCCTTCAGATTTTACTCTTACTTGCCGGCATTGTTGCCTGCCTGCTGCCGCTGCTGCTGTTTGCCCTTGTTGTTGTTGCTGCTGTCAGCTGTGCAGCGCGTGCTTCATTTATCAAAAAGCAATTACAATGTTATGGGCAATTCGATGCCTGATGCCTGATGCTTTGCCATGCCCCATGGGCTATATGCTCCGGTCTATCATCCAAACATCCAGACACCCACCTGCTAGAAACAATTGCAAGACGAGAAGGCGGCATCCAAGCGCACAACTTTATTTCGTTATACCCTTACAGCGGGCATCTTAGTTTGTCACGAACTGTGCCCCACAAACATATTCTAGATCAGTATCAACAGCCGGCTGTCCGTCTGTCTGTTTCTATGCAAAGAGGTCCTTCAGTTTAAACACTATCGTGCTGCAAAACACACTATATAATATAGTTGCCATAAGAATGATCGGTCGAAAATTGAGTTTTTGTATTAAAAAACTCTTGTTTTTCAAGATAACCCAACCAAAATTGATAACAAAGAGCTTTTCTATGCTCCTAACATCTCTGCAAAATATTATCTATATCGGAACACGATATCATATAGGTGCCATAGGAATGATCGGTCGAAAAATAAGTTTTTGTGTGAACAATCAAACTTGACAATTGATAGTTTTTCTATGCTCCTAACATGTTTGCAAAATATGATCAATATCGGAACACTAAATCGTATAGCTCCAATAGGAACAATCAGTCGAAAATTAGTTTTTGTATGAACAACATTTATGTTTTTTAAAATATCTCGACCAAAATTACCTATTGAGAGCTTTCCTATGCTCAAAATTTCACCAACATTTAACTATTATATAATATAGCCTTCCATAGGAATATAGATATATAGAGCACATCAAGCGTATGTCTGCAAGGGTATTCAATCTTCGGCACCCAGAAAATAAACATTCTTTTTGGTTGTTTTTAACATTGTTGTTGTTTTTTGGTTTTGTATTTTTTCTCTTTCAACTCATTTGTACAAAATAGATGATATTAATATATATATGTATATATACATATAGTATATACATATAACAAAAGCAAAGAAAAGATGAAAATTCAAATTGAAAAACCGAAAAGCATATAGCGCGTACCTACAAACATATTGTATTACAATAACAACACAAATTATTAACTTTAAGTAGACAAAACGACAAAAAACAAAAAAAAAAAAATAATAATAATAACAAGAGAACAAGCTGCAGAAAAGCAACATAAAAAAAAAACAAAATAAAATTAGACTACAAAACTCAGAACAAGCGCAATACTAGAAACACTAGAAGAGCCAGCAGCAGAGGAGGCGGGCCGGGGAGGAGGCAGTAGGAGGATGTAGCGGGATGAGGCAGGATGAGCAGGAACAAGCACGAGAAGACAAAAAGCGAGCATGTGTTTGTGCCATAAAAGGTTTCTCATTACAATTTTTGGCCAAGGGTCGCATCGTTGCACAAAATTACTTTTTTTTGTAGTTGTTGTTGCTGTTGTTTTTGGTGCTTCAACTGCCGCTGCCGCCGCTGACGCTGCTGCTGCGTCGCGCTCTCAACGCCAGCGGCGCTGTCAGAGAAAGTGGATGGAGGTCAGAGGGGGCGGCTGGAGTAGGTGTTTGACTAAGGCGGGGGCCGTTGGGCGGTCGGGGACAAGCAGCCGCCCAAAGGGCGATTGATATACAACACACAGCCGCGCTGCCATAGATATACACACACAGACACACTCACACACAGACGTATACACATAGTACATAGTACACATAGAGATGCTTATGCTGTTTATAGCCAGCAGTTGCTGTGCCACAAACAAACACACCCACACACACACACAGCCACAAATACTGAGCACGTAACTGTAGCTGGGGCGGTTGCACGTGACAGGGTCGAACATGTTCGAAGGTTGCGAGCAGGCGCCGGGTTCGATACAAAGGATAAAACGTATCCATATCCCGATGGCAGTCGAACCAAGCGCCAGTGCGTCGGCGCCTCGCTCACACACACACACACACGCACACACACGCGCGCGCACACACGCACACACAATGGGCAGGAAACGGGCAACAACGGGCGAAGCACAATGAAGCCTTGCCTTTTGCCTTGCTCTTGATGCTGTTGCTGCTGCTGCTGCTGCTGCTTCAGCTTCAGCTTCTGCTTGCTGCTGCTCTTGGCGTGGCACAATTCGCGGGCGCTGCGCTCACATTTAACCTTACCAAAGGTTACGCGCGAGAGCTGCCAGCAACGGGGAGCCGAACGACGTTAGCCGACGACAGCTGGCGGGCCGAAGAGACCGTTAGAAGTTTCGCCCCGTCACAGCTGTCTGTGCAGATATGGAGATGATGATGAGCTGATACTTGGGCTGGGCGAGCTCGGCGCTCCCGTTGCACTTGACAGCTGTGACGGGCGGTAACATGTTGATACGGCCAGAGATTTCATCTAATTCGCTTTGCGTTACACTTGATTTTCGGCTTGTCTTATTAAAAGACAATCTGATTGGGCTTTCGCTTTATTAAGGGCATGTGTCATTGTTAATCTCCTTAAGCATTTGCCAGCGATTCCCAATGACAGCACTTGAGCTCTAATGAGTGATTTTTTAATAGCACTCGTACATCACGGCATACCCGACATCACAGCACCCAGTCACAGTGACTAATGACTAACTACGTATCAGTAAGTATCTCCATGGTAAGAACTTGCAAAGCTGTCAATGGGGCGGCATTACGTGTGCTTCAATCAATTACCATCAAAATGCAAAATAGAGGTAATTCGAAAATTTACAATTACGTCGCGTAGCCCACAAGACACATTACTACACGGAAAACAAATCAGATGTCGTACTAAATTAAATTCTTAAATACTTAAATTCGTACTTGAAATTTGATTCGTATCGAGGAAATTCTTTGAATAAATACAAAATTCTTAATTTTACGCCAAATTACTTGATTTTTGTAAAAGAAAAAATAATAATAAATATGTGAAAAATTATATATAAAATTGAAAAATAATCTATCCTTTTTTCTTATTGGGGTTGGATCAAGTATAAATATAGGACTAAGCTCAAAGTTCTAAAATTAAATTCAAATGATTAGTCGAATTGAGCTTAGTTGAAATGTGGTTTCGACTTACTTTAAGCAAACTAAAAATATACATGAATTGTGAATCGTACTTGACATAAGAATTTTTTTATGGGTTAAGGAAATCCGGATTTATCGTACTTTTCGTTGGCTTTAAGTACGGATTGCTTTTTCAGTGTATCGTCTATGGCAACTTACCCAATGGAAAAAACCGCAAACATTTTGTATCTCAGTCAAGGACAAGCTTTGTCAGGATTCGTTGGGTTCGTAGACAAGTTTCTTATCTCAAAAACAAAATTCAAAATTGGCACTTATTCTAAAGTCGTCTTCGTATCGTCAATCAAAAAGTATTCAAAAAGACAATAGTTTTGATTAATTTATTATTATAATTAGAATTAATTTTGTTGTTTGGCAAAGATTTTTGGTCAGTTTTGATTAATTTTAGCCAAAACTTTTAAACATACCCAAACTTGTACTTGATGAATTTGAGTATTTTTTTATCAACAACTTACTTTGGGTACTATAAAATATGGTGATCTATAAAATTTGTATCATTGAAATATGTATAGTAGTTATGGAAATTAAATCGGAACAACAAAGAAGGAAGGTTCGAGATAGCCACAAAACTTTATTGACACAGTTTTTCGTTCCGTTTTTTTTTTTATTAATAACTTCTTTTTAGGACCGCATATATTTCGTGACTATATCAGTAGAGTGTATTATATTATTGTCACGCGATGTGTATAGCATTAAAAGAGGCATAAAATGTATATTGGCAGGACATAATTCATATTGGGTCAACTCAAATACAACTTAAGAATAATAATTAAATATGAAATTATACATAAAGTGAGTTTACTGCCAAAATGTTTAGTCTAAAAACTGCATTATATTAAAGGCTACTTGGAACTATAGTTATGCATAAACTAAGAAGGAAATACATATTTTTCAATAATTATCCCAGCAAGGACTGAACAACCAGTAAGAAAAGCCACTGCGTAGTGTTTCAGATTCAATATATATATTTCTCATAAACAACAAGAATACCATAAATATATATTTATATCAACGTATATATAGTGTATGTATGTATATGAAGTTTTTCGGTAACATAATATATTAAGCACTTTGCTGTTTAGATACGAGAATATATGATAAGGAACACAAACAACAGAAATTTATATGGACAAACTTAGCAAAGCTTAGGCGGAAATGCGGAACACGTTTGCGAAACTGGACGTGGACGGAAGCGGACTCTTGACTCTCCACCACGGAGCGGGATGATGTGTGTATTTAACTAAGATAACAGCGTGGAGGACGCAGTGGACACAAACGGCACGGGTAAAATGAACTGTGGCAAGTTCTGTGCCGCATTGCTCTGGAATCTGAAGACCGAGTGCAATATCTGCGATGTGTGCAAACAGCCCGAGGGAGATAGAGGCAATTATGGGCCCAGTGGTACCCCAATTCACAACTATACGTTTTACCTTGATAACCTTACCAAATAATTGCGTTTGTTCTGCTTGCGATTTGTCATTATGCCTACACATGTATGGGGTATGCTTCCTAAACTTTATCTTTTCTCCATGTTTTGGATTACTTTTCTGTTTGCAGCTTCACTTTGGAAAATTAGCCAAGACAAATACATATAAAAATAAGTAAGAACGTTGCAGTCGGACGAAGCCGACTGCGTAGTACTCGTTCACAGTACACAGTAGTTACTCATTTTCGAAAAACAATATACCCCATTCTGAGTGGGTCAGAACATGATAAAATATCATGTACTCCCCTTGTCACAATTAGTATAAAAAAACAACATTAAAAGTGATTCTGAGGGGTTCAAATTTTTTGTCAAAAATCATGCCAAAATGGACAACAATTTTGACAAGTAAAGCTTTGAGATCCATAGCTCGCAAATTTCAAACTCCCATAACTTTGTCAAAAATTAACCGATTTTTATGTTTGATGGCAATTTTTTCATGGTTTGTCCTCTAGATTGATTCTGCATTTCAAATATTCTCATTATTGAAAATACAATTTTTTGCATTTTTTGATAAAATATCATGAATTTTTTGCATGTACGTGGCGTGGCCACGTGATGTTTGCTGTGATGTTTGCGTGAGCTTTCCAGTAGTATCTATTCCAAATATGGAGCCTCGAGCTCAAAAACTGTGGGAGATATAGCCATTTGCTATTTTTAAGGTGTGGGCCCTGGGGAGTGTGTTTTAGTGGTCGTGGCCGGGATATCAAGGCCGTTATCTTTGCGTGGGTTCATCAGCAATCTACATACCAAATTTGTTGACTCTAGCTTTAATATTGTGGGAAATATTCACATTTTATCGATTTTCGACCGTCATGTTTTCGATTTGCCAGCTATTGGGAAAAAAATCTTAGCACGTTGTCTGTCGCGGATATACACGAGTATATGTTCCAAGTTTCAGGTATCTAGCTTCAGCTTCTAGCGGCGAAAACAAATTGCGTTCATACGGATTGCAAGTAGGACATTGCACTAACCCAATATACTTTTTTCACTTTGTGAGTTAAAAAAGAACAAAATACAAATTAAAAATATTTAAACGAATCAATTATCGACCAATTTACATATATATTTATAGGAAAGATGAGATAATCTGATCCATTTCCATCCATTTGTGCACACACAGTTGAGTATATTATAGCGCACATCTTCCAGGGTATTTATTCTTCGGCACCTCGATCTTTCTCGTTTTTGCTTAACTTCTCTTGAAAAATATGCCATACAGTAATTAAGTGGGTTCTTGGCGAGTTTACAAGTAATTCCAATGTAAGCTATCAATTATTGTACACAAACATAGGGGTAGGTAAGAATATATTCAGTAGTTCTTAAATTTTTGCAGTAGACAAGGTTTAAAGTTACTTTAAGCTCTAAATAGTACCAGCTGTGGTAGAGAGAACACAAATCCACTTCAGTTCTATAATAAAACAACTTCTCACAAACGTAAAGCAAATGCTCAACTGTCTTGTCTTTTGATAAAACAAAATGTTGGTGTTTATTTTAGCTCAAAGGTTCGATGAATACAAAAAAAAGATATTGTACAATATGTTAATGTTATTTTTAATATTATTATTATTAGTTGTTGCTGCTATTTTTGTTTTACTCAATTTGCTGCATGACATATTTATAACGCTTTTGTAATTATACATACATAATAATAGTACATAAATCTTGGTTTTTTTCTGTTTTAATTACCCCCCAAAATATTAAACATAGGTGCATTGACTTGCAACTAAATGTTTACCAGTTTTTAATTATATAGTTTTAGTTGCTTTTCTTTTGTTTTTTGTTTTTAGTAATATATTTTGTTAAATTTATTAATATAATATATAATTATATATTATAATTATCTAGTTTTCCACAGTGCTGCCTGCTGTTGCAGTTGTTTATTTGCTGTTGCAGTTGTCTGTTGAATCGTCTTTAAGTACGTGCGCACAGGAAATAACAATTTATCGGGTGATAAGGTTGTGGAAATGTAGGCCACACGGTGTGCTGAGCTTATGTGCCGGCTTCCAACACTGCGCTTGTGAGTTCTGCGTGTGAGTGTTTGTGTGTGTGTGTGTCGCGTGTGTCGTGTAACGGCTGTCGCCGGCCATTGTGTGACGTCACTGCGTACAGGTTAATCCTGCGAATTGTGCCTGCAGGCATTTCAGTTACACGCGGCGGCGCCAGCGTCCGAAGCCTTAATTGGTTCCAATAAAAAAAATTGTTTAATACATATTACATACATAAGTATAACAAATTAAGTTTTTTTTTTTATATAATAATAACTATGCGCTCTGCGAAAACAACGTTTGTAAAGATCGATTGAAATGATCGATAAACGGCTGCTTTCAATCTGAAAATGCTAAGCTTGAATAAATGCGCTGCGTTTTTTTGCTATAAACAATTTGTCACATTTCAGTTGCGTGTTTGAGTTTGTGTTTTGTTAACGTACTTTAAAATACATTTGCTGTTATTGTTAATTGTTGCAATTTACAATTTAGTGTAGTGGCTATTAAATGTAGCATGACGCTTTCAAATGACTTTATTGTCTTACATTAAAACTGAATGTTGTCTTTTACACAAAACTATTACACACACAAAAAGGCAAATCATAATAATAGTAATAATCATAATAATAATAGTAATAGTAATCAAGAATTGCTTACACGCAACGCGGACACTAAAGATGCTTTCAAAAATTGATAAGGACATAGATATACATATAAATATTTATATATATATAAATTATAAATTATGGTTTGGGTAGTTGTTGTTGTTTCTGTTTTATAGCGACTGGATACGCGCACACACGTCTGACAATGCTGTGCAATGCTGCTGTTATCGATCCTCCTGCACGCGGACTCTGCTCTGCTGGTGTCATTTCATATGAGTGGATTTTGTGTGTGTGTGTGTGTGTGTGTGTGGGTGTTAACTTATTTTACAATATATGCGTGTGGCAACCTCTGTTTTTAGCTGTGCTCTGTATGTGTTTCTTGGAGTGTGTGTGTGTGTGTGTTTGTTGTCTTTAGACTTTAAGCTTAGACGCTCGCTTCACGCTGGCTTTAATACACATTTATTCACTTGACGGCTGCTGTTCCGGAAAACCGCTAACCTCCGTCTGCTCCACCAATTGCTGGCCATCGAGGGTGTATTGAATGCGCAGACGCATGCGCAGCACAGCCTGTGGCACAGAGAAAGAAGAAGAGTAAGACGATCAGTAAATCAGATCATCAGTAATTTATATGCAAAAGTTTCTACATTTAGTTTTAAAACTGAGGGTTATATAGATTAAATTGAACTGCCATGCCCTAGTGGGCGTAATCAAAATATCTTGACTTATTATCTGACGCGGGTATACACGAGTATATAATCCAAGTTTCAAATCTATAGCCTCAATAGCGGCGAAAAAAACTGCGTTCATACGGACGGACATTGCAAAAGCTCAATATAGATACTATTTCACTTCGGGAACAAGTATAAAATATATCGAGTAGGAGACAGTATGGAGAATAAGAGGGAAAAAGTGAGTTATAGAGAGGGAGAGACTCAAATTCAACAGGAAATACCATACAGATAAAAAAAACACAAATATTGCTGGTACTTGAGCTCGTGAGAATCACTTAGAAGGCTGGTACGCAGTTAAAATTAACGTATTTGTACATATGCAGATATCTGCAACTTCTCAACTTTTGCCTGCTGTGTACATTTGTGACTTCATTTGCAGCTACTTACGTTGGACGTAGCGACAACGCGCATTTCCTGCGTAATGACACCATCTGGAGGCAGCGCAGAGCCCGACGGCGTCAGCATTTGCAGTTTAAAACTCTTTTGCACAGCCGCCTGTTAAGCATGGACGAACAGAACAAAATGAGTAATCATTTTAGAAAGGTAATCCATAAAGACACGCACCTGCAGCACATACTGCTCCAGTGTATTGTCTGAGTTATTTGTGGTTGTCATAAAGATCTTCATGCAATCACTGCCCGGCACCGCCAACAGCTGCACCAACAGTCCGTTCTTGTCCAGGGCCGTCAGTTTGGGACCCTGCGGAGGCTGTAATCCAAAGAACTCCGTTATAGATTGCAATTAAAGCATAGCGATATTTTGCCATCATACCACTGTCACATTGTTGGACGTTGTCGTGGGATTCAGTTCACCCAGCAGGCTGCTGCTGTTGGCTTCGCCGCCAATGGGGGACACCACGTTGGCTGGCGCACCACCGCCAACGTTCAGGCCACCCAGCATATTTGCCAGATCGTTGCCGTTAGTGGGTATGCTGTTGGGCATCGAGTCGAGACCACCAAAGCCGCCCAAATCGAGGCCGCCGAGCATGCTATTCATATTGGCGGCACTGCTAGGATCAGCTCCCATATTGACGCCCATGACGGGCCCTGAGCTCGGCGCCGACATGTCCAGATCGAGCAAATCAAGCAGATCCTGATTGTTGGACACCGCCGCATTGGACGTCGCATCGTTGTTCGCATTGCGTGTGTTCTTTTTCTGCACCGCATTCGACAGATCTGTGGCCATAACCAAATCGCTGACCACCGCCGTCAGATCCGTGCTGCCCAATAAGTCCAATAGGATATTCTAATGGAAAAAGTGATATGAATTTCGATGCTGGATAGCGTATAATGTCCTTTGACTAACCGTATTATCGCCCATTGTGTTCATATTGCTTTCGATTAGAGGATGCGTGCTACCGCCGCCAATCTCGACGCCATTCTCGATGACGTCCGGACTGTTGTCATCGAAGGAGCCGCCGCTTTCGCCATTCTGTGAACTGATGCGACTGATCTGCATGGCGGGCATCTTTTCCAGCAGCGGCGGACGCAGATGCTTGTAGCTGCCAAAGAGTTGCGTAAACTCAACGCCACGCTGCTGCAGATCCACATTCAGATGGCTACCAAACGAGGTAATCAATGCCTGAATTTCTCTACAATGAAAGCGAATATTAGACGTGGACATAATAATATATGGGGTTGGGGCTTTGGGGCGTCACTTACTCCACACATTGTTGCAGGCGCGTGCTCAGCTTAGCCAGGGAGACGAGCGCATATTGCTTGCTTGTGGTCGACACTTGAGCAGAGGTTAAAAACTTATGATACACAGCGATCAGATCGCTCTCCGTGGGGCGCTCAAACTCTGTCAAATTGAATATATAATATACTTTTCATAGATTTCGATTACTTCACTCACCATCCTCGTTGGCGCCGTACATGAACAGATCACCGTACTCGCCTATGGCCCAGACGGCGACCTGCAGCAGCGGCTGCTTATCTTCACAGTGATTGGCCACCTGCAGTGATTCCCAGAACCGGTTCGTGATATATGTTTGCTCTGGCACGGGACTGCTGGACACCAGCTGTATGGTGGAGGAGACAACATCGTCGCGCACATAATTGCCAGCGGCGATCAGGACGCTCAATTGCGTATCCAGGTGCCAGCGCGAATTCGGTGAATAGCGTTCGGCGGCCAGAATCATGCCCGAGCTGCACTGGGCCTTGAACTCGGCGTCGGCCTTCTCGAGGAACAGCAACAGCTCCTTGGTCATTGTACGTATATTTTGTGCATTGATCAGTGCAAATGATAGCTCCATCGCTCGTCGTCGTATCGACACATCCGGATCCTTGAGGCACTCCAATATGGTTGTGCGATGCCGCTGCACCGCCGACGTATCCGCGTGCACCGTTCGGAGCAGCGTATTCAGCGCCACGTAGCGTATATTCTTGTCCGAATTGAGTAGGAATCGTCCCAGGATGTTAACGGCCAAGACGCGCAGGCCGCCCTCCGAACTGTAAATCAAGGATAGTAAAATAAATTCAAAATTATAATTAGCGTAGTCTTGCTTTAATGTTAATTTAAACTAAATATTCGTTTACTGTTAGGCCAATTAATTTAATACATATCGGTGTAAAGCTATCTATCCTTATAATATTTATATATGTAGATATTTTTATAACATTTTTCCCAGTTATGTTTCTTAGACATGAACGAACGCATCTTGAACTTAATTATTTGTAATATTCATACTTCGATAAGCTTTTTTAAATTGGCACTTACCGTATATCCATAATGGATAGCACCGTCTCATATAGAATGGTATTGCCGACATTCTTGCTGGTCTCCGTGTTGGTGGCCACTTGCGCCAATATATCATTCATGGCCTCCGAGGCATCCGGATCGTTATGGCCGAGAATGCGCAACAGGCGCAGGATTTTCACCTGCAGGAACGGATCACTGACGCCGCTGACATCGTGTTCGGGCGAATAGCCGCCCAATATAAGGCTCTTTAAAATGCGCACCAAATTCGGCACGATCTATGTTGAGAGAGTGGGGAGACAGGAGAGAGCGAAACAGTGAGCTATGTGTGAAACATTTGCCTGAACGAGAAGGAGAGAAAAGGTAGCAATCTAATGGGTGGTGTGTGCGTGTGGGCTAAAGCGAGTCAGCGCTAGCTGGTGCATTGTTTGGTGCGTGTGAGAGAAAGAGAGAGAGAGAGACAGAGAAAAAGGAGAGATAGAGAGAGAGAAGGAAGAAAATGGGTGGAAAGTGCAGGAATATGTTAACTAATTACAAAAACTAAACCAAAATATTTGCAGTCTTTAAGACTGGCACAACTAGAAGAGCTCTACAACGTAAGCACTTTTTAAAATTGTACTTTTGTGTTTTCTATCGGAAGGAAAATAGTCTTAGTGAGAATTTAATAAAAGTGTGTGTATGCGTGTGTGTGTGTGTGTGTGTGTGTCTGTATGTGTGTGTGTAAGGAGCCACAAAAAAGGAGCAACAGGTACAACAACAAGAATATCAACAGGAATATAATGTTTAAGGCACAAAACACAATCATACCTCTCGATTTCCGCTATCCTGGCAAGCAAATTACAACAAATTTCATTTTGTGTTTGCGCGGTATTCGATCAAAAACAAACAAGCGTTAATTTGTAATTACAAAATGTCGTTAGGTGTCAAAATTAGTATGTGGCAAAGCGAGAAGCGATAACGATAACAAAATAGATACAATTTCTTTAGCAGAACGCGTCCAGAAAGCGCAAATCAAAAGAATTTAAGGGAAATTACAATATAATACACAATCAACTGAAAATGGGACTGGTTCGGAACGTAAACGATGCCTGGAAGCTGTTAAAGCTCTTTATTCATTTTCCAGTTGGAATACTGCCTGCCTGACCGCCGGCCCTTCAGCCCTTCAGCCCCGTTTGGCTGGCAAGCAACTTACCTTTTTGAAGTGCATCAACGTGTCCGAACTGTTCTCGCACATTTCCGTAATGAGCGTTACGCCGGTAATAAGGATGCCTAAAATATGGATATACGTATATACGGAGAAGTTCGTATTCAAATACAATTTCAATATTACCGTGATTCTTCTCGCTGAGCAGCGAACGTGTGGCCGGCAAAAAGATTTCCATTAACTCGGGCACGCGGCGAATGACTCGAAATGCGCATAGTGTCGCCTTTTTACGTATATACGTGTTGGGCGATTTCATTAGGCGCTCCACCTCGCTGGCCAAATCACGTGCCATCTCCGGCGATGCGATGGCGCCCAGCGTGCACAGCGCCAATCCGACCACAAACTGGGTCGAGCTGTTCAAATCGCTGTGAACAGAAGAAAAAACAGTTAAGCCATTTGTATTTATATTAAAGAATACTTGAGTTCCTGTTATTTAGCACAATCAAGCACAAAAAATCAACAACAAACCATTTCCATATCGGAAAAGTATAATTTAAGACTATTGATTTTCAGAACACTAAAGTCTTTACTAATACTTGCTAATTATTATTACGGGAAGGGGAATCACATGTGAATTAATTTACTAGCTTGCCACGTGCCACCTATAGACCCGAGAGTAGTTTGACCTTCGCGTAAGGATTTTTTTATTATTTTAATATGTGCAAAAATTACTTATTCACCACCCTGGCAAGTGAAATAGTTTTGGTTTCGCTTTAGCTTTCTCAAATAAAGGAGTCAACAATTTATCTTGATTCAGATAGGCTGAGCTTAAAGGCACCCCATACAAGAATTACAAATTCGCTTATACTATCATTAATGCTGACTTTTTTTTATAGGAACTAATTGGCAATTGGGACATATGATTGTACGCATGTACTTGTGTATTTTGTATGCTGCCTACACTTACTTTTTCAAACAATTCGTAATCAGCAAATGGACATCCTGACGCTCGTCCAGCAGCAGCATGGCACCCAGGTAGCCAATTCGTTTATCTGTAAAACGCGTGCTGGCCGTCAGTTTGAGGCACTCGAGCTGGCCAAAGTGCGCCGGATAGCCGAGCATGTGGATGTATAGCAGCTTGGCAATGTTGCGACAACTGCAGCGACAAGCACAACAGAACGATAGAGAAGGAGGTGGGGCAGAAAGAAATCAGGTTAAATTTGTCGATAGCTGATTAATGCAATTCACTGCCCACTCACCGCCAGACGGAGTCCTCTTCGCGGAATGTGCTGCGTATGTAGGCGCACTCTTTGTTAACCACCGCCCTCTCCTCGGCTGCGGTGCGGGCAGCGCGTATCTGTCGGATAAGATCACGCAGTCGTGTGGGCGTCGGCATTCTGACTGCGTGTGGGCGACATAAATGAAGGCATACCAGTTAAATCGAGGAAAATCAATTGCTTGGATGCTGCTTACCTCTTTCGACAGCCTCTGTGAATGCCTGGCGTATGGTGGCCATATTGAAGGCTGGATTGAATCTGTTGAGCACAAGAATTGAATAATAAGAGGCTGATGGGACCAAGTGAATAATAAGTGTACATATGCACATATATATACATATGTATATATATACATGTATAGTATATTTAGGCTGCATACCCATGCTCGGAATTCATTGTGAGGCGTTGCGGCTGCTGCTGCTTCTCCGGCTCTGAAGCACTTTGGTTGTGGCACGCAGACTAACTGCTGTTGCTACAGTTGTGGATGGCGCTTTTTATCTAGTTTAGTTGCTTCTTCTTACGCTTCGTCTACAACTACTTGCCGGCCTATGCTTTTATGTTGTTTTTGTTGTTGCTTCTGTTATTGTTATTGTTATATTTACAGCTGCGTTGGCGAGTTGGCAACAATAATAATAGTTTTGATCTCAAGTCACTCGCTCAAGTTTGCAAACTTTGCAACACTCGCTGTACACTTATAACAATAACAACAACAACAACAAGAACAACGTTGACAGCCGGCCGCTATTAAATTGCACTGTTTTTTTTTGCTTCACTTATCGCACTCTTTCACTCTCTCACACTCGCACTCTCCCACACACGCTCTCTTTGCAAAACTGTTAGCACTGAACAGCGAACTTTAGCGTTCTCTCCCTCTCTTTGGATCTGGCTCCTGTTTATTATTATTAACACAAATCGAAGTGCACAAACAATATCACTGCTGTTATGAAACGTTATGTACACATATGCATAGCTGTGTTTGTGTGTGCGTACACCGAGGCTTAAACAAATATATGTACATAGGTACACATGATCTGTCGCCGCTCAATGCAAACAAAAAGCTGTACGCTCCCTCACACACCTACATACATATGCACGGACACTGAAGTACCTTTTAACTGGCATCGCTCACATACATACATATGTATGTAGGTATTTATGTAGCTGCCAGTGCTGGCCAACGAAGCGCAGCAAAAATTGAAAAGAAAATGAAAAAAACTAGGCTAGGTGTGTGGGGTGTTAATTAAGACGACAAAAATGTGGAGGCTCACACAAATGCAAAACCGTTTGCGGCTGCTGATGATGATGAAAATGAAATATGATTAATTCAGTTGTGTGAATAATGCGAAAACCGCACTTGAAGCATGAGCTGAGACGAATAGACGATTAGCGCGCATTGAGCTGACAGCAACACACACACACACACAAACATACGCACGCATCGTAGTAGAGAGGCTTATTAAAATCCAATTGTAATGTGAACGTAAATTCGTAAAACTTTTTACATGCGCTCGATTGCATTTGTTTGCAATCAAAGTTGCTACAATAACCGCTTGCAACTGATTCAGCGTTTGTGTAAAAGGCCCAAACGGCACACAGTCACCAGTTATGGCCAAAACCAAAACAGCTGCCGTCATTGTTGGCGCATATCGATATTCGATATCGATACAATGTATCGAGTGCATTGCATGCGTTGCAAAAAATTTTATAAATCACAGAAATCCACACGTATGTGTGTGTGTTGCACACCCACTGTAACCTAACACGTATAGTTAAATATTGTATTACTTTCTGCTCTTGTTGATTAAAGTGATTTCATTGGAAAGCCCAAGTACACACATACACACTCAAATACATGGCACACACACACAGTAACACCCACAGCTTTAAGCGTATGCTTTTTTTTGGTCAGAAGTATAACTAAACATAAATTTATTATATGTTTCGCACAAAACACTGCTTGTCGCGTTTTCTTCGCGTTTTGCACTTTTGCTTGCGCTAAATTTGAACGCTTGATTTGTAGTCAGCACCTGCCGCATTCGACTTCCAATGCAAATTTTAACAACGCGACAAAAATGCTCGTCGAATGTTGATGATGAGCGCAACAGTAGTAGTAGTAGTAATAGTAGTTGTACCAGCAGCGAGAGCGAGAGAGCGCTAACGAGCGCGGTTGACATTTCATTTTTTGACATTAGCAGCACTGTAATCGCAATCCCCAGACAGCTATCGATACTCTTGACGATATATACTCGCTCATAACGTCATTTTTAAAATGAAAAAAAAGCTCTGCTATTTGGAACTTACCTGCGATTGTTCTCCGGTGGTAAAACACTCCAATCCTGTTCATAGTACGGATACATGATTGCAGCGTAAATCTCCCGTTCGTCCCGTTAGCACACAACAGTGGACACTAACTAAAAACACAAACTCTTGCACACACCCGAACTCCGCACAGGTACTCTCTGACACTGGAATAATGATAAGCGGCTAACGGTGCTCCACATAGACAGTGTGCGTACGTGTTATCTAATGTACTTTTATAAGCAATTACGGTTCCAATCCCCCCAAACGCACACACAAATACACAGTTACTTTCAGTTTAACCCAGCTTGGGCAACCATATTCCGCTGGTTAGCAGTTTATATGCAGATGTGACCGATACGTCCAACTAAATTACAACAATAGTAAACCGCCCGAGCGTTTGAAACTCTGGCATATGACTGAAATAACCTAGTTGAAATCCCTCAGTCCTCATCGACGCCTGCTGCATTTAGCGGCACATAGATATAGTTATCGTAACTTGGACGCTCACATTGGTGGCATAGGAGCCGTGGACATGGCGTGGAATGCCAGAGAGTACCTCGTTGAATACACAAAAACTACAACTAACTTATCTCTGAGCAATGCGCGCACTGATAACATACATATACCGTGAGAACGTCAATAATAAAAAAGCCATTTCGTTATGGATAAAGCAAAGTCGTCACCGACTGCGCTGGTGATAAGATTGGATGTGAGTCAATGACAGGTGAAAGCCATGCAGGCTTGCAGCATTGGTATCCAGGTACACAAACTTGCTTTATGTTATCCTTTGATAAAAATGTTTGCTATATATGTATTTAATACATGCTTATCGCTATTGTATACCTAAAGCCAAGATGGTATTTTACAACGTCGTCACCTGTTCCGTGTTCTGTTCTGGAATATTTCGTTGAAGTCTCGTTTTTTGTTGAATGCAGCTCAATCGTTTTCACGCGGCGGACGCACTATCGCATGCCGCTTAATGGCCTCCACTAGCCATTTGATGCCCTCGTCAACTCCTTCACCAGTCAGCGCTGAGACGGGTATCGTTAGGCAATCGCGGCGTCCGATTAGCGCGCCAGATTGTTGGAACACTGGTTTGATTTCGCGTACGCCCATCACATCGGGCAGATCCTGTTTGTTGGCCAGTATCAGCAGCGGCACGCCAGATAGCAGCTCATTTTTGATCATTTTATCTGCGGAAGTTGAAAAACGTAAGCATCGGAGAAAAAGTATGGGGAAGCGCATTTACCGAAAATGATTTTGGACTCGTCCATCCGTTCACGATCATTGGAGTCTATCACATAAATAACGCCATGCGATTCCTGATAGTATTTGTCCCACAGCGACTGCAGCTCCTGCTGTCCACCCAGGTCCCAGAAGTTAAGGCGCACGCCCTGCACATCGATGGTGCCAATGTTGAGGCCCACCGTTGTTGTGATCTTAGCCGGATTCAGGCCCTTGTAGTTCTTGGTGAACTTTGTCTTGGCCGACTCCAGATAAGTCTGTGCATGTCAACAAACAAGTTAAAGGACACATTGCAGACGTGTCGGCATTGGCCATTAGCTCACTATGCCACTTACCGTTTTGCCCGCATTGTCCAGGCCCAGAATGACGACACAGTAATCATCTTTCTGTGTGAGGTATCTGTAGAAGCCGTGCAGCAACGTGTACATTTTGAGGTTTGCTTAGTTGTTTTAGAATAGTTATTGCTTCATTGCGAATCAACGCCCAACAACAGGTAAATAAAATAAAAACAATCTATGTTTGTTGCTGTCAAAAATGTTGCCAACATATGTATAAGATTTCGTTGTGGATTTCTCGTTTTGTGCATCTACGTCATCAACTGACGTCAACAAAAATTTGATTCGCTTTGTACGAGCAAATCATGTTCTTTTAACGAACAGTTGCTTTATTTTCGTATAAACAATTACTTAATTGCTATATCTTTAGATGTTGGTTATTATATTTTGTTGTAATTGAAGTTTTAATCAACATCTCTTGCCACCGTCGGCTCATTTATCGATAGTTGTGCAGAGCGTAACCTTATTTATTCAATGCGAATAGCTTACTCACAGCTGATGGTGGCAGCTCTTTCGATTTGCTTTCGTTTTTCACCAAGCGGTCTGGCAACGCTATTTAGGTCATGCACTGACAAATGCAGAGGGCAAATCCATGGATCGGCTAACGGTTATTTTGATGCTAATTACCAGCACAGATACAAAATTGTTTAAAGAAAAGCGCGAATAATCAATTTACCGTATTTCACGTCACGTGCTATAGGTTTCATAGAAAAATTAATTCAAATTAAAGATTAATAAATTAGATTTATTCAGAAAGGAAGCGTGACAATTCTCAGAAGTCAATACATCTCGGGCACTGTGAACGAGTATTGCGTTGTCGATTACACCCGAAAGCAACTTTCCTGTTATAAATGGATATGAAAATCATTATTTTCTGGTTTTGTCCATCAAGGTGGAATTTCAATAAATAAATCGCCTAACAAAATCACTTTTATATAGTTCCCATAGAAACTTTTGGTTGAAAAAGCATAAATATAACATGCGAATTGCATTTCTTATACTTTTTAATTTTGTTTTACAAATAACATAGTAGCCGCCCCCACTTTAACATAAAAACCAGTAAAAAATATCTAAATTAAATTTGAAAATCCGGTTCCGACCTGCTTATTATTCACAATGCGGCAGTGACATGAAGTCAACGTTCTGTCCTTTAAATATTTTCTTAAGTTCGTCTTGAATGAGACTATACATCAGTTGTCCAGTATGTCTATTGATCCATCCGCCGGTCTCATTGTTCGGCTTAACCAAGTAATCGAAGTATGTTGTTCCGCTTACTGGTGAGCTTATATAAATCAGCTTTTGGGCTTTTCGCAATTGATTAAGTAGATGCCGCCGATTATTTCCAGATTTAAACATAACATCTCATTCTGTATGGGGAATAAGAATGTTAGCTTGAATAATATATGCTCCTAGAGCTGGAATGACAAAATTTGTCAGCTCTCTGTTGATAGACCTAAAATTTGTCGGCCACGCGATTGAAACGTTCTTACTCTTTTTACTTACACTACGAAGCAGATTCTTGGCAGGTACATTTGGGTCGTTCGCAATCAGAACTCCTAAGTAATCGTACAGTGCATCCAAAGTTTGACGGTAAACACGATCGAATATCTTCTTATTCACCGTATACTTGGCATCTATTATATCGCCGCATATAACGCACGTCTGTAGTCCGTGATTTTTGACTCTACGGGTTAATATGCGAAAAGCACTATGTGCAGGAACCTCTGCATCACACGGGATGTGTCCATTGTTGTGCAATGCTTCTGTGGCGAGTAAACATAAGCGAAGCTTATCCATATTTATAAATAAATTTTTTCTTTTTTATATTTTGACTACTGCTTGCGACTAGAACTGAGAGCTAACTGAGGTAAGAGCTCCTAACCAGGCCCAAGTGTGAGCGCCGGCTTGACAGAAGAAACAAATACATCTATATACTATATATATTCATTACATATATACATATTTTTTATCTTCCGCACGAAGTAGGTCCTTTTATATCCAAGCGCAAGGTATTATAATCCAGACAGCAAATAGGTTTAAGGCTGAATCGGTTCAAGCCGCGGAATTTACATTTGTATATCCAGAATCCACTAAAAATGGGTAAATTGGTTTTGTGCAAATGTGTGCGACAGGCAGATGGAAGCACCTTCGACAGCAGAAATATATTTCTGATCAGAGCAAGTATCCCATTTTCAACAACTTGGGCTTCAATATCGTTTATTTTCATATAATGATTTAAAGAGTGCAGAGGAGCTTTGTCCAGCATTGTTTCAGTGCGTATATTAATCGGAAGCACACATGATCATTATCGATTGGTCAAAAGGTTGCGACAACATGCGATAACAATGCGACTCTTCAGTTCGAGCGACTGTTTAAATCGAGTATTCGTAATTTGACATGCCAATAATTATGCAAAATACACTCGCTTATTTCCTTGGCTTGGTTCTAAACGGCATCATAAGCTGATTAACTGACGCCGACAGCGTTATGCGAAGGTCAGTGCTATGTTGCGTGCATTTAATTGGCCAACTATTAACACGCAAAAATTATAACACATTATTGGCAGCTGCGCAGGTCTTAGACAAAAAAACATTGACGTCACCGTGAACGCTGAGCAGCGACGTATTTACTAATTACCAGATAAATTGATGGCTAAGAAGTGGACTTAAAAGCAGCTGAAGCCGAAGCCAAAGCAAACCCTTGCACCTGAACTGCCTCTGGGCTGGGCTCCTTGGCTTAGAGGCTTAGACAATCTAGCTTGTCTATTGCGTTGCGTTCTTCTTCTTCGCTTGACCACATATTATGTATATGGATACATTGGCCAAATACAAATTGGCTTACAAAGCAGTCAACACAAGAACATTCAATCGGTCGACGGCGACGTCGACGTCGACGCTGGCTGCAGCAGCAACAACAATGCCAACAAAACGGAACTAGTTCAATGGCTGTTCACTGCACGGCCAATGCGTTTTTTGTCTTACTTGATTACAGTTTTAATTGCCTAAAACAAAACTGAAAAACTAAATTGTCTAAAAATTTGAAGATCAAGAATCTGGGTTGGATTCCCAATAAAGTTAAAACTTCTCTGAAGGGTCAGCTTTAAGTTTTTCATGTCCATTAAGTCAATAAAATGTGTGAAAATTAGTTTTTTAATTCAAGTATTCTTTAGTTGTAATAATTATGTTCAAAATGTCCGTTATAGTCGAGTGCAAGTTGTAATTACTGCTTAACATATATTTCCACAATTATTTGTGAGTATTTAGTTTAGTTGTATTTGGTGTTGCCATTGAATTGACAACTTGCCACTTGCAACTTGCAGCAAACAAGTTCAACACGCAACGCAGCAGTGTGCGACGACTTTGGCATTAGCTGAACCGTTAGAATGCTCAAGTTGAAGTTTGCTGGCGCCGCCCCCGCAACCCACTAGCAAATATTTTAATTTCTATAGTTTTTTAAATAGTGAAAACAATTATGCACTTGTATTTGTTTTAATGGCCTCTTAATTGTCCTCTGCTGCAGCTGTTAGCTCGAGTGCTAATTACGACACCATAAACGTGGTTGGGGGCGGGAGGGGCAAGAGTTGGGGTTTAGTTGGCTAATTGGGAATTGGGCTCTCGGCGCCATCGGCCACGCCCTCCAATTCGTCAAAACAAAAAGAGAAACATGATAGTTCTACTTAAGGACGCTCGACAAGGAGACATCTAGTCCAACTCGGATTAAAGCGTCAAAAACTAGTTGCTCACCATGTCAAACCCCACCTCGTATTGTTTTGAGCACATTGTTGGCGATGCATATGTTTGTTTTTTGTTTGGTTTTGTTATTAGAACCATTTATTTGTTTTTGCATGTCTTATTTTAAATAATTGGTTTCGCACTTTTTATAAAAATGGACCAAGCCAACTAATTGAAACCCAAATATATGTATGTAAATGAGCTCACAATTCTAAAAGTAAACGCACCTCAGCCAAAAATGCACGTGTGCGAAAAAGCTGCATTTATGCGACATAAGCTATTTATACCTAATTTTGCCAAATGAAAGAAATTAAGCCAAATTCATAGTAAATCAAAAATTATGTTTATTTAAAATTTACAATGCTTATCGGTAACTGTGCGATGCTCATCCTTTTGGCTGGACAGTCTGGCAACGCTATGCAGTTCTGGTTAGACACGTAAAGCTAACGATAAAATCAAAACATATTTCAAACTGCTTTTATTTAGCAGATGTAATGAAATACAATATATAAACGTTTAATGTTAAAATTTGAATAATTGTTGTACTCGAAGAAGACCCGCCAAATGCTTATCGATAACTGTGAGAGGCTCATCCTTTGGGCTAGACAGTCTGGCAACGCTGCACAGTGCTGGTAACGACAAAATCGAAACAAATTTCAAACTGTTTTAAACTGCTTGCTTTTATTAAGCAGACATAATATAATATAATACATGTATATATACTTTAGCTACGACAAAAAAACCATATACATATATATATATAATGTAATTAATTGTATGACAATAACCGTTCCCCAAATTGTTTATACTTTTAGTGTCTAACTAATAAGGGAACAGCTCCACCATTTTCATAACGAATAAGTACACGCAAATTGTAACTTAATTATACAGCTATTTGTAGAGCAGGGGCAGCGTGCAGTGCGGCTCGGTGAGACTCGGATTATCCGAGTAGAGTGAAAAGGTTTTGGCATTCAGATCGAATAGGCCGACCGCAATTGTTTTGACCACCTCATCGCAACGGCCATTATCGCGCCAGACGCAGTAGCATCCGCCGGATACATCGCCGAGCATGTTGCGCACATCGTGCTCGCTGGCCGGCGGCTTGTAGGTGCCAAAGACACGCATCCGCGAGATGCTCGACTCGACCATTAGCTCGTTGGCCTGGTCCAGGTGTATGCGCTCAAACCTGTGCAATGAGAGCAGTTAGAGCCGGGCAGGTGCCAAGTGTTCGCGGCGCATTACGTACTGATTGGCATGGCAATTATGCGTGCCCAGCGGTACCTCCTTGATGCTCAGGTGCGACTCATTCTTCCTGTCCGGATTCGGTGCCATCTCCACGTTGTAAAACATTTGCCGCGGATCGCTGCCGGACACAAGTCACATATATTACGCACAGCTTAAGCTCGGAACAGTCGCATACTCACGCCAGAAAGGCAAAGTTTATCGAACAGGCATCGGCGGCGCCAACGCCGGCATCCGTGAGCACCCGGAACGCATCGTCCACATTGCTCGTCGCCAGCAGAGCCCTGGTCAGAAAATGACGAGCTGCAGAGACACAACACATTGCCAATATCCAAGCCGCCAACTCAGTTCCGAAAAACTTACGTGTTTTGCCGCTGCGCAACAGCTCTGCGCTGATTGTGTTGATGCTGAAGATCAGGCCGTGGTGATTGTGGCTCATCGTATATCCGGGCAGGTGGCCCGCATAGCACAGCGACATGAAGCGCTCCTCCTTCACATTGTACTTGCCCTGGGGCTTGTCACTGATGATGTGCGCCACCACGAAGTAGTAATGGTTGAGCGTCTCCGTCAGCGCATCCTCCGTGTGGCCCAGCAGACGCTAATGATTCCAATTATAATCACCGATTAGCAGCTAATTGATCAGCTTGCTTTAGACCACTTACGCAATGCTTCTGATTCACAATGATCGAGGAGCATCCGGTGGGTTGGTTCTTGCTGCGTGGCTGCAGTTTGACGGCCTGTGGCAGGATCTCGTCCAGGTGCAACAAAAACAGCTGCAAAAGAGGTGCATCGAGCGTTATCCATTTTTAATTAATAAATTGTAATTTCTGTACAGTTGACGAATTCAAGCAAAGCTGTTTTTGTGATAGGTCTCAATTGTTAGCAAGTGAAAAGAGTTTATTGGATTTGTGCTATGTCCGTTTTGGTATCCGTCCGAGATTACTGAGATTACCTCTAAAGGTCGCATAAACAATTTTTGGATATGCCCAGCTATGGATATGCAGCGGAACCTTGAAAATCCACATCTCCCACAATTTAAGAGCTAGAGTCCGCAAATTTGGCAGACAGTTTTCTAACGACCTCCTCTAAAAATCGAGCCAAAATGTAGGGCCACTCCCACAAATTTAAAAAATGTAGCAGTTAAGACACTTTTCGACTGTTTTAATCTGTTATTATACTGAGAACGAGTATAGGGCAGTCGGTTCCAGCCGACTGCAACGTTTTGACTTGTCATATTCATCACTTTAAGCGCTTTGACCGCTGACAGCATGATTCATTTATTTACATATGTATATACCCCGTAGCCATTGAAAATGGGCACAAAGGGTATATCTATTTGTGCAAACGTATGTAACGTAATTTCAAATGATCGATAAGCCAAAATCTAAACTAAAGTCGATACCTCCACGCTTTTTTATTCCGTAGAATCTAAGAACTAAAAACACCGAGTTCAAATTTGCACTACCAAAGAATTTATTTTATTGTGCACTTTTATGTTTGTAAAAATTGTACCAGTACAGGGTATCTCCGGGTCGTGTTCCCTCGAGTCGGGCATTCCTGCTTGTTAAATGATTAATTGTTTATACATTTCGTGTTTTCTTTTTTTTTCGTTTTTTGGTAACCTGAGGTTTAAAGACCATTTAATGGTACTCAAAATATGGCAAATACAAAATCAATTATCAATTATTATAATTTGCACGTACAGGGTCCACTTTTCAGAATTTTAAATATTTGAATTATCCATATATGCATTATCCATATTTTTAATATGCAATATTCGCAGATTTGACATAATTTATGCCTGCTGTTCTTGAGAATTCAACGGGCTTTTAAAAGTAATCAATTAGTTAATTATTAATTTATTTTTATAGGTACAAGAAAATGGTGAGAAAAATGCTTCAGGTGTGCTAAAGATATGCAAAATATCTATTACGATGCCAATTGGAAAAATATGCTAAATCGTATTAATCATTGGCTATTCAATATGTAGCTAATTATGAAGTATCAAGTCTGTCAATGCATTGGCTTGGTTCTAAACGGCATCATAAGCTGATAAGCTGGCTCCGTCTGCGGTAGGCGGCCAAGGTCAGTGCGATTTTGCGTGCATTTAATTGGCCAGCTATTAGCACGCAAAAATTATAGCACATTATTGGCAGCTGCGCAGGTCTTAGACCAAAGCATTGACGTATAGCAGCGACGTATTTAGCCTTGCTAATTACCAGATAAAATTATGCCTAAGAGGTGGGCTCAAATGCAGCCGAAGCCAAAGCAAACCCTTGCACCTGAACTGACTCTGGGCTGGGCTCCTTGGCTTAGAGGCTTAGACAATCTAGCTTGTCTATTGCGTTGCGTTCTTCTTCTTCACTTGACCACATATTATGTATATGGATACATTGGCCAAATACAAATTGGCTTACAAAGCAGTCAACACAAGAACATTCAATCGGTCGACGGCGACGTCGACGTCGACGCTGGCTGCAGCAGCAACAACAATGCCAACAAAACGGAACTAGTTCAATGGCTGTTCACTGCACGGCCAATGCGTTTTTTGTCTTACTTGATTACAGTTTTAATTGCCTAAAACAAAACTGAAAAAATAAATTGTCTAAAAATTTGAAGATCAATTTGGGTTGGATTCACAGTAAAGTTAAAACTTCTCTGAAGGGTCAGCTTTAAGTTTTTCATGTCCATTAAGTCAATAAAATGTGTGAAAATTAGTTTTTTAATTCAAGTATTCTTTAGTTGTAATAATTATGTTCAAAATGTCCGTTATAGTCGAGTGCAAGTTGTAATTACTGCTTAACATATATTTCCACAATTATTTGTGAGTATTTAGTTTAGTTGTATTTGGTGTTGCCATTGAATTGACAACTTGCCACTTGCAACTTGCAGCAAACAAGTTCAACACGCAACGCAGCAGTGTGCGACGACTTTGGCATTAGCTGAACCGTTAGAATGCTCAAGTTGAAGTTTGCTGGCGCCGCCCCCGCAACCCACTAGCAAATATTTAATTTTCTATAGTTTTTTAAATAGTGAAAACAATTATGCACTTGTATTTGTTTTAATGGCCTCTTAATTGTCCTCTGCTGCAGCTGTTAGCTCGAGTGCTAATTACGACACCATAAACGTGGTTGGGGCAGGGAAGGGGCAAGGGTTGGGTATTCGGCTCTAAATAATGACGATTGCTCACCTTATGGAACTCCACCTCGGCGCCATCGGCCACGCCCTCCAATTCGCGTATATACTGCGGAAAGCTGCATTTGACGGATTCCAGAGTCTCGTTGTAGATTTGCCCTGCAATCGAAATGTTGAAGTGGAGAAAACGAGTGACTCACATTATTCAGACGGGGCACTCAGAGCTGAAGCACTGCGGCCTGGAGTACTCACTGCCTTTTGTGGTGCTGTAGAGGGGCAAGTAGGTTTCGTTTAGTGGCTGAGATAAGATCAGAAAGTTCTTGATCATCGAGCCGAAAGTGCGGCCCTGTAAGGTAATTAAGTGTATGATGTGTATTACTATTGTTGGCAATGATAATTATAATTGCTTGAGTTAATTAATATTATGAGTGATATTTGAATGGCTGTCTAAATAAATCCGTTTGCAAATTGGTCTCTTTTATCGTATTGTATGCTAATAGGCACATGTCTCTGCTTATTGTTGGATGCTGAACAAAAAGTAAAACTTAAAAAATATGTATAAAAAATGATAAAAAAAAAATATTCCATAATCGATCACGACCGATCGCAGTGCAAACAAACAAAATGGCCCGTTAAAAACAACAATATGAATAATGATTATTGTTAGTCGATATTGTTGCCATGCTGCTGCTGTAAGTGATCTGCGGAAGGAGGAGGAGGAGGCGGTGGAGAGGCAGGAGGCGGCGACTGTGCTCCGCAGGCTGGCGACTGTCCATGAATATAGGCATTCTGTAGTTGGCTACTCCATTTGCGGCGGGGTGGGCCGCCAATCGAATACTCTGACATTGATTCCGGGCCCGTATGCTAATTGTTGTTTGCCCTTGATATTGGCCATTTGCACGGTTTTCGCTAAACCAATTCCGGTTTAAAGACATAAAAGCCAGGCGAGGGGGCAGCCAATAAGTGAGTGTGTGCGTGTGTGTGTTAGTTTCAGTGAAGGTTAGACAGGAATTGGGTCACGAAATAGTATGCCAAACGCCTCCACGATAGAAGGCATTAAAGTCATATATATGTGTCCAATCGTCGTGCAGCTTATCAGGACCAGCACCGCGATTTATCTTTATAAATGTATATGTATGTGCATTTATTTGCTATATACACAGACACATATACAGATACTAAAGGGTATAGCGACAATTGCGCGAACTGATAAGAGACCCGACTACACTTCAGTGCAACATGTCAGAAATCAGGCGAAATAATTGAGACGAGCTGCGCTCGAAAGCTACACAGATTCCTATAGATAATACACCGAGGTACGCGTTCAATTAAGTTATCAATTAAACCAAACAAAACGAATTTTTAAAAGTTACAATTTTTCGCTTTTTACGATTTTATATTTTCTTTGAATTCTCTTTATGCGTTTTTTTATATGTTCTGTGATTACGTTTACTGTTTTTAATTCTCACAATTTACACAACTTCGTTTCAACATTTTAATTTAAAATTTTCTCAATAATCGATTATTGATTTTCTGCTTATTAGTATTAGTTTTCCTTTTTATATCAATGAATAGTTGATTTGCTTTTTCATAAATTTCCTATAATTTATTTATTAAATCAAAAGGCGTTAGCACGGAAAATATTTTTCAAGTGAACTCTAACAATCTACTATTTTTCCATTTAGCCACTTTCTTTTTACACAAATTTTTTGGGCACCGTGTAGAACAGTATTATGTGTAATATAAATGAAAACCTTTTTTTATTAAATAAAAGTCTTAGAAACTTTTTGAGATGCGCAATAATATTAAACAATTTTATATGGCATCTCTTCATGAATAAATACTTTATATGCATATATTTGTGCTACATTTGTTTTATTTTTAGAACAGCTATTGAGGCTGGGAAAGATTACAAGAAAGTAGCTAATGCCTATTTCAAGATTAGATTATTATATATGTAAGATATAATTTTGATGGTAATAAAAATATATAAAATTAAAAATCGCAATTTAAAAACAAAGGATGAAATAAAAATGAATGCAAATCTACACATAAATGTCTATATTTATATGTCTATATTTGAATAACAATTTCGAATGCAGTGTGAGTTCGAAGTTCAGAAAAACAATCTCCCTCACATTAGAAATAGAATTGCTTTTTTTTATGGAGTGTAAAGTTGAACAAATGATTGAGCTAATAATTAGTTAATTTTTAATTGGCCACACAAATAATTCCACTCATTATCCGTATAGCCTAGCTATAGTTACTTTTTTAGATTTGAAGCAACTTCACTTTAATTTTCGTTCGATAACTCAAGTGTAGTCATAGCCAAGTTAAAGCACTCAAATTTTCAGTTTAAAAGTAACAAAAAAAAAAAAAAACACCAAAAAACAACAAAAAAAAACCTTAAAATTACAAATTCAGTTTACTTGCCCAGGTGTGTGGGGACAAACATTTAATTGAAGTAGCGTGACTGCCAACGGACTTTGGGGTTGGCTCGAAGGCCAAAGGACTAAGGGCCAGCTACTTACCATATCGAAGCCGACCTCGTAGTGAGTGCCACGGGTATATAGAACGGGTATCGCCTGGCGACGGGGCAATATCTTGCCGGACGACATGCTGGATGACATTTGGTGGGCCACCGGCGAGGTACACATGGCTTCCTGGGCGTTCGTTCTGGTTTATGTTATTTGGACCGTTTACCGGGCGTCGTGCTTCTTGGCTCTGAAACTCGAGCAAGACGAACAACAATAGGTGTACTATGTTTGCAGTAGTTTTTTTTTTTTGTATTTTTTATTTTATTTAATTTTTCTTTCGGCTCTCTACTACTCGTCTCGTATCCACGATCGCAAAATAAGCAAATAGAAAGACAAGAATGAAAACGACAACAATAATAAATCAACAATCATTCAGTTGAAATTAGCTATGCGCCAAATTTAAATTGCAAATGCAGCTCATTGGAAAAGTGAGTTGCAAAAAAATGAAACTAAATTAACAAATTTCAATAAAATAAAAAAATTTAAAAACAAAAACGTTCAGGCAATTGAGCTAATAATTTCTTTAAACAAACTTAATCAACACACACACACACGCACACACACACACACATATACACACCAAAATTGCCTGTGCAAACAAATTGTATAAAAAACAAAAACGGTGGAGTCAATTTTTTAACAATATTGTTCTAAAGCGCTTGAACGCAGAATTCAAACTGAATTGGCTATGTTTTGGCGGCAGCGCTTCGAGGCGCCGAACAACCACCCAGCGACCACAAAGCAACAACAGCCGCTGCCAGACAACAGTGCAAGCAACACGAAGACAGCTGACGACGCGACGTCGACGACCGACAATCGCTGCGATAACGGAGCAGGCAGCAACAACAAGATCAGTCCCAGCAACGCTGCGACGCCGGCAGCGCCAGCGACTGCGCAGCCGACGCGTATCCAGAGATGGAAACCATTCCAATTCGAATAGGAATGCGAATTGAAATTCGAATTTTTTTCTTTTTCAATATCAATTTCATTTTCAGTCGCGGTTCGGTTCACATTAGCCATTCGCACGATCTTATATACATATACACTTAATATATGGAAATCAAATTTTGATAACAACAAATTTACAGCTTCTATATGAATATGCATGATACATACATGTATATGTATGTAAATTAATCCAGTTCTAATGAGATCGTTATAGTTGCTGTTTAAAGTCTAAGAAACTAGACAAACAATAGTCAATGTTGTAAAAGTTGGGAAAATCGGTTTTCCATTCAATTGAACGGCAACATGTTTCGTATTGGAGAAACCTTAAAAATTCGATTGAAAATGCAAATTTTTGCAGGTTTTTCTTATTCTAATATTTAATAGCTATGCAGCCCTGGTTATATTGTGTTTTGCGAGAATGCAACGTTTTTTTCACTTTTACCTATCTCTAAGTCGATTAGACTTAATAGGCTTTCCCTAAACAAGTGTCGTTTTTCTTATACCCTGTACCCTATTGAAAAGGGGTATCATGGTTTGTGCAAATAGAAGGAGCCATCTCCGATCCCATAAAGTATATACATATATTCTTGATCAGGATGACTACATGACTTGACTTGCAAGAACGTTTCGGCAGTTGGCTACAGCGTATTTCCTAGTCGGTCACACCCGACTGGAGCTTCTAGTTTTTTTTTTTTTTTTTTGCACTATTTATAGTCATTGACTTTTGCTTTGCTCATTCATACCCTGGTTTCAAAGTGCTAATAGGTTATTTCGGTTTTCTCCAAGAGTAAATTCCGCTTAAATCTATTTTTATACAGCACAAAATGTGAATCGCGAAAAGTTGAAGATGTGTGAAGTGCACAGATACTAATAGAAACCAAGAATCCAGTTTCAGTAGTCTTAAGACAAAACAATACAAAATAAATTGAAACAAAAAAATCTTTTGAATAACCTGTTTGTATGGGAAGCCCTAAACTAATCTTAACTTGAGTTACGGTAAGTAACGCTCACTAAATATTTAACCGAGAATCAAGAAAAAGAAACGTATGCAAATAAAAAGCAGAACCAAATGATGATACATCTGTTCAAATTTTAGATTTACTATACCACTATTATATTCGGTTTGGTGTCGTTTATGCGAATAAATTAATTGCTGCTCGTTTTTAATTATCGTTAAAGTTTGGCTGCGGCATTAAAAAAAATAAAAAAAACTGTGTGGTATGTATGAGCGTCATTAGACTCTGTTCCTTACGTTATTGATGGGTCTCGGTTACGTATACGTAATTTTCAGTGTTTGCCATTAAGCCGTTATACACACAAACGCTCACGCACACACACATACACACGCACACACATTTAAGAATTGACCCTGAAAATATATATTTGTTATGTGTTGCCGCTTTCCATGGAAACACGTTTCTTGCTGTAAGCCATGGCTGCCACACATTTCTTGCCGTCATTTCGTTATTTCATTTATTGAATTTTTTCCTTTCTTTTTAAATATCATTTAACTGGGTTTGGATTTGCATACATAGATCAGGTATATGGCAGGTGGGCCTCACTGTCAACGATCGCAGTCAGTGTCAAGGATAGCCGGTTAATACATTTCTGACTGAAAACCTAGCCAATGATTAATTTCTGAAAATTGGCTCATCTCGTGCACAACAACAAGGGGTATAAGTTCTGATTTACAGTGGAAGCTCGTGTGAGAGATAAGTTTTGAACAACTTGAATGACATCGGCGTTAATTATCCGATCGTTATTAAGATTTCGAGGTATATAATTAGATATATACATATATAAAAAGTACGTATAGCTGAAAGCTGCTTCGTTCGGGGCGATATATACATATGTACATCGCTTACCGATTTCATTCGCAAATAAATCGAAAAAGAAGGGTTTAAAAACTGGAAAACTTGCACTTGCAAGAAAGTTTGTTAACAAAAATTAATGACAATTCTCGATTGATCGTTCTTATGGCAGCTATGGCATATGATATACTGGACTGATCCAATCGAAATTTTTGTTATTGTTTGCACGATTTTTGGCAGAAAAATTTAACTAACCCAGAATACATTTTGTTGTGGCAATCTATTAAAAATAGATCCCATTAAACAGGAACTTTGGTTGCTTTTTGACGAAGTTGTAGGACTTTAATGTCTGGGAAGGATTCTCTACGCACTTGAGAACTTTACAAGTCAACATTTTCGTTAATTTTGGCATGATTTTTGACCGAAATATTAAATCACCACACCATGTGATTTTTTTGTGGCGCTTTATACAAATATTTACGCCAGCAATCTGTGAGAAATACAAACTCGGGCTTTTAATGCGACTAGGTGAAGGTCGGAATAGTTATTTTCATAAAACTGTAACGACTCAATTTGAATTATGTTAAACAGTGCGTACAGCGCACATGTCATGTTATCCAGCACTTGCAAGTGTTATCGATTTATTGGCGTGCGATAAATGGAACGCTGAATAATCGCAAAATTGTACTTGCCCCGCGCACAATAGCGGCACGCGGAAAGCATCAAGAAAACTATACCTGCTGTTATCCTGCGATTTTTAACTTTCAATATAAAAAATATGTGTCTTGCTTTTGAAATATGAAACGAATTGAATGCGACCTGTGCTCAAGTGAAGTGCAGTGTTTAGCACCGTTAAATTGACCACAGGGCTGCAATAAATTTGATATTGCTTAGGGTTTTGTTGTCATTTGTATATATATAAATTTTATTTGTGGGCATTTGGCCAGGAAGTGTGCGCATACTGGGTACAAGAATGGAGGAGCCAGCGATACCCGCGGGTATTCCGGCAGTGGATGAGGACAAAAATCCGCTAGAGATTTCAGGTAAGCTGCTCCAAAGATTCGGCATGCAGTACATACAAAAAAAGGAGCATTTTTTTGTATTTTAAGACTTGGTGTGTGTGAAACAGATGCCTGAGATGAAGGAAGAGATCATGGACATTGTCATCGGTCCGGTGGCACACAGTTCGCAAAGCGTCAGCGACGACAATACCTCCACTGCCACAACGCCCGCCTACAAAATGGAAACATATTTGGCGGAACGCCGGCTAATACGGCTGGTGCGCAAGCAGTCCGCCCTTTATAGCCGGCACCATCGGCGCTTCAACGACGACGCCTTCAAGGAGCAGCTGTGGCAGAACATTGCGCGACAGCTGTCGCAGGAATTGAGCAAATGCCTGAGTGTCTGGGCCGAGTTGCGCTATAAATATCAGCGTCATGTGCGTCGCTTGCGCGTCTATTGCCGGCAAATGCAGGCGGGGCGCGGCCAGAAGCGTGCCCGGCCCACCATGCTGCACGAGGAGGATCTGCTGTTCCTGTACCCGCACGTCGCCCGCCAGCCGCAGCAATGCGAGAAGCCCGGCGATGTGCAGGTGGACGTGGACGATGATGTGACCATTGTGCCAACTCAGCCCGTCGATATCATAGATCTAGATGACGTCGATTGCGAACAGTACAAGATTAGCGCCGATCAGCAGCGTCTCATCGACGCCGTGCGCGCCTATCCGCAGCTGTACGATACGCATCATGTCAGCTATGACAACTATCGGCATCGCGGCATCATTTGGGGCGCCATCTCGAACGAGCTGCGCGAGAAGGCCACCAAGCTCATGAAGAACTGGCTGCAGCTCAAGACGCGCTACGAGTGGGAGCTGTTGCACGACAACGGCGGCGGCACCACTCAGCTGAGGGAGCAGCTCAGCTTCCTGGGGCCGCACATAGGCAACATGCCGGGCACCGTGTGCAAAATGTCATTGTATCTGAAGGAGTCGTGGTTCGATCCCATCGAGCATTTTCGCAGCGTCATGAATTTGATCAACGTGCTGAAGACAATGCCCGAGCTGGGCCAGATGGTGGACGATTACCAGCACAGCGAACAGAAGCCAGCGCGCTACCATGAGCTCTGGCTGCGCGTCGCGGCCCAGGTGAACTGCAGCAATCAGCGCTGCGAGGTCACCTGGCTGATGTTGCGCAACTTCTACCTGGAGCTGGCCGAGATGCGCCGGGCTGGCTATCAACTGCTGGACAAGTGGTTCTTCGAGAACATCATTGGCTGCCTCTACAAGGTGCTCGCGCTGCGCTCGGCGCGACGGGCCCAAAAACGTGTCGCCACCACGATGCCCGCCGGCGGCTCGCCGCCCAAAATACACTCACCGGTGGCACTGGCGAGCGCGGCCAGTGCGACGCCCCGTATGCCCATGCCCTTCCTCAAGCCGGCGTTTAATGCGCCGCAGCCGCAGTCGGTGCCGCCGCTGCCGCTGGCCATTGTCTATCCGGCGGCCACGCGTGCTCCCTCCATGGGCTCGACGATCACGGCGATAACCAGCAGCGGCGGCATCGCGACCAGCATCACCGCCAGCAACATCAACAGCAGCAGCAACGGCAACACGGCCAGCACGCCGGCCTTTACCCTGCCCCGCATTACGGCGGCCATTAGCGTGGTGCCCAAGCCGCCACCGACTGCAGCAGCGGGAGCACCGATGCCCGCGGCCAACTCCGGTTTTGTGAGCATGATTCCCAAGCCGCTGGCCCTGCCCATCCCGGCCACCGTGCAGCTGGCCAGTGTGTCCAGCGCGCGTCCGGGTCCTCTGCGCACTGGCCTGCAGGTGATGGTGCGCCCCAAAATCCGCCTGCCCCTGATGCCGCTAATGTCGCCCGCGACCGCCACCGTCACCGCCATACCCGCACATCCGCCAGCTGGCACCACGATACGCGCCGTAACGCCCTCCAGCGCTGGCACCATCATCCAAGCCATAACGCCAGCGCCGGGCGGCACATCGAAGGTGACGAACGTGGCCAAAATGCTGGCAACACTAGCGCCTTCGCCCACGCCGAATGGAATGCCGTTGCCCACGCTGGCGCCACCGATGCCCAAGCTGGGGCCACCGATGCCCAAGCTGGGGCCACCGATGCCGACGCTGGCGGCACCAATGCCCACGCTGGCGACACCCTTGTCCACGCTGGGGACGCCGTTGCCCCCGCTGGGACCACCGGTGGCCAAGCTGGGGCCGCCGGTGCCCAAGCTGGTGCCGCTGACCGTGCGCAACGATAAGGTGGCGCTGCCCTCGGCGGGCGTCCTGCCCAGGCCGTGGGGCACATCCCCGGCAACATCATCAACACTAGCAACCTCGTCAACAACACCCGCCCAAATGCCGCCGTTAACGCCAGCGACGTTCGTGAGGAAGACTCAAAGCGCGCTGGGCAGCGCCTGGGATGAGATGCAGTTGCCACCGACGACCATCAAATGCATCAAAATTGCAGCCGGCCCACCGAAATTGGCCATGGCCAAGACGGCGCCGTCGCAGGACGACATCAAGGTGGAGTTCCGCGACTGCCCGCAAACGGGTCGCATCGTCTACGCGGAGGGCAGGGCGCTGCCCTTTCCGCCGCATCTGAACATGTCCCGGACGGCGGTCTTCATACGCGAGGTGTTGGCCATCCCGCAGCTGCACAGCACGGAGCCCTATCTGGTGGCCAAGAGCTCGCACCTCTGGCAGCAAGTGTCGAAAAAGATGCACGTACCAGGCAAGTGCATACCCTGTACCCATTGAAAAGAGACAAAGAATGCCCGTCGTCCTGCCTGGCTATTGTCGCTAGAGAAGCTAGAGACCTCCTCTAACCACCATTGGGGGCGTCTTAAATCGCTAAAATCGAAATATCTCCCTCAATTTTAAGCGACACCATAAGCTGCCTCTTTTTGCTTCTTTCATAAATTTACCAAAAACATTATACCCATTTCAAATGCGTTCAGGGTATTTCGATACTGAGCAAATTTGGCGACTAGCTCTCTTCTGGAGATCCAATAATTTTTATTTATTTTTAGAGGAGATTATCAGTAATCTGCTTGATAAAATTTGATGTATCTAGCTTTAAAAAGGGGATATATCGATTTTATCGAATTGCCCCCAGTAGGCGTATCCAATTTCAAGTCTCTCGCTTCAATACCGGCGGAAAAATTCAGTTCATACGGACGGACAGACGGACATTGCACAAGCGCAATATACTATTTTCATTTCGTGAACGAGAGTAATAAATTTAGCTTGTATAAAATCGATAATTATCGATAAATTTATTTTAAACACTACAGATAAAAAGCCAATTTCTGATATATGCACAATTTTGAATGGGTATCCACCTAATTGAGCACGCTCGACGAAAGCATTTATACTTATCGATAAGTTTATTTTAAACACTTCACATCCGCGCTTGAACGCAATTTGTATTAAAAAATATCGAATTTCTAATATGTGCACAAAATGTAATGAGTATCCACCTGGCTGAGCAGTCTCGACTAAAACACCTCGACTTAATATAAAATCGATAAATATCGATAATTTCATTTTAAACACTACATCCGCGACCAAACTCAATTTGTACAGATAAAAAGCCAATATATGATTTTTAATGAGCTTAATGGTTTCCACTTGGCTGAGCAGTCTCGACTAAAGCAGTTTTACTTAATGTAAAATCGATAAATATCGACAACTTAAATTTAAGTACTTTCCCCATCCGCGCCTACTCTCAATTTGTATAGATAAAAGCCAATCTCTGATATTTGAACAATTTCGAATGGGTATCCACCTGGCTGAGCACGCTCGACTAAAGCAGCTATATTTAATATAAAATCGATAGTTATCCATAACTTAAATTTAAGTACTTTCCCATCCGCGCCTACTCTCAATTTGTATAGATAAAAAGCCAATCTCTGATATTTGCACAAAATTTAATGGGTATCCACCTGGCTGAGCAGTCCCGACTAAAGCATTTCTACTTGTCTATTGCAGAGCACGCGTGTCGCGCCATCTGGGCGTTTCTGGTGAAGCACATGAACCAGTTCCCGAAGATAGCGCCCATGGCGGAGCTGATGCGTCCCTTCAAGAGCAGCGTGAGGGTGTGGGAGAAGTCGCATCGGCTGTTCAGCAAGTTTGACGAGATAGCGCGCAAATATCAGTGGATGCTGCACAAGGATAAGCTGCCGGCGCTGATGCAGCACTTTGAGAAGTACGATCATCTCTACAGCGATATGCGGCGACCGCGACCCGGCGAGTCCGCACAGCCGCCGCGAACGGCGCGTCAATACACCGACAAGGAGCGCCAGGAGGTGTGGCGTGTGGCACGTGACCGTTTTCCGCAGAGTAAGTGCGCCAAGGCAAGGATACGAGCTACAATTTACTAATTGTTGTGCTCTTGCAGTGAATCATCGCGACGTTTGGTCCATGTTTAAATTTGCGTTCAAAACGTACATGGAGGACCTGGAGCGCGGCATCGAGAATCCCTGGCCGCAGAACTGGTGGCATGCGCTCGAGCAGCTCAAGTTCCTTGTGAACGTGCGCTACCATCCGCTGGAGCCCTACTACTACATCGTGCACAACAAGTTCGTCGAGGAGGTGAAGCGCTGCAGCATGTACGAGGCGCTGATGCAGCCGAGCGGCGCCGCCGCCGCACCGACCGAAGCCGTCGTCGCGCCCGGACCCATGCCCTGGGAGACGGAGGAGGCCAAGCGGCTGCTGGCCGTCGATGCTGCACAGCCCGACGAGTCGCTCAGCCTGAACGCCGAGCTGCAGCAGCTAAAAAAGCAGCAGCTGTGGGAGAAGGAGCAGCAAAAGAAGGCCGTCGAGCTGACGCTGTGCCTGGAGCAGGAGCAGGAGCAGCAGCAGCAGCAGCGGGAGGACGACGACGCGGCCGAGCAGCACAAGCAGCAGCAGTCAGCTGATGCCGAGCTACGGCTGGAAACACGGCCGACGGTTAATGAGCTGGTCAAGCACATGGCCGGGGATTATCGCAAGCTGCCCAACATGGATGCCTTTCAGCTGACGCGGCTGATGCGCTGCCATCCGAAGACGTTCGGCAAGGCCAGCACCATGGAGAAGCGCAGCGCTTGGCAGCATGTGGCCAAGCAGCTAAATGCCAGCGGTAAGTGTTGCAACAGCTACACGTTGAACGCCTCCTAACGGTTATTTAATCCCACCCCCTCGCACACAGTAACCGACTGCCGCTTGAGCCTGCAGCATGCGCTGCGCGAGCTGCGCCTCTTGAAGATCACCGATCTCAATTGCCGGTGCGTGCTGTCGCAAAAGTATTATTATCACATGGACGAGATCTACAAGCAGGTCAAGATTGGCGGCCAGGTGCTGGTGCGTACGCCGCATCAGCTGAACAAGACGCTAATGCAGCCGACGGAAACGATCTATCCGGAACGCTATTTGCCCGAAATCAATATGATCACCTGCAAGCCCAGTCTGGTGATCAAAAACTGGGCCTACGCGGTCAACAATTTGCCCGCCGGCAGCCAAGACGACGTACGCATTCGGCTCAGGCAAATCTTCATCAAATACGCCAGCCTGGCGAACATCGAGTGGCCCAGGCCCAAGCGCACAAATGGTGCACTGGAGCAGCAGCAGCAGCAGCAGCAGCCGCCGGAGCAGCCGGAGCCCGCTGAGAAGCGACCCAAGCTCCAGCAGGACACGTAGTTGTAGTACTTTTTTTTATTTAGTATTAATGCATGGCTGAGCAAGCGTCCAGAGCTGGCCATGATTGGAGCCCAATCCTCGCCCGAAATTCACATTTAACATTTTACGTTGCACCCCCGATTGCGGCACATGTTAAATATTATTACCAATATGGTATTTAAGTTATGCTTAGATCAACTATCATTGTCATCTATATCCAGCGACTTTAGTTTATATATCTACAACAATTGTCGCTCATGTTATTTACCAACAGTTAAATAATGAAAAACTTCTTTTTTTTACGCAACTAAATATAAGAATAAATGATGTAAATTGTTGAACGGCACTGTGTGTGTGTGTGTGTGGCATCGGGGTAGTTTGTGGCAGCAACATATAGTTGCCACTGTGATTAGACGCCCACTTTAACGACCGGGCGGTGCTGGGATCAAAGTAAGCCCCAACGAAATTGTTGTCGGACAATTGGCGTATAATTTGATTGCCGGACACAAGGGCGGTTTTTACGTGTGTGCTGGAGTACGGTACGGCTTAGCAACAGAAATCACGCATAGCTGTGCCCTGCTTCAGCGTAACGGTGTCGGAGTCTTCGACGGGGAATCTATGGTCGGGCTGTTTGTGATCCACATGCGTATCGAAGATGGTCACCGCCAGCTTGGCGAAGAGGCGCTCCACGTTGGCGCCGGTCATCGCGGACGCCTCCACGTAGGCGATGCCCAGGCTGTCGGCATAGATGGCCGCCGACTGCTGGCACACCTGGCGCGCCTGGAACGCATCGCACTTGTTGCCCACCAGCAGGATGTGAACGTTGTGCGCCGCATGCTTGCCGATCTCCTTCAGCCAGTAGTCCACGTGCTTGTAGCTGCGTCGCCGCGTCGTATCGAACACTAGAATGATGCCCTGGACGTGGCGATAGTACGAGTTCATCATGGATCGGAAACGCTCCTCGCCGGCCGTATCCCAGATCTGCAGCTTCATCTTATAGCCGGAGATCTCAATCGTGCGCACCTTGGAGTCGATGCCCACCGTACACCTGTAGTTGCCGGTGAAGCGGTTCTCCACGAACCGCTGCAGCAGACACGTCTTGCCCACCCCCGCATCGCCCAGCATCAGGATCTTAAAGACGCGCCGCTCGTCCATTGCCAAATTCGGAACGGAATTCGCGGCGTTACGTAATCTTCGACTGTGGGCCTCTCCTTTCGTTCGAGGCGAGCTCTTGAAGTTTGTAAGCTGAGCACATGGAGCTAAGTAGACTTGTATATGTTTATTTTTATGTACACTTTGCTCCAAGTATACCTGATATTTCAGTTGGGTTTACAAGCAAAAAATTAAAGAAGGGTTTTTCCTCTCGTGAAAAGAGTATATTGGGTTTGTGCACCATTTTGGAAGCAAGAGACTTAAACCTTGGCATATATACACGTGATAGTCCGCGTCGGCTAAGGTGCTCTGATTTTTATTGGCAAAAATTTTGACATGTAAAGCTCTCGGATCCATAGCCCCCACATTTCAAACCCCATGTTTGATGGCATTTTTTTCATGGTTTGTCATCTACATTGATTCTGCATATCAAATATATTCATTATTGAAAATAAATTTTTTTTTAATTTTTGGCAAAAAAAGCATGTACCCCCCTTACTTATTTTCGAAAAATTTTCTTTTTCAAAATTTAGAATCTGGAATTTGTATTTTTAATCGATTGTGGTAGTCTTAATTAGTATAAAAAACAACATTAAAAGTGATTCTGAGGGGGCCAAATTTTTTTTCAAAAATCATGCCAAAATTGAGAAAAATTTTAACATCTTAAGCCCTCGGATCCATAGCTTCCATTTTTCAAACGCCCATAACCTGGTCAAAATTGAACCGATTTTCATGTTTGATGGCATTTTTTTCAAGGTTTGACCCATAGTTTTTTATAGTTTTGGAACTAGTTCAGTATTGAACAAGCAGTTATTGAGTACTAGTTTATTGAAACATAATAAAGGCTATTAAATAGTGCTTGAATGAGAAAGGTTATTTTGGAACTAGTTTTCTTTCTCAAACTAGACTCGATCAAAACTTTCCGTGCTAGGTTTAAATGCCAAACTAGTTAAATTCAGTTTCTTCTTTATTGCTCAAATAAAACGAAACTAGACTGGAACTAGTTCCAGCTGCAAGTGAGACATAAGCCACATGTTTAATGGCCCCAAAAGGCGCTTCTGCCCAGCTGCGCTTCAAGACGCATCAAATTAACATTCTAATGTGAATCGCTCAACGTTTCAGCTACCCTCGGGCCCGACACTTTACCGTTCCGGGCTCGGGTCCAGCAGCCGCTTCGGTTCCATGGGGCAGGGCAGAGCCACCTTCAGCTCCATTGGACATCAGCATTTGGCACAAAGAGGGCAATAATGTTTGCTCCCGGTGATTAACGCAATTAAACAGGTGCTCAAAATGATGTTTCCAGTGGATTAGCCACGGCTAGCTTGAGTTCGCGCTGCGGATATTTTACTGCTATTCCGGCACGCCCGCTAATAAGCGCCGCATTAGCAACATGCGCCACGGCCACATTCGCATTAATTCAATGTGGATTTTGAGCATCAGCCAGCGCCCATTATTCCGGGAGGGGAGCGGGGGAGGGGTGGGGGTGGGGTGTGGGGGTCGATTGTGCGCGACGTCTGACGTTAAAATTCCATTAGCCCAACAATGGACTGCTGCAGGGTAGCAGGACAGTGTGGAGGGGTGGGGGTTGTAGGCCAAAAGCCTGTGCCACTTATGATTTGTAGGTGTTCTGGCCGTGAGATAAAACCTGTAATTATGCATCCTGCGCCCTTGGCTCTGAGAATGGGCACTGAAACTCAGCTGGCCTAAATGTGGGCAAGTTCCCAGGTAAGACGCCAACAAGCGCCTGAATGCCCAACTTTTCTAATAGGCCAACTTTTGCAGACAAATTTTTAAGCGTTTATAATTTAAAATTTATGCTAGCAAACTTGACAAGCACTTTAACGTGTTGTCAAAGTGTTAAGAAAAAGTAACACAATATTAAATTTGACGTGTTGTGCACTAACAAGATATGTAGCAGAAGAAATAGGAACTAGTGTTTATTAACCTATATGGAATCAGTGAAATTTAACTTTTTGTCAGTTAACATGAGCTTTAACAGAAACATGAAAAAACGAATCTTAGTTTATAATTTGAACTGAATTCTTCTTCTTACAAGTTGACAAATTGTAACTTCTTGTCAGCTAATATGAGCTTTAACGGGAGTAAAAGAAAACAACCCTTGATTTTTAAAAGAGCATGCTAAAATTATAACATAAGCATAAATTTAACTGCTGCTCAACTAACATGCGCTTTATTAGGAACATGAACTTTAATTTATATTCTGCGAACGGGTTTTCCACACTTACAATTTCAGCTGTTCACCTAATTAAAAGTCTTTCTCTTTTCGACCAACATTTGACATTCTCGAGCTTGAAGATCCCAAGCCCCCCACTCACGTAACGGTGACAATTCTACTGGCCAACTGTCCGGCAATTGTTTGTTTGTCCAACTGGTTCACATGACCTCCGTGATTTTGAGCATAATGAGACGCAAGTTTCATGATTGGGTGGCGTCTGTTCCCATGGCATTTATGCCCAAAATTCCCAAAAACAACAACTAGCAGCAGCCATTGTAAGATGATTTTTGTTTTTTCATTAAAAACCAAAAACAAAAAACCGAACTTTTTATTGTTTTTTTTTTGTGCGGTCTTATTGTGCAGTCCAACTGCTAATTGAACAGTTTTTGTTATTTACCCATGTTTTATTGTTAGAAAAAAAGTAAAAACAGAAACGACGGAAAAACAAGTAAGAATGCTCTCGTCGGGAGTGTCCGACTAAGCGATATCCTATACCCTCCCTGCCATCTACACTACGGAATTTGCAGGCCTGAATAACTGCGGTATTTATTATGATTATGGAAGCCGAAGCTTCTTAAATGTTCTTTTCCCTTAATTTTAGGGTGTATTGAAAAATGTAATATTCTTGATCTGTGTATATAATAATATAATATACTATATTGTACTAAATTTGACAGCTCCAGCTTCTTTTCTTTTTTGCAGCTCCTCTGAAAAAGAAAATATATAACACAAAGACAGAGGGAAGACAGGACGTGATCAAGAATATATATACTCAATGGGTTTGGAGATGCTTCCTTCTGTCTGGCACATGCATTTGCACAAAACCAATATCCCCATTAAATGGGTACAGGGTATAAGAAAGAGAAATGAGCCAAGCGAACTATTTAATGACAGTCGCACAACCCACAACTGTGATGTACACCGATGTATGTATATACATACATACATGTACATATGTATATATGCTGCAGTATATTTTCGTAGCTGGCGGGGGAGGGAAAGCATGGGCATGTGTGTGGATGTGTGTATGTGTGGGGGTGGGTAACCGTTTTCCAGACTGAGCTTAGTTCAATGATTTTGCTTCTGGGGCAAAACAAAGAACACGCCCCACTTGTGGACGCAGCGCTAAAAAGTAAACAGAAAAACCATTAACGCTTACAAAAAAAAAAAGAACAGAAAAAAGACTTGCTTTTGTTATTGTTGTACCTGATGTTGTTGTTGCTGCTGCTGAATTGTGCATGGAAAACAATTACAACTTGGCAAACAAAGATAATTTGCGAATGAGATCGACGACACAGCGACAATGAAGAGACGAAGCGACGCAGAGAGAAGTTGGGTTGAAGTTCACTCTGTGCACAAGATCATCAGGAATTCGAAAAACCAAAACAAGCTTGTTAACAAAATTTCAGGTGGAGTTATTTAGCTTCAGCAGGTATGCCCAGAAACGCAACCGAACTGAACGCCCCGGGACTGGACCAGAGTTGTCAGCCTTATCGAATGAAGTGGAAAATATTCTATTTATTATATATTTATTTATTTATATATTTATATATATATTTATTTATTGTTTTTTCTCTCTCATAAGTATTTGGCTTCGCCCTATGGCATGATTACTTTAATTGAATTTAAAAATATCGGTTAATTTTATTGCCTGAAAAAAATATAAAAGCTGCCTTTAAGAATTTTCTACACATTTTTCTCATCCATATACCGATTTGGAGTAATGCTAATAAAAGAAAATTTTCATGGTTCTAACTAATTTAAATTTATTATTTATAACAAAGACAAATTACTTTTCTTTTTTACATAGATGGAAATATCTTCTAGTTAATTTGTAATGCTCTCTTGCAGCTAAGGGCACATACATTTTAGGGAAAAACAAAACAAAAAAATATTATTCGGTTGATTCCCCCCCCCCCCCTCTTTTGGTTCAAGGTGATATCAAAAATATGATGGTTCCAAATTCGAACCCGGCTTAGGTTTTCAGGCGCAAAGTTTTTCCAGTCTATACCCCATGAACTGGAGAAATCCTACTAAAAACATTTAATGTATATTACCTCGTACACTTTATGGTAACCTTGTACCACTTTCAGACCACTTTTGAGTTGATCTATTAAAATTAGGAGGCTTTTCAGTAATTAATGCAACAAAATAAAAGAAAAAACAACAAATATTTCACTTTGAAAAGAGCGCAGTTAATTGTATTTATAGTTAGCGAAAAGGGAAAATGCAGATAATCATTTTTACGATCCAAAAAAAGCGCCGTATTCAGCCTCTCCGCTGACCCACTAAATGTAATCGTGCGTAATCCACACAACAACAGAGCATAAATCTGGTTTACGACGTGAATTGTTTATTACGCCTAACGAACTTTCTATGCTGGGGCACTTGGCACTTGCATAATCGTCCCCCTCCCCCCCTCACCACCTCACCACCTCAGATGACGCTGCATTTAGCAGGTCGCGAGGTAATCAAGGTGGAATCTGCTCTGATTGCATCGGGGGAAAGCACAAGAAAAAAAATACTCACCATGCACGACAAATAAGTTTTAAGTATTTGTCACATTTGTAAACAGTTGTTTTTTTTGTTGGGATGCATAAAGAAAGTGCAAGTAAAAATGTATTGTAGTATTTATCGCGTTAAAAAGACATAAATGTAGCGAACGAATATAGAGCAAAGAAAATATTAGTATTTTATCATAAATTTCCATAAGCAATACAATTATTCAATTATATTCGTGTTTTAAATCTTGGCGCCCCGTTACATAGTGAATGGCAAAATGAACTATCGATAAATTACGATCGGTACTGCAACTTGCGTTGTCGCCACTTTGTAGCAGCAGCAGCAGCGGGAAATCTGTTTAAAGTAAGGCATCCGAAATGGTGTGAAAAGACAATTAAAATCGATATTCGTAAATTACAATACTTTGAATTAACTCAATTATTAAAATATATTTTATATGTGTAAAGAATACTAAAATTCCTAAAAATAAACTTATTGCTATTTGATTTGTTTGTTATTTCATATGAAACTTACACTTATTTTTCTTATATTTTATTAATAAATAATTTATTTAAATAAATTGAAATAATTTATGCACGTTACACACAATATTCATAGCAGTTATTGCTGCCCACTGCAATCAGGTGGGAACACCAAAAATTGCGTGCGGGGCGAATGCTACAGCAAAACAATGCTATCGATAGTCGGCAGCACACTTGAGAATGTTCGTATCGATAGTGGCATCGATTGCTGTCGCAAGATTAGTCTGTTTGGCGCAATTGAAACGCGAAGATCGTGTGTCTCTCTTACAGTCTGGCAGAGAAACGGTCGCGAGTTCAAGTTCTCCGGCTAAAACGCAGCTCAACATTTGATTGCGATTGTTAATCACACGCTCATATGATTAAGTACGAAATTTTAGTTGTTTTCTTTTTGGGCTAATCTAGTACTAAATAATTGCTAGGCAACAACAACAACAATTGTTGTTGTATGTACTTCGGGCACTTGGCGAACTGGTGCCGGGGAGTTTCGGCAACGGATTTTTGTTTTTTGTTTTTTTTTATACAGTTTTTTAAATGTGTCGCAATTAAATAATATATACATACAAACATAATAATTCGTATTATTATTTATATTTAATTGTTGAATAAGAAAACAACAACAACAACAGCAGCGACAAGTGGAGTGCGACAACATTAAATTAAAGTGCGATACGCGAATTGAAGTGAAGTGTGTGTGTGCGTGTGTGTGTGTGAGGAGTGTGCGTGCAATTCGGAATTGGAGCAACAGCCGGAGCAATTGTCCCGGGTCTCCACAATCAGCGTGCCGTAAGTGTAAACGCAGCTTCTGTCAAGTCCATTGTCGCTGCGTGTCCCTTTCTTCCTGAATATCCCTCCCGCTGGCTCTGTTCGTGTCACCTCCGGCGCACAAGTTCAAGTTCAGCACTTAACCGGCGAAAATTAGCCAACGTTGCGCCCACAACTTGAACAGGCGCTCGCTCACGAATTTTGTAACGCGCTCTCTTTCGCTCTCTCTCTCTTTGCGAAAGCGCTCTCTTTTGGTGGGCAGCTCTCCTGCATTTTGTTGCGTGCATTGCACCTTTGCCTGTGTGTTCCTTAGGCCTTGCCATTGCCGTTGTCTCGTTTTTCGCTTTCGATGCGTTTTGACAGCGAATTGCTAATCGCCGCGGTATTTCGCACTCACTCTCACACACACACACACGCACGCACGCCCCTGCGCCACCCACCAACACTTGCACTCAAAGTACACACACGCACACGCTGAGATCTCGTCATCGTTCTTTTACCTCTTACCACACTCACCTCACTCGCCCTGGCGCTCGCTCGCATTCTTTGCGTTTTTGTCATTTCCTTCGCCGCCGCAGCAACAACTTTCTTAGATAAACAACATTTGATAAGTAATTGGTGTATATTTTACATGTTCCTTCTATTTTTTGGCAAATTGACTATCGGCTTTGGCCTGTCGCCCGCTTGTCTTGCTTTTACCTTTTTTTTTGCATTGTTCTCTGGTAGATAAGCGCCGCCGGCTAAGTCAACGATTTTAGCTTATCGCTCTTCCTCTTGCCACAACTTTAACCGAAAGACGTTGAGCAATGCCAGCCCATTACCTCACTAGCTCCAGATATGCCAAATCACGCTCATATGTACATATATATATTTATATATATGTATATATATATATGCAGGTATATGTTTGTATCTTGCCCATTCTCGTGCAATTTACCTTCGTCTACAGTTCTATTAGCTTTAGATAGAGAACAGGGTCTTATCAGCGGATCCTTTCCTCCTCCTCGTATCGCTGTTCAATCAGGTATAATTTTCAGTGCGTGTGTTTGCTCAGAGATTTGCGTCTTATGGTACCACAATAAACTGGACTAGTTTACTTGAACATTTTACTGCATGGTGCCAGCCAGGTTTTGATTGGAATCAAAAAAATTTCAAATTTGAAAGGAATATATTTTATTTATTATTTATTTAAATAATATATATATATTGTCCTTTTGTTTTTTTTTAATAATGAGCTGGAGCCTGATTCTTTAAAATTTGGTTCGGTTCATGATTTTAAAAATATTGTTGTTGCGGGCTCGAACCGGTTCGGCTCTTAGCCGTGCTTTTAAGTCTCAGATAAAAGTAAAATTGAAATTTACAATCAATATTTAAATAAAAATTAAATGAGAAATCAATAAAGTAATAGGAGATGTAACAAAACTGATCATGATTATTTGATTATGAAGTATTACAAATTTTAAAATTGAAAGCAAACCAAAAAAACAAAACGTTTTTTTTACTAATCTAACGATTAAAAGATTTAAAGATTGTTATTATCGTGCATTACCTAATAATGCTATAAAAGAATAACAACAAAGTTGTAAATACTGTGATCATGATCAGGTATCATGAAAAATTGAGTATAAGAAATTAAAATTAAAATTTATCTGAAGCTTTGAAGATTTATTATCACGTATTACATAATAGTCAAATAAAAGCAGATCAACAGAGACAGAGGAGTGGACGTTAATGGAACAAAAGAAAGGAAAAGATTTTCGATATTAATGAAAGAAAAAAGAAGATCATATCAATGAGAAAAAAAATGCTTAAAAACAAGATTTAGAGCGAAATATTTAGTGGTAATAAAAAAGAACGAATGGTTTTCTGCCGAATTACCGAAGATTAAATACCCTTGCATACATATGGCAGTTACTAGCTATGCCAGCTATACATATATGTATATATACTAGCCGGTTCATGGCAGCATAAAAAGGGCAGATGTAGAAAATAAACTTTAAAATCAGGAAAGTAATTTTTTTAAAAATTGACTGATCAACATATTTTGTAAATTTGTAAGACTCTAAAACGTCCAATATTCCGTGTCGAAGCTCAACTGAAATTCATAACAATGGCTTGTTTACACCTCTAGAGTTTTTTCTATTTTTAGAATTTATTTACGATCATTTCTATATAGTTGCTGCTCGAGAACAATCGAGCTGCCTGTTTATATGTCCAATGAAGTGTCTCAAGTTTGGCAAACTTCTTAACTTTCAATGGATCGCATAACTTTGCCTTCACTTGTTTATACAGTAAGCCGATCGATCAGTGGACCTTACCCAGTGATCTAAACTCACGACACCCACTTGAATTACTTTGTTTTTTTTTTCTTAAATGAATCACATAAAGTGGCAAATTTGTTGGCCAAATATGCGAGCTTTTAACTATGTATGTGCCGTATAACCGAATTGTGATCACTTGGTGATCAGTTTTCATGTGGGCAGCGGTAGCAGCACCAAAAAAAGAGAAAAGATAACTAAGCGTGCTTCAGTCGGGAGTGCCCGA